>JAQFVV010012940.1:187436-364936 GCA_028023455.1 Epiperipatus broadwayi | reverse complement strand
AATACTCGTCTTTCTAATAAATTTCAATTACCTTTACCAAAATTTTTTAAGGAATCTAGTAGAAGACAACATGTTTATTCTGGGTCAAAGTTGTTTAATAAATTTGTATATGAATGTTCAATTGATCTGAATAATATTTATTATATATCATTCAAAAAATATTTGTGTCAATGGTTGTGTAGTATGTATTAATTTTGGCATTTATTTTATTTACTTAATTAATTTTATTTATTTCCTAAACTGTTCCTTTGAGTTTTTGATTGTATTTTTATATAATTTATTTTTACATGTAAATTCCACACACAAGATTTTTCTTGTTTGGAGTTTTTAAATATTTGTGATGTACTTTGTTTTATTTCATAGAATAAATTGAAATTGAATTGAAATTTTTTATTATTATTATTATTATTATTATTATTATTATTATTATTATTATTATTATTATTATTATTATTATTATTATTATTATTATTATTATTATTATTATTATTATTATTATTATTATTATTATTATTATTATTATTATTATTATTATTATTATTATTATTATTATTATTATTATTATTATTATTATTATTATTATTATTATTATTATTATTATTATTATTATTATTATTATTATTATTATTATTATTATTATTATTATTATTATTATTATTATTATTATTATTATTATTATTATTATTATTATTATTATTATTATTATTATTATTATTATTATTATTATTATTATTATTATTATTATTATTATTATTATTATTATTATTATTATTATTATTATTATTATTATTATTATTTATTATTATTATTATGTTTCAAAGTAAAACTTTATTGAGTCTAAAAAGTTACAGAGTCATATATTGATTTTTACAAATGAAAAACAAATTACAACTTTCACTATATAAGTCTTTATCTTTTCTGCATACTTTTTTTTTCTCCTTGTTTTTAAATTTGGTCTTCTATTTAGTTCAGTTTATGCTTGCATTTTTTTTAAAGTTGGAAAAAATGCTGATGTTGAAAATGTCATCATCTATCTTATTGGTCTTTACATTTCATAGACTGGATCTTTGTTTCAAGTGTGACCATGTGGCTGCAAATATATCTGGTTGAGCTAGGATGCTGTCTCTTTTTCTTAACAGTTCTAGTTTTATTGAATATGTTGCTGGGTGGCATCGAGGGTTATTGGCAAGTGCAAAAGTGCATCTGGTGCACCAGTAGGCATAAAGGCTGTATGTTTCTGCATGAATAGCAGGGTTGTTGCCTTTTTTAAACGTATTTATTATTTCATCAATTGAAATGATAGCCTTTCTGTATGTGGTAAACATTGTGCGACGTATTGTTTCTAGGGCACTGCAGGAATGAAGAAAATGATATTGTGTCTCTTCTTCTCTATGACATAGCCCACACATGGGGTCTATATTTGTATAGAATCTACGAAATCTAAGGAAATGGGTTGTGGGTAGAGCATTGAGATTAAGCTTAAGTATAAAATCGAATAATTTTGGTTCTAACGACCATTTTCTGAATTGTTGCAGTAGTTGCCTGTTGTCTATTCCAAGAACTGATGGATGTAGATTGGGTGTCTGGTTTGGATGTAGTATATTGTAAATGTCCCAGTATGTATACTTGTTGTCATTATTGAGTGATATTTTGTTGTACATTGTCTTGAGTTCTTCAATCAGTGTGGATAGATATCCATATGAAGGGGGTGGTCAGTCTGTGGGCATTATACTGATTACACACTCTAGGTCTGGAAATCTTTTTATGGTTGCTGTTATTAGATTTACTGATTTCTGTGTGTAAAAAACACTGATTGTATGGAGTCCAAGTCCATTGCTATGTGGTGGTCTGCTCAGATTTTTTAAAGAGATTGCCACTGTCTTTCTCTTCCATATTAGTTTGTTACAGATTGACGAGATTTTAGATATGAATGTTTTTGCAAATTTGATTATAGGTGTATAGTATGTAATTTTTGTAATTATAAGTTGATTAAATAGTGCTACCTTTGCATATATTGACAGGTATGACTTTTCAAGTGAGGCTGTGATTTTTTCAGCATCTTTTTTTAATTTATTTTGAATTTTTTGCCTCATTCCATTGGTTCCAAGGTAGAATGGAAAACCAAGGAAAGCAGATGGTTTACCATTAAACATCTCTGTACAGTGCTTGCCTGTGTATATTGACCATGCAGCAGTTTTATTTGTGTTAATTTTTAAATTAAAATTTGAGGTATAATTCTTGATTATCTCTTGTAATATGGGGAGGTTCTTTTTAGAGGGGAAGAAAATGGTTACATCGTCCATATAGGCTATGCATGATATATTTAAAGCAGTGTTTGGAATTTGAATGCCTTTTATTTTTTTCTGTATCTCTATTAATAGAGGATTTATATATTTTGTAAAGAGCAAGGCACTTAGGGGGGATCCTTGTGGGATGGATTGACTCAGTCTGAAGGCTGGTGATTTTTTTCCATTCAATGTGATGTGAATTTCATGGCTGAGTAGCAGAATGGCTATTATATATAGTAGGGATGGAGGTGTTGTTGTTTTTTTCAGCATGTCTAATAATTTGGCTATAGGCACTGAGTCAAAAGCTGCCTCAATGTCTAGTTGAACTATAATTGGTGCATATTTCTTTCTTTTTTTTACTACTTCGATAATTGTTTTGTACATTAAGGCACCCTGGCCAATGGATGATCCTTTTTTGGCATATTGTGCTAATGATAACACAGGGAGTATGTGTTGTTCTATTTTTTCCTTTATCACTCTTTCAAGAATTTTTATTCCTAAAGGTCCCATTGAAATTGGTCGTAGATTAGAAAAAGATGATATTTCTGTTGGTTTTTTGTTAAATGGAACCATTGCAATTGGGTATAGACTTTGTATGTTGTAAATTTTTTTGGGATATGTAATTGGCTAGATCACACAGGTATTTTGCTGTGAAGTGACTAAAGTGTTTGAACACAAATTTGGGAATTCCTTGTGGTCCTGGGTGACGTGTTTGTTATTGTTGCAAGTTGAAATACAATGTCAGTTGTTGTTATTGGTGTGTCTGTTTCAGGGTCTCCAAATATGTCTTCATTTGGTATGTACCCTCTCTGTTTTTGCAGTTTTTTTTTAAAGTGTTGATATATTGGGTTTATCATGTTGTGTCCAGCTGTTATAGAGCCATCTATTTCAAGTGCCATAGGAACTCTGACTGTGGATGGGTATCCCAATGTCCACCGTATGTATGCTCTGGTCCAAGTATGTTGTTGTGTAAGGCATAGTTGTTTTTTTTTTATTGCTACATATTGCTTTAGTGTATTGCATGTATTGTTGTACATTTCTGTAAGTTCTTTAATTTGTGTTTGATTATCTATAGTTGGTCTGGAAATGGTTATTCTTTTATGTAGTTCATCTGCCAATGCTAATAATCTGGTGGGGGTGTTAGGTTGCAGGTAATATGATTGATGTTGAAAGAAAGTATATTGGTGAATGCTATATACTTTTGTACTGGATCAAGTGGCATGTTTTGAAGTTTTTGGAGCATTATATATGTTTCTGAATATAAGAATTCAGTTGTTTGTGCTGGAAGAAGTATTCGCATAGTCTTTTGGAGGGCTATTGTTGTATTCTGTATTTTTGTTAGGTCGAGGGTGATGAACTGAGCAGCATGATCTGAGATTATAGATGGACAGAGTTCAAGATTAAAATAATGATGTAACATTGGTGAGTAGTAACACAAATCAATAAGTGACTTATATCTATTGTTATTAAAAGATATTGAGTTTGATGGGAGAAAGCCCTCAGCACTCATAAGTGGGATTGTTATTTGATGGATCCATTTGGTGACAAAAGTTTGGTAGGTCATGTTGAAATCTCCCAGGAGTATTATGGGATTTGGTGTTGCTGTAAGCATTGAATTTATTGTTGCTATTATTCTGGAGATGATGACAGGACCTGGTGGTATATATACAAATACTAGGTTAAGTGTGATATTTTTATGATGGAGTGTTAATATGATAAGATTAGAGTCAATATATATAATTTTAAAAGAATCGAAAGGGCAGTTGTGGGAAATAATTATGCCTGTTCCACCTGATGGTGATGATGATTGCCTTGAGCAGGCACAAAAACCTTGGCTGACTAAATATTTTGATGGATCAATTTGAGAGCTGCTAAATATTTTTGTTTCCAAAAGCCCCAGTATGTGTGGTTGTGTTGTATGTAACCATTTTTTGAGATCAAAAAGTTTTTTGGTGGCATTTAAGCCTCTAATGTTGAGAGATCCAATTTTTATCTTCATGTTTTAAATAATTTTTTAACAGGGTATTGATTTTTATTTTATTTTTAATACTAAATTTTTGTTTATATTGCAGTAGATGGATGCTGATACATATTTAAGACATTGTTGGGTTTATTATCAGTTTTTCTTTCATTTAATATTGCTTCAGACTCTATACAGGCAATTTGTGATGAAACCGAACAGGTGTCCATTTGTTGTTGGCTTACATCCATTTCTATTTCATCATTTTCTAAATTGTATATGTCTGATGAGTTGTGCTTTTGGTCTGGTTTTTTTTTGCCTTTTTGGATTCATGATTTTTTGGTGGTCTACCTGGCTTTCTTTTTCCCTCTGGTGTATTCTCTTGAATAGATGAAAGAGGGGCTTCTATTGTATCCATTATGTTTGATGCAGTTTTGTTTATAATTGTAGTTTTTTTATTATTGGTATCTTTATATTATCTGGATTAATATTTTCATCATATAACTGTGTGTGTTTACTTTCTGTTTGTTGATTTTTACTTGATACACATTTTGTTTTATTGAGATGCTGATCCTGTGATGTAATTGCTGTATTTTGTGTTGTGGTTTCTTGAGAATTATTTTCGTTTGAATCTTGGATTTCTGTGTTAGTTTTTGTGTTATTATTTTTTTGGTTGGTCTTTGGGATAGGCAATTCTGCTCCATTATTATTTTTGTTTGTGGGTGTTTGAACCTCTTTTTTTTCCAGTTTCTATTATTGGGTTGCCAATGGATGTAGTGTTATTATAAATTTTATTTTCATCACTGGGTTGTTCTGGGGAGAGGATTTTAGTTTGTTCACAGTGATTGCTTTTTGTGTTATCGCACTGAGTTGCTAGGTGTCCTCTCTGTCCACAGCCAAAACAATGTGGCTTTAGACCTCTTATGTGAAGAGAGAGTGTCACTTCTTGATCTGTAATCTGTGTTGGAATCGTTGAGGCGTCTACGTTTTTATGTAGTTTTATTTTAAATTCAAAACGATTACTACATATCGGTATATGTGTGTCTTTTAAATATATAGGCTGTAGGGCAATTACTTTTCCAAACGGGTTTATCATTTTTTGAAAATCTTGTACGTTGTATTTAAGATAAGTATTTTTAAGCCCTCCAGTAATTATATTTTTCCGGTTTTCATCTATAATTATGAGTGCGTAATTATCAAGTGCTAAAATAGTGGATTGAAAACGTACTTTTTGCTGCTGAGTATAAAAATCAATGGTTATATATCGAGAATTTGGATGGTCAGTGATACAAGAGATTGTTTCCCATAGTGCATTTTGCGTGATTGCTTCATATAATAAAGCTTTTGGGAAACGATATAATGAGCATTGATTATCGGTTACTGCGAGTACTAACAAAGTTGGTGAAAAAAACCTGCAAAATGTTTCAAATAACGTACGAGGCACCGTATTACTGAAACAGTCCATCACATTTTCAAGCATTTCTTTTGTCCAGATTGCGGCTGGGGGTTGATTTTCCTCTCGAGTGTTTAGATCAAGGTTTTTAATATCATTTGTGTTTGTTCTACGGAAGCGCGGTATTTGAGTTGGTGCTGTAGTATTGCTATTACTTTTAAGTACTTTTGCATACGAAATAGGCGATGTTGAAACTAACGATGTTGTTAATTTTGTATTGGTGCTTAATTCGCTCATGCTTGACTGGGCAGTAGCCATGATTTATTCTGACTCAAGTCAGTATTTTTTTTTTTTAAAAAGATATTAAAACACACCGATATTTTTCAAAAAACACTATTAATTTATTATATAATTCAATTTTTCCTGTATTATGTTTGTTTTTCGACTAACAAGTTGGAACAAAAGTAAAAAAGAAATACTTACATCGGAGAACTTAAGGATTGCTTCTTACCTCAGCAGAGATTTGCTCTATTATTATTATTATTATTATTATTATTATTATTATTGTTGTTGTTGTTGTTGTTGTTGTTGTTGTTGTTGTTGTTGTTGTTGTTGTTGTTGTTGTTGTTGTTGTTGTTGTTGTTGTTGTTGTTGTTGTTGTTGTTGTTGTTGTTGTTGTTGTTGTTGTTGTTATTATTATTATTATTATTATTATTATTATTATTATTATTATTATTATTATTATTATTATTATTATTATTATTATTATTATTATTATTATTATTATTATTATTATTATTATTATTATTATTATTATTATTATTATTATTATTATTATTATTATTATTATTATTATTATTATTATTATTATTATTATTATTATTATTATTATTATGTTTCAAAGAAAAGAACTTTATTGATAACCATAGAGTTACATTTGCTATAAGACACTTCGTATACATATATTTACATTGCTAGTGAGTAAACCAAGTTTAAGTTGGTATCTGTGATGTACAAAAAAGGAACTTAACTTAGGAGGGAAAGATATTTAAACATTGTTAGGGGGGGTGAAAATACATATGTATACGTTACATTTATGAGTGCTGCTTGCTGTAATCATAGTTCTCCAAAGTCTTGGTTATCATTGTTCAATTTGCAAAACTTCAACTTTGATGTATATTGCCATGCTGGGTTTAGTTTGCTTTCCAGTATTTGAGGTCTGATTTTGTTGTTACTGTCCTTTATATTAATATTATGCAATCAAAGACAACATTCTGTTTTTTTATTTGTAGATAATTGCCACATTTTTTTTTTATATATATTGGTTGAGGGCATAGATTTTGGTTATTGGGAGCCATCTTAGAGGTTTGATTGTTGTGTTATCAGTGACCAGGTTGCTGCATAGATGTCTGGATGTGCAATTTTATTGTCTCTGGCTTGTAGTTTTGCCAGTTTGATATTGAAAGTTGATGGATGTCACCTTGTGTTGTTACCTAGAGTGAATGTGCATCTAGTGCACCAGTATGCATAAAGCATAAAAGTGGCTGCACGGACTGATGGAATAGAGCCTTTGCAATATGAATTAATGATTGTTTGAAGGGTTGTGTTAGATTGTCTATATGCTCCTATCATAATAACTCGAATTCTGTCTAGTGCCAGACAAAGATAGATGTTCTGTGTTTCTTCAGCCCTGTGACACAGGGGACAAAAAGGATCAATGTTAGTGTATAGTCTCCGATATCTCAGAAAATATGTCGTGGGCAGTGCTTGTAGGTTTAGTCTCAGCAAAAAATCAAAATACTTTGGCTCCAGTGACCATTTTTTAAACTTACGGAGTAATTGTAGATTATTGATTTTCAGCATTGTCAGATTGGTGTCATGGGTTGGATTTGGATGGATTAATGAATAAATTTGCCAGTATGAATGCTTGTATATTGTCTGAAGAGATATCTGTGGAGCTGTGGTTTTTATACGATTGATCATTGATGCTAGTTGGTCATAAACAGGGAGTGGTCTATCTGTTGGTGTTATTTGAAGTAGGCATTCAAGCATTGGAAAGTGTTTGACTGTGGATGTTATTAAGTTTGTGGCCTTCTGTAGATGGAAAATATAAATACTATGAAGTCCTAGTCCATTGTGAATAGGTGGTCTGGTAAGTTGTTTTGCAGATATTGACAACAGTCTTCCTCTGCCACAAGAGCTTATTACAGAGAGAAGAGATTTTGTTAATAAAACCTTTAGAAAATGTGATAATGGGTGAGTAATAGGTGATATTTGTTATGGCTAGCTGGTTAAATAGCTGGATCTTGGAGTATATTGAAAGATATGCCTTTGAGAGAGAAGTAGTAATTCACTCTGTTTCTTCTTTGAGTTTGTTCTGGATCTTGACCCTCATTGCACTTGCACTCATATAAAAGGGAAATCCCAAGAAAGCAGATGGCTTTCCCCCATACATGCCCGTGTACTGCTTTGCATTATAAAGAGACCAAACTGCCGTCTTATTTAGATTGACCCTGAGTTTGTGTGTAGCTGCAAATTCTTGTAGTATTGTATGCAAGACTGGTAGGTGTTTTTTAGATGGGAGGAAGACAGTTATATCATCCATATAAGCGATACATGTTACCTGCTGAGATGTGTTTGGTATTTGGATGCCAATGAATGTTTGCTGGATTTTTAGTAATAGAGGGTTGATGTAAAAGGTGAAAAGTAAAGCACTCAGGGGGATCCTTGTGAGATTGATTGTGTTGGAGTAAAAGATTCAGAATTTTTGCCACTGAGTGTAATATGTATATCCCGATTTAACAACAAGTTGGTTACACCATTTACCATTAATGAATTTGCTTTGAAGCTTGCCACTCTGCCCAATGCCTGTCATCCAGGCACTCATGGCATACCAAAATTTGTGTACGAACACCTTAGCCATACAACTAATCAAGTATTATGTAATCTTGCAAACTATCTCTCACAAAAAATATACAACATTGAAAATCTTTATCCAATTGCAATAGTATCATTTAATAAGAAACCAGCTCCAATAACCACCCTTAATAATATTAGGCCTATCTCCATGTGCCCAATAGCCATCAAGATCATTGAGAAAGTCATTAAAGACAGGATTGAATCATATCTGCTCCCATTGATTTCACCATATCAGTTTGCAAGAAAGCAATCATCTACAGGACAGGCAGCACTTCTTTTCAAAGCTGTATTGGGATCGGTGCGAGGCCGGAAAAAATACAGCCCAGTTGCAGTTCAAATAGACATTGAATCAGCTTTTGATTCTGTGGCAATCGAGATATTAATTAAAATGTTGGCTGCCACTGCAATATTTTATATATTATTATTATTATTATTATTATTATTATTATTATTATTATTATTATTATTATTATATTATTATTATTATTATTATTATTATTATTATTATTATTATTATTATTATTATTATTATTATTATTATTATTATTATTCCAAATTCATTTGACTTTCATTCAAATAGCAACTATCGGTTAAATCATTCTGGATACTCCTCTTTATCGCTAGTAAAAATGACTTTTCAAGAACTAAAAATATTAATATATCTCATGGATTTAATAAATCTAATTTTGCTAATGTTTATTCTAATACTAATATAAATTATAATAGATATTTTCTTTCTAATATGCCAGTAGATCTAAGTTCAAGAGATATTACAGTATTTCTTGAAAATAATTTACAAACTAGTATTGTTTGTCATAAAGTTAATATGAATAATTCTAAGTCTTCTTGTTTTTATATTTCTGTTTCTGCACATAAACATAATAATATAATATCCCCTAATTTATGGCCTTGCGGTGCTTCTATTTCTTTTTTTTATGGATCTCTGGCCAGTTCTCTAAGGTTTTAAGAGAATTTATTTTGTTTTACTATCTATTTTATTTTTATTTTTTCTTTATCTTTCTTTTTCTCTTTGTTTTTATTTGTGTTGTTTGCATTATCTTTGTGGGTAACATGGTAGGCCTTTCTTGTTTTTACATGAATGTCAGAGGTATGAGAACTAAATGTGTTCAAATAAAGCAATTTTTTGAAACAGAACATTTTGATCTTATTTTATTTACAGAAACTTGGCTAAATCAACAATTTCCTGATTGTTCTTTTCTTGATGATAGATTTAGTATTTTGCGAACTGACAGATCTATGGATAATATTTCTCGAGGTGATGGTACTCTGATTGCTCTTCATAAAGATGTTTTTTATAAAGAACTTTCTTTTTCTTCTTCTTTTTGTGAATCTACATGGTGTGAAATTACTTTAAATCACAATTTTAAATTTATTTTGGGTAATGTTTACCTCAAACCCACTTTGTCGTTGTTGGAGTTTGATTATTTTTTGACATCACTTGAAGATTTTCTGATTGGCTATGATAATTTTATTATTACCGGAGATTTAAATATTCCGGATTTATATTCGGGTACTACTATCATAGATTCTGTCTCTTTTTCACCTAAAGCATTGAGAATGATTCGGTTTTGCAATTTGTTGAATTTAAAACAATTTAATCCATACACCAATTTTAATGATCACACATTGGATTATATTCTCAGTAATTTTCCTACAATTGAATGTTTAACTACTTCTTCTCTTCCTTTTTCCATTGACTTGCATCATCCTCCCTTAGAATTTTATATTAATATTAAATTTAATAGACTCTGTCCCTTTAAAACTATGAAAAGAAACTACAGAAAAGGAAATTATTTGGGTCTTTGTTTACAATTATCCAATTTTAACTGGGAAAATTTGTATTCTTCATCTGATGTAGATTTCTGTATGAAATTTTTTGAACAATCATTTTGTGAACTAATTGACAAATACATTCCTAAGAAAATTTTTTTAATTGAATGTTTTCCTCTCTGGTTTTCAGTTTCTCTTAAAGAAATTATTAAAAGGAAATCATTTCATCATCGTAAATATTGGAAAACTAAGAACTTAAATTATTATAACAATTTTATTAATTATAGAAGATTGTCAAAGGTTATATATCATAGAGATTTTCAAAAATTTATACAAAATACTGAAAGTCATATTTCTGATAATCCCTTGCAATTTTGGTCTCTAGTTAAGGATTTAGGTATTACAAAAAAAAAATTACAGAGTAATAATTCTAATCTAGTTGCTGATGATTTTTCTCATTATTTCTCAGAGCTTTTTAAACAATCTAATTCTTTTACTGATTTGACTGAAAATAATGATCTAGTTGAAGAAAGGATAACATTTGATTCATTTATTGAATCTGATGTTATTTTTGCTATTGGGCAGCTTAAATTACATTCTAGTGTGGGCCTTGACAATATTCCAGCTTTCATTTATAAAGGATGTGCTGAATACATTGCTTCTCCTCTTTTGCATATTTTTAATTGCTCTTTAGCAAATGGTACTTTTCCTACATCCCTTAAAATTGCTAAAGTTGTTCCTATTTTTAAGAAAGGATCTAGAGATTTGGTAAGTGACTATAGGCCGATTTCAATTCTACACACTGTTGCTCGAATTTTTGAAAGATGTTTGTATAATAAAATTATCTTGGATGTCTCTAAGGTTTTGGCACCAGAGCAGCATGGATTTTTGCCTAATAGGTCCATTGAAACAAATTTGCTAACTATTTTTGATCACATTTCAAATTCAATTGAGAATCAATCTAGGTTAGATGTTGTTTATTTTGATATGTCCAAGGCTTTTGATAGAGTTAATCATAAAATTCTTCTTCAGAAGCTTTGTAGGTTAGGTTTTTCTAAATTATTAATTAATTGGTTTGACTCTTTTCTTAGGGATAGAATGTCTTGTGTGAGGTTTAATAGTAAATTTTCATTACCTTATTATTGCTTCACTGGGGTGCCTCAAGGCAGTGTTCTTGCACTTTTATTATTTAATGTATACATTGATGACCTAAAAACATGCATTAAATTTTCACATCTTCTATGTTATGCAGATGATTGCAAAATTTTTAGGCATATTTATTCTACTAATGACTGTTTTTTACTTCAAAGTGATATAGATAATTTCTTGAATTGGTGTGAATATAATTATATAGATATAAATATGGATAAGTGCTCCATTGTCTCTTACTCTAGAAAATCTGAAGTCTTAAGGTTTTCCTATTATATTGGGGACTCTAAAATTATAACAAATGATCATCAAAGAGATCTCGGAATAATATTTTCCAATAATGGATCTTTTCATAATCACATTAATTTTATGGTGAATAAATCTTTTAAAATTGTAGGAGCTATTTACAGATATGGAAAAGCATTTAATAAATTTACAAAGATTAAACTTTTTATATCCTTAGTTCTTCCCATCTTGGAGTATGGTTCAATTATATGGAATCCTCATAACAGGACAGATATCGTAAGAATTCAGTCTGTTTTTGACAAATTTGCAAAATTAAATAGTTTAGGTAATGAACACTATATTGATTTACTGCTGAGACGAAAAACAAGAGATCTCAAACTTCTTCATAAATTCATCTCCCAGAATATTTCTGTATCTAATTTGCTTTCTAACTTAGGTATTAAGAAAAAAAATTATAATACTCGTACTCATAATGTTTTTGAACTGAAAAATTGTAAATCTGATGTATTAAGATTTTCCCCTTTATTTCGTTTACCTAGAACTTATAACAAAGATTTTGGTAATGATGATGTTTTTAATTTGGATTTTAAACAATTCACTAAAGTCCTCATAAAAAAATATTATCCTTAATTTCATTTGATATATTGCCTTTTTATTTATTTGTGCATTTTATTGATTTTCTATTTTATTGGTATTATTTATTTTATTATTATTATTTTTTTTTTAATGCTTATTTAGATTTGTATTACTGTGCAATCTATAATTGGCTAAATGCTGTTGATATGTACATTAAATAAATAAAGAATTGAATTGAATTATTATTATTATTATTATTATTATTATTATTATTATTATTATTATTATTATTATTATTATTATTATTATTATTATTATTATTATTATTATTATTATTATTATTATTATTATTATTATTATTATTATTATTATTATTATTATTATTATTATTATTATCTTTCAAAAGGACTTTATTGAATATAACAAGAAAAGGTTACATTTATAACTATTTTACCACATGCAGATGAATTGAAGTCAGTATAAATAAGTTGAAAATTGTAATTGGGGGGGGGGGTTAACAAAGACAAAGGATATGCATGTGGTTTACAAATTTGAGTTTACATTATTTTCTTTAAAATATATACATCCAATTAGTTTTGTGCACTTGTAAAGCTCTTAGTTCTGTTTTTTATTAGTCTTTTTTTTTTCTCTATAATTTTGAGCGCTGTTGTAATATTGACCAAGTGGCTGTGTACATCTTTTGGGATACAATTTTTTCATCCCTTAAGCAGAGCTGTTCCATTTTGTTCCAGAATGTGTTTGGATGTCTTCTTGGATTATTGTTGTACATGAAGGAGCATCTTGTACACCATAGTGAAAACAATATAAAAGTACTTGCTCGAATATGTGGGTAGCTACCCTTAATAAATGATTGTAAAAGGATTTGAATGTCACAATTTCTTTGTTTGTACAATGATGGTATGGATGAACGAATATTATCAAATACTGGGCAGGTAAAAAGAAAATGTTCTTGTGTCTCAGTTTCTCTATGACACAACCAGCATATGTCTTCTGTATTTACGTAATGCCTTCTATATCTACAAAAGTGTAATGTTGGCAATGCTTCAAGATTTAATTTGAGTAGAAAATCATAATATTTGGGTTCTAATGACCAGAATTTAAATTTTCGGGTTAGTTGTCTATTATTAATGTTTAAAATTGGTTTTTTATCATTTAGGGGAGAGCAAATTATCTGGTATACATCCCAATATTTAAATTTATCTTGCGGTGGTGAAAAAATAATGTTTGGAATGTTAAGAATTAGTGTAAGCAAGGTTTTCCAATATCCATTGTTTGGTGGTGGTTTATCTGTTGGGGTAATCTTGAAGAACACTTTCATGTATGGAAATAAATAAGTACATGCAGAAATGAGATTTAATGTCTTTTGAATGTTAAAAATATGTATTGAATGTAGTCCTAAACCATTTTGTATTAGAGGAGCTTGAATACGTTTTAGTGAAACCGAAACAATCTTTTTTCCCCACAGCAACTTTCTACATAACGAGTTTATTTTACTAGTAAAAGATTTAGTGTATAGTATTATTGGAGAATAGTATGTGATTCGAGTCATAATTAATAGATTAAACAGGGATACTTTTGAATACAGTGAAAGGTAAGATTTTGATAGTGAATCAATTATATTTTCTATTTTATTTTTAATTTTGTCTTGTATTTGTCGACGCATTTCTAGATTGCTCAAATAGAAGGGGAATCCCACAAAAGAGCTGGGTTTTCCTTTAAAATGTTGTGTGTGAAATTGTCCCATATATATTGACCATGCAGAAGATTTATCCATGTTAAACTCCAGCTTGTATTTATTAGTGTATGAATTAAGAATTTTCAATAGAGTTGGGATCTGTTTTTTAGAAGTTAAAAAAATCGAGACATCATCCATGTAGGCAATACAGGAGATGTTTGCTTTTAGACCAGGTATGTATATGCCTGATAATTCTTTTTCTATCATATTCAGTAAGGGATTGATATAGAAAGTAAAAAAAAGAGCACTTAGTGGTGAACCTTGTGGAATTGAACAGTAAGGTACAAAAGAGGGGGAATTCTTACCATTAAGTGTAATATGTATTTCTCGACTTAATAGAAGATTGGTTACTAAATATATTAAGGATCTTGGTATTGTTGTGTCTGCTAATGCTTCAACAAGGAGTTCAATTGGAATCATATCAAATGCTGATTTTATATCCAGTTGGATTACAACTGGACTATATTTTTTATTATTTCTGACAGAATCAATAACTGTTTTGAATAGAAAGGCTGCTTGCATTGTAGACGAGCCTTTCTTAGCAAACTGCATTTTAGATAGTATAGGTATGATATAGGGTTCTATTTTGTCTTTAATGATTGACTCCAGCAGTTTGATACCCAGAGGGCTCATTGATATGGGCCTTAGATTGTTTAGTGTGGTTATTTTTTCATGTGTTTTGATAAATGGTACTAGTAAAATAGGGTATAATCCATGTATATGATGGATCTTTTTTGTTAGAAAGTTTGCTAGATTACACAGATACTGAGCAGTAAAATTTTCTAAATGCTTGAATACAAAGCAAGGTATACCATGCATTCCTGGGTGACTGGAGTTTGGGGTTGATGCTAATTTTTGTATAAAGTCTTTGGGAGTAAATACTATATCTTCTTCTGGCTCACCGAGAAAAAATGGCGCAGGGCTGAATTTTTTCTTCTCTTGAAGTTTGGATTTGAAATGTGTGTAGAGGGGTAGCAACATGTTGTAACCAGAAATTATATCTTCTTGTATTTTAATTGCTGTCGGTATGCGAGTTGATGGCTTTTGTCCCAGTGCCCAGCGAATATAGTGTCTGGACCATGTGTGTGTCTGTGTCAAAAAGAGTTTTCTTTTTTTAATTGCCAGGTATTCTTTAAGTTCTTCAGAGACTGATTTATAAAGTTTCTTCAGGGCAATCACATTTGAACAGCCTTGTTTATTTGTAGTACTGTTTGTGATTCTTTTGTGTGTTTCATCTACAAGAGCTAGAAGCCTTGAAGGGGCTGGGGTAGCCCTTGTTATGACATCAATTGTATATGAAATAATGTTAACAAAGGCAATCCATGTTTGCACTGGATCCATTTCAATGTCTCGAAGTTTGAAGAGATATATATATATTTCTGAGAATAAATATTCTGGGGTTCGACATGGAAGAAGCACTCTAATTGTGTTTCCAATAGATGTTATTGATCTGTATATAAAATCATTCTTTAGTGAAACAATAATTGCAGAATGGTCTGATAATGATGAGTTTTTTATTGTTAGGCTGATCATGTGATGTAACACTGGTGAGTAGAAGACCAGGTCAATTAATGATGAAAACCTGCCATTATTAAATGTTACTGAATTCTGTGGGAGATAGCCTTCTCCACTCATGAGTGGTATGGCTAGTAAGTGCAACCATTTTGTGACAAACTCATTGTATGACATGTTGAAATCACCAAGTAAAATTAATGGATGTGATGAGGATGCTATTTTGGAATTTATAATTTGAATGACTTTATTAATTACTGTGTGATTTGGAGGTAAATAAACAAATGCTACATTCAATGTAACTGTTTTATCATATAGTGTTATAATTAATATGTGTGCATCTATATATATTATTTTGAATGAATAGAAGGGGCAAGAGTGTTTTCATTACTACTACTCCTGTTCCTGCTGAGGGTGAAAATGATGCTTGGGAGAATGCTGAGTATCCTTGATTATTAAGATAGTTAGATGGATTAATCTGAGATTTATTATAAATTTTTGTTTCGAGTAACCCTAGCAAATGAGGTTGTATAATTTCAAGCCATTTTATTAATTGATAGTTTTTTCCCGGTGAGTTTAATCCACGGATGTTTAATGACGCTATTTTTATATTCATTATAGTTTCACTCAATAAAAACAGAACACACCTGATGTAGTAATTAGATTATAATTTTATATAGTTTAGATAACTTGCACAAATTATGACAAAGAATTTTTATGTCTGGAGGTTCTACTTCCTCCCTCCTGTGATAATTTTTGCACATTTGCTTTTTTATTGGTGCTAAGGTCTTCATCTGAAGTGTATTCAAACTCGGTATCCGTTGAACTCATATTTGCTTTTCTTATTTTTTTTTTATGATCTAATGTCTGGGGCATATCATCTTCACTAAGATCAATAGGCACTGCTGCATTTTTTCTACGTTTGCTTCGCGGTCTGCCTGGTTTTCGGTTGGCAGTGTCATTTATTTTCGGGTCTGTAGGTGGCAAGCAAGGCACTAGATAGTCTATAATATCTTGCGAAGTTTTGTTAAGGGGTGTTTTTGATTGTTTGTGATTTTGGCAATCACTTTTTAATAATTCTTGTTGAGATGGGCTATTTTCTTGTAACACTGGTTTATCCTCGTCATTCCGTGATTGATTTTCGGGTAAAATTGATTCACTTTCGTCATTTACTGATTGCTCTCTGGTGATGTATAGATCGTCTGTTACATCGTCATTAATTGGATTATTTTGATAGCAAATTGTAGTTGATTCACTTATCGGTTGAGGAGTGAAATCTGTGTTATTTACTGGCGCATTTCCACATTGATGACTTGAGGTTGCTCTCATATCACAGTGTTTACATTTAAGTTTTGGGCATGCATTTATAATATGCCCTCGTTGTTTGCAGTGAAAACATTGCGGTTTAAGTCCATGAATTATTAAGAGTAGCATCGCTTCGTGATCGGTTATAAGAGTGGGAATATCATTTGGATTTACGTTTTGATTTAATTTAACTTTAAAATGATAACTGTTTCCATAGATCGGTATCGGAGTTCCTTTTAAATATATAGGTTGAAAGGCAACGTCGGAACTCCGAACGGTTGCATTAATTTATTGAGGTCATTTATTGTATAGTTAAAGTACGTATTTTTGATTGTGCCGGTAATAAAATTTTCTCTATATTGGTTAACTTTTACTAAAGCATATTTCCCTAACGTTTTAATTGTTTTATCAAATTTGTTTTTTTGTTCTTCGCTATAGAATTCAATAGCAAGATAGCGAGGATTTGGATGATCTGCTATGCGCAATATAGAATCCCATAAATTATTTGTGCTTAATTCTTCGTATAGCAAATCCTTAGGAAATCTATACAGCGAACAATTTATATCTGTAATTGCAAGGATAACAGACCGGTCAGTAAAGAAACGTTTAAACGACATAAACAGGTCACGTGGGATGGTCGTATTAAAGCGTTCAGAAATTTTTAATAGACTTTGATTAGTCCAGATCTCTTCTTCTATTACGTTAACTGGTAATGGGTCAGATTCTGAAATCACATCTAGTTTCATTAGATCATTTATTGTTGAACGACGAAATCTTGAAACTGGAGCTTGATTTTTTCCCACGTTCTGAGGAAAATCTCCTTTTTTAGTGGATGCTTTGATTGCGTCAGCATAAGAAATGCTTGCTGCGTTCAAAGAGATCGCCATATTGAAGTAAAAAAAAAACTGCTTGCACACAAATTCCTCGTCGGAGGAGTTTTCTTAAGTTTAAAAAACTATATATACTGAATATTGGGTTGCTTAGAGACAATACGGTTTATTTTAAATAAAAAAATTTTTAGTTTTATTATTACTAGAAATATATAATATATCCTACCGATATCTACGATCATCAAACCAGCTGGCGCATGCGCACTCTCTGTATTATTATTATTATTATTATTATTTTCAGGATATTCTGTGTAGTGAAACTCTCTCTTTTATGTTGGCATATATTACATTTGACATGAACATTCACAAAATTTTACAGCAATAATATAAAATTTTCTCTGAAGACTACCACTAAACAATCCTATTCTTTATATGATTATGTTGTATGTATGTTAGCTAAATTAAGATATGTGCATTTATTTTCTATTTTCTTAATAAAACATTAAAAACTTTATATATTTACTATGCAAAAGCAATCACTAAGTCAACTTTATACAATATGCATTTGACCATACATTGTCTTAAAAGCAGTATAATATAATAAAACTCTTACAACCCTGAGTACCAATTTAAGTCATCATGTGGTTAAACTACATATAAACTTAAAACTCAAACATGTGAAAACATGTTCCCATGGTTAAATGTCTCTGAACCTGGAATTAAAGTAAAATCATCTGCAGTTGATTGTACACAAAATCAAATTGCATGGGAATTACATATATATCATGGTGAGACCAGTAAATATATATAGAATTCAAAAGAAAGAATTAGTGAATAAATTGTCTACAAGATCTCTATATAAAAAACACATACTCATATACACTAATCTCTTCTTTTAGATGTATATGTGATATTAATAAAATAATGATAGCAAATTCCCTGCAAGTTCTAAGTACAATAAAATTAATTCATTAAACTATACACATTTTATATGCATACATCGAGGGCATTGGCTCATACTTAACTTTCACTTTCATTAATTTTGAAATACTTTGTTTAAATAATTTTTGAGTAGCTTCAGACAGATAACTTTTGTTAAACTAAATCTAAATCTTTCTTATAATTTTTTTAAAACAAATTAACTCTCAGAGAAAGTTGATATGAAAAATTATTTAAACTAAATATTGTTTATTTAACATTATTTGTTATTAATACATTGTACAGGCTTAAACCTGCATTTATATATGTAATAATGTGGGATTCGAACTCAGACTTTCACACAACCCACTACTCTCAGTGCCATCTCATATTGCTGACCTACCTGATCACACACATGTGAATATTTATCTTTTCAACATGTGTGTGACCAGGTGGGTCAGCAATATGAGATGGCACTAAAAGTGGTGGGTCGTGTGAAAGTCTGAGTTCGAGTCCCACATTATTTGTTATTTAAAACTTTTTATGAGACAAATGGGGAAAAAATTAAAAAAACAAAACTGCCTTTTCTTTTATATTGAATATTTAAACATGTAGACTATTATATAAATTTAAATTTTAAAGAACTTTTTCAAAGATAATGAAAATTTTACCATATGATCTACATCTTTAATAAAACTATTTAAAAGCTACCATAATATATCAAATACACCAAACTAAGTCAACTATTATAAATCAAATTACTTAAACTAAGTAGACAAATATAATTAAATTAATATATAAAATCACAAATTTAATTAGAAATTAATTAATATCTCTAAATATTACTAGCTTGTGATAACTAGACTTTTAAAAGTTTATTAAATTGTTTATAAATTAAATAAACTGGCTACCTTAAGTCCAAGATATGGCTGAAAAGAGATTGTTTCTTTATAGAAGTAAAATTACTTTTACATATGTACATTTTCCTATAAATGTGATGAAAAGAGCTCTTTGGTAGATTATTAGTGAAATCTTTTCTGGTGACAGTTGTCAGATATTAGTCACAATCAGGATTTACATTTTAATGCAGAATTAGTATGAAATTTTTACTAATGAGAAGCATGTTTGCTTTAGCTGTAATTTAATATGTGACATTGGTTGGCACAGTTTTGGATTTAATTCAGCAGAGTTTGACATCTTAATGGTTACAGGATCCATCCCTTAAAATGAAGTTCTTTGGTATTTTCATAGTAGCACAAGCTTATTACTAACTTCTGATAAGAGGTTTCATGTCCTTCATGGTAACAGTAAATGATAATCTGGGTAAATTATTAGCACAGATAGACAGCAAAAATCAAAGTTAAAATTATTTTGCAAAACATATTTTTTGATATAATTAATCAAACCAGTACTTATTTCTAATCACCCATAGTTTACAATTTTTTTAGATAAAAAATATGTTACTTGCACAATGACTTGTTATTTTAATCCCCTAAAAATATGTTGATATTTTAAAACATTTGCAAAATATGAAATAAAGCTTAATTTAAAAAATCAGTTTTTAAAGAATTATCTTTTATAATAAGATAAACTATTTTATTAATTTTTTTTATAAATTAATTTGATTCTTTAGTTCAGGGGTGGGCAATTGTTTTGGCTCAGGGACCATGTTGTGGAAGTGGAGGTTAGTGGAGGGCCACATCAGGGGCCACTTTGTGGAAGCGGAAGTTAGTGGATAGCCACACCTTGTTTCCATGCCACAATAAATAAACTGCTTTATTCTCTATATTACCAAAGAAATATTTGTTTGTCCATTCTTCATTAAACACATGACATTCATCACTAATTTTATGTTTTTGCAGAGGGTTCATGATTTCACTAAAATTTGAAATTTATATATTTACTGTTGCAAAGACAAAAATTTAAATTGACCAGATCAACTGGAAAAGCACAGCATATCATATCTACACTGTGCATGTATATTAATGTGGCCATTCTAGTGGAAAATATGAGATGAATTTTTGGTCACACATGGGAAGGAAATCTTGGTTCAAGGCAGATTTTTCTGACTGTCTTGATGGGCCACAAAAAACTCTTAACAGGCTGCATGCGTTCCATGGGCCACTATTTTCCCACCTCTTTTTTAGTTAGATTTAATTAAACTATGTTTTTATAACATAACTTTTTATAACAAATTTATTTAATTGATATAAATTAGTACATTTAAGTATTTTAATTTTATTTTAAGCATAGACATTTATCTATATGTGTGTTCTCATAAAATAAATCTAAATTTAATAGAAAATTATAAAATTGATTTGTGAAAACCAAATCCAATTCAAGTTTTGCACCTTCTTCTATTTTTTATAATTATAAATTAATGAGATGGTGAGCTGATTATAAAATAGAGGTCCATTTAGAAGAAGTTCAGGCAACAAAATAAAATTACTCTGCCTATGTCCATTAACACAATATTTTATGTCTGTAATTATTTCAACAGTGTTTGCTTACTTGAATGCAGTGGAAAACTATTATTAACTAATATTTTTTATGCTTTTCATGAATTAAGTCAATACAGCTGGAAGTATTATATTTCATTAAAAAGGTGTCACAATTTCTCTAATCTGCTGCTGGTTATGGTAAACAATTATGCATTTATAAATTCCATCCACTATCATAATGGGTGGTGAAGTCTTTTAACCATTGTAAATATTATGATGATGTGACTAAATATAATAAATGATCATATAATTGAATATGACAAGATTTAAACAATGAGAAAAGATAATAACTTAAATTTACCAATTGTATTTATTAACACTATAAATCTCTAAAAGCATAAAATAAATATCACTTTATAAAAAAAATTATTGCTTTAGTAGTGGTAGTGTGATATCTGCTAGTGGCAGCTGATTGATTGAAATTTTCTTTTCTTTTCAAAATTACAGAAAAACTATAAATATGATTTTTACAAAAATCCCAGAATTCTCTATTGTTTGAATTGCTTTTTAAAATGCTGTATTGCATGTTAAAATTGAACAAAATTTGATTTTTTTATTAATATTTTTATTAATAGGTTCAATTTTATCTTTTTCTGCTCAATTTATTAGACTGCATAAAAAAGACAAAGGCACATTTTTTTTATCAGCAAGAGTCTGTAGGAAAATGGATTAAAGATGTCTTGATTATTCAAGGCCTTCTCCCTATAAAAATGTAATATCATAATTAAATTTTAATTTTTTTTTATATATTTTAATTTTTTCTATTATTTGCATAGTCTTGTTTGATAAATTATGATTTATTAATGTGTTTGCATTTGTATTAGTGTGTGTAGTATATAATTTATACTTCTATTCAAATATAATGTAGTGGTTTATGTACAATATAATTTTAGGGTTGTAAGTATTCAATTTTTTTTTTTTTTCATTTTCATAGTATTTTAAATTTTTTTGTTACTTGCATAATATTATTTTAAATTTTCTTATTATTTGATAAATTATAATTTATTAATATGTTTGCATTTATATTAGTGTGTTTAGTCTATAAATTATAGTTGTATTCAAATATAATGTGGTGGTTTATGTACAGTGTAATTTTGGGGCTCTGATCCAAGTTTGAGGCAATCTTATTTTAGAGACATAATAATTGTCAAAAGATTTAATAATTTATTAGTGTGTTTATATTTGTATTAGTGTGTTTGTGTTTGCACTTGCATGTCTGTGTTTGTCTAACAAATAATGATTTTTATATATAAAATTAAGGTATTATAGAGCAGTATAATGTACATTTTAAGACTGATGTACAGAAAGGTTGCAGTTGATAAAGCAATCACAAAATTTACTGGACATAGTACCATGTGAAAATATAAACTCTTAAAACCAATAAAGAGAAGTTTCAAGTGGTATGTGTAGTGATAGACACAATGGTTATATATACCATATGGAATTGTATGCAGGCAAACAATAAAATCCTGATTTTTGCCTGTGCCTTGGTACTCATGCTGTGGAATCAGTAATTTTTGCACATCTTGCATCACATTATTTTCAAGACTAAAACTAGCAAATGAGCTATATGTGAATAAATTATATCTCTGTGGAACAATAAATATAACAAAATAGCACCACTGGTGAGCAAAAAGAATAGAAACATCATTGGTATACACAAAAAATATAAAATAAAGAGATGAAACTCATTTTATCATTGATACAGACAGTAGCCTTCAATTTCTAGTTTTGAATAGACAAGAAGCCAATTGCTATGATGACAAATACATACTCACCTTTTAGAAATGATTTCTTTTGTATCTTTTATTAGAATGAATCTTTTTCTTATAGACACCTTGAGATTTGTTAACTTTTGGGGTACAAGATAAAAATAAAGAATTCTTATGTGACTATTTTGGGAGATTCAGAAGCTATGGATTATCTCAGTTAAAAAATATTATATATGATTTGAATGAGAATTTTGTGGGAATACAAAAAATTTATAAATGAAGATGTAATTTAAACTTAATTAATGATAAATTAGAAATTATGAACAAACAATAGTGTAATAATTATTTTGGATGTTGAAATTTTTTTTCTTCCCTACTTTTTTAAAGTAATAACTATTTGTCTTAATCTTATTATTTTTCTACCTTTTTTTATTTTCTGCCAATATATAGCATTTGGCTTTAACATTATTAAAACTGAAGTCATTGTGAAAATTTTGTCTCAAGTCAGTTTTTTAAAAATTGAATATGGTGCCTATTCCTGTGATATAGTTAAAAAATTACACATCTAACAGTTGAATATAACATTATTTGGGGGAAAATCTCTTCATACTCATTGCACTTAAAAGATTATAAGATTTCTTAAGACATTAGTAGTTTATTATTTAAAAATATTTATGATTAAATAAGAGGTTGAATAGATAATTAGAGCATATAAACTTAATATTCTTGTTAAAAAGACAAAAAACCTTTAATAGTTATCCCAGAACAGTGAATTCAGTTTTTATAATACTTTGCAATGCACACACTATCTGCAAAGTGCAAAAAAGATATGTGATGTGTTATCATTTTTAATTAGTTTTTAAATAAACTGTCTCCACCATAATAGTTAACTCAAATACATTATGTTCTTTGGCTAAAGACTAATGGAAAACTAGGCAACAGATTATTACACCCAAAAAAGATAATATAACTTTTCTTGGCACAATGTAATGCAAAATAAATACATACAAAATATATGTAAAGAAAAGCTTGATTTAATATTTTAACAGCATGATATTCTAAGCATACTTTTGACTAACTGGTAGTCATATTCAGTTTGTGATATTTATAAAAGAATAAACAACAATGGGGATTGGCATAAAATTTGAATACAGGGTGAAAATAAGTTAATTTAAATGAGCTTTTCTTTTCATAGGGCAATGCAGGATTTTTTTTGATTACATATATGTTGTTGGCAATATACCAAGCCTCTTTAACTTTATGTTGAGCATCATTTTTTTCAAAGCAGACAATGATAGCAGTTGTAAGTCTGAAGTTGTGACCATGTTTACACCTGTGTATTAGTCTTAGCTTAATAGGATTGTTATCTGACCTGTGTGATTCTTGTAAATAGATTAGCATCCAATTCCCTGTAACAAACTGTATGGCAGTTTGTGTTGTTGCATATTATTTTATATTCAACTTGATAATTCTTCTCTAGGGTGAGATTCTCTTTCATATTGTTAATAAAGTGATTAAGGGTGAGAGGACTGTGAAGGCCAACTCTGTATGTTTTAGCATAAGTTTTGTTTATACAGTAAATAGCCTTGGATATATGCAGAAGTGATATTCCAGGGTTTTCATTAGCTTGAATAGATCTGTTTCCAATTTTAATGTAAAAGCTTTTAACAATTTGAATGAGAGCTGAATCTTTGTATCCGATGTTATGTAAATCTTGTATCCCTCTATCAAAAAAGTGGCTCATTTAAATTAACTTATTTACATCCTATATTCAAATTTTATGCAAATCCCCACTGTTGTTTATTTTTTCATAAACTACACAACCTTCTTGGACAATTATTGCTAAGAGTATGACTTCCAGTTAGTTGAAAGAACATTTAGCATACCATAAAGTGTTAAACCAAGCTTTTCTTTATATATATTTTATATGTATTTATTTTGAAAAAAGGTAATACTTGATAATCATCAGAAATGGAAAAATACCATAGTTTGTCTCATTTTTAACACAATTTTTATTATGATCTCATTATTTGAACAATTTTAACACACTCTTTGATCATTAAGACGTTTATATAACATGTTACTAGGAGTGTATTTTATATTGTTTTGAATTACTATTTTTGTTTATTGGCATTGTTTTACATTTTAAAAACCCATATATAACAAATAGGAATAATTACAATATTTTTATTTAAAATTAATTAAAGTTTTATTAAGAAAAAAAAAAATATTATAATAATGTATTGTTTGTTTGAATTAATCTTGTGCAATTACTGTTACTCTAGTTAATGAAAAAACAAATACTTACTTAACTAAATAAATATGGAACACTTTTGTTCAATATGCAAATTTTAAAACGTAAGCGTGTCGTACCAGCTATGCCTTCAAAATATTTAGTTATTTTAATTACTAGTATTAAATGTTGTATGAAAGAAATAACATACAGAAACATGATTAAACTATTAAAGTTTAGGCAAATTAATTTTTTTTTTTTTTTTAAGTGTCATTGCTATTTTTTAAAAGTAAGAGAGAAAATTAAAAAAAAATGTTATGCTTTTTTGTTTTCTTGAATCATTTATTAACAAAAAAGGATTTATTAATTAAAATTTTTATTCCAATTCAATATTTATTAGATGATGAAAAATCTGAAAAAACTACTGGTATATTTGGTCATAGTTTTTAAAATGAAGGGTCCCGATTATTGGAATTTTTGTGTTTCCTGTGATTCTCTATGAGTGTGGAAAAAAAATGTTTTGATATTGTGAATTAGTTAACTAACGTCTTTAAGAATTCCATTTACGAAAAAAAGACAAGCAAGATAACAATTAGATCAGACTTGCATTTCTTCTTAATGCACACAATAAATAACCGATTTCAAATTATCCAAATTTTATCAGATAAATACTGCATATTAAACAAATGGACTCTTGGATATATTAAACCTAAATTATAATTTTAAATATTGAACCGGATGCTGGATCCGATTCAATGGTTTCATTACCAAAAATTAAAACCTTTTATTTTAATTAAATTTCTAATGTTAAAATATATATATATTTAAAAGTTGTACATGCATTATCACACACAATCGTTTAGGTTTAAAATATCTTTCTATTTTTTTATATATAAAATTGATTTCTAAAACAGTTCTCTTTTGCAGCTTGTTTTTACTTTTTTTTTATCAAATTAATTAAAAGCAAGCAAACTTTTTAATTACATTCCTGTTTCTTTTATTTTAATCATTTTAGTTCGATTTTAAAAGCAGAGGTTTAATTTTGTGTTGTTGTTTTTATATAAAATAATCCCTGGTTAGAATTCTTAATTAGATTTGAACAACAAGAAAGTTTACCGGGAGATTGGAGAGTGTATAAATAACTCCAAAATTTTGAGAGAGATTATTCTTGGCTGAGACAAACTCTTGAAAATGATTGATTCAGCTTTTTATAATTCTACCATTTGCTTTACATTAGCCTGCTGAGATTCATATGGTTAATAAAAGATTTTGTTTCTCAAAGATGTCAAAATTCAGTGCTTTATGTTTGCTAAACTATAACATGTCCTGCTAACAAACTAAGGACCAACCTCTGAGTCCAAACTGTTCTTTCAATATGCCATGAAGGTCTAAAGTAAACAAGATCATAAAATATGCCTTTACACTTGCCATCATCATGAAGATAAGACACCCGAAAGATGAACTTATAATAAAAGTGCACACTCTTTAGAAAAACTATGTGAACTCTGCTTTACCGTAAGGTAAAAATTTTTTTATTCTTTCCAGGGTAAATAAATTTCTTTTTATTAAATCTCCACTCAATCTAAAATAAGTGTGATGTATAAAGTTTTATTAATTATTTAAACTAATATTTATTATCTGTATTTGCTTTTCATTGTATTTTATAGAGTGCCTTGGAATCTTAGTTTTAAGATTCATAGTTTTCCATTTCGTTTATTGGAGAGTGTATTGTGAGATTGTTTTCATATGCTTAATATGTCTTTCTTTATTTTACTAATTATTGCTAAATGCTTTAGCAGTTTTTCATAATTTTAATTTGCTCACCTATCCATATTTTATTGTCCAATAATTAATTTAAATTAGTGTGTTTGTGCTATTGTAAACCGCTGATCATTTGGCTGGCAGTTTATCGAATATATTGTTCTGTTTTTCTTGGTAGAGATTTTATTTTCTATAGTTCAGATTACGTAGTCTGTAATCTTCCTTTTTTTTTTGTGGGAGACTTAACTTGGCTGGTTTAAACATACTTGACCATGAACGTTTTGCAGAATTATGACATTCTTAGTTCCGACACTTCTTTTTCAGGCTAAGAAAAGCTCTGCACTGTTAGGTTAGTTCTTCACATGCATCCATCTTTCTAAGTCTTTATAAAAGGAATGGAATTGGTTTAGGTGAACCACTAGCAGGAAGATACTCTTAATCCCCATTTAAATTCTAGGTGATAGAATGTTTCTTTCTGTTAAGACATTTAATGTTTTCATATTTTCAGCTCATATAGACTCTCTGATAAATTAACTAATAAAAATCTAGGTCAAACTTTAGTATTTTGTTTGCTAGATTTATTTTATCTTTTTCATGTTGCTTTAAATTTGTCAAAGCGGGTACTGGGAATTTAGTTTGTAATTTTATTTCACTTTCTTGAAAGGCTTGAGCAAACATAACTGGTTCTCTAATTACTTACCTGTCTTCTATTGGGACTTTTTAATTATTATTCTCAGCTTAGTTTTGACCAGTTATTTGGTTGGTGATTCACCTGGATTATATGTCTGTTTTTCTTAAAGGAGAGATTTAATATTTTATTAATTTTAAATTATTTATGTTGGAGTATTTTCTAATTTTACTATTTCATTAAATTGGAGATGTAAGTTTTCTTCTATTTTATAATTTATACTCTGATGTATTCATTTACTTTTTTTGTTCTTGCATTGTAATCAACCTTGGTGATCTTAAATGTGATATGTCCATGCAGCAGTCCTATGGCAATATGGCATCATTAGTTAATAAGCTAGAGAGTGTTCATCCGAGCTGGATTGTTGATTCATGCAAGAAACTTTCCATTGCTTTTCCTTTTAGAACTTTTGAATAAGGAAACCAGAATTGCTTCAGGTGTATTGTCAGCTAAAGGAAAATCTATTTCTCCTTTTCTAATTCACTTTTAGGAAGTTAATCTGTCTGCCAGAGCATTAACTTTTTATTCTTTCTAGTTTATGCCTGATATAACCATATTTATTGTGTGCAAATCTTTATCATTTTATATTTTTCTTAATAAAACTTTGGCTGATGTTTGTCTTAGTGCTTTTATTTTCTCAATTGTCTGGACAATATTCTCCAGCTCTTGCTTTCTCCCTAAGTCTAGTCAACACAGATCATCATCCTCATCCACTTTTGATCATGGTAAACAAATTTTCAAGATATGCAGTCATCTGGTGGTGTGTTCTGTGATTAAAAGGAGATCGAAGGTCCGGTACAATATAGATGCATAATTTTTTGAAAGATTGGTTATAAATGAAATGAGAGTGATCAGCAGAAGAATGGATTCCAACATCACCTTAAAGAATGTGACTTTGAGTCATCTGACTAACTAAATAAATAATAGGTCATTCAAAAGATATTCTATTTATATAATTACCATGACTCAATGCTTATTGGTGGTACCTAATAATAACTAAAAATAGTAATTCAGCCATTATTTCATATTTAATATTACATACATACACAAACAACAAAATGAAATTTGTGTATTAAAAAGAAAGAATGAATTTAATACAATTTTCAATACACAAATAATTAAAATAAGAAGTTATATATGAAAAATTATGAAAGATAATAGCTACAACAATTTATTAAAGAAAAAAAGTTATCATGATGAATAAATAAATTGTATTAATGGATATCTCTCTCTGAAATTAATGGTTATCTTATATTTTATTATATTTATCAATCAACTAAAAAGCAAAAAATGATATTAAAAAATATTATTCAAAAACAAATAGGATATTCAAAGCTTGTAACATATTACAAGCTTCAATATGGATTATTTATGGGCCCAAAGAGACATGCAAGGATAGTGATTTAGACAATTGATACAGATATTATTCAATATCACACTATTCACATTAAATAAATATTAAAAAAATATTATTATTATTTTATTTTTACTTTATAAAAAATATAATTTTCCAATGTATTCTATATAAAAATATAATAGTAATAACACTTATTTAAAAAATATTTTTTTAAAAAAGTGTATTAATTAATATATTCATATGAGCTTATTATAAAGTATATTACTTTAGTTAAATCTTTAGTTTTATTTATATGATGGACATATAAAATATTTAATAAATGAATATAATTATAATTATCAAAATTGGAAAAGAAAAAAAATCTTTATGCTGTTCTTCTATAAAATAATAATCAGAAAATAATAAATTCTTTACAACAGCTATATATTAATTTTTGCTACAATTAAATATGTTTAACTCGAAGCTGAGTAGAAATGTACATCTTTTTATCTTTACCACGTGAAAGATTTAAGTATTATTAATACTTGACGAAATATATTTCTGCTCTATTTTATGATTGTAATATCGTAATTAAAAATAATTTTAATCATAAAGGGTAAACAAAGAAGTGTAATTATTGTAATTGTTGTATAATAATAAATTATAATAAAATGGTTTGAAATAATATTACTTTATAATATTATATAAGTTTATACTTTAACATAAGGGACTTTTTTTAAGATTGTAAAATTTATTACTGAAAAAAAGAAATAATGTATAAGTAATAATTTATTATCTTTAGTAACATGGACTTTGAACGTTCCATCATCAGATTTTCAATGAAATGAATGGCTGAAGAGTTGTGGGTTGGAGTAGTCTGAAACCTGTCCATTAAAGTATGAAGATTGGCTATCTTAATATAAAGCTGAGCATTGATTGTATATATGTGTGAGGATAGTAATCTGGACCAACTGACGATTGCTGGTTTAGCATGAACTACGTACATTGGTGATTATTTATTTTTTCAACATGTGTATGAAGAGGTGAGTCAGCAATATGAGATGGCATGGAGAGTTGAGGGTCATGTGAAAATATGAGTTTGAATCTCTTACATATTATATTATTTCTTTGGTAATTTAATTATCATATTCATATTGTATATTATATATAATAAAGTTAGTATTGTTATCAACTTCCATGATATTCTTGATCTCAAATTTAATTGATACGTCTGTTTTACTTTAAAGTTAATGTAAAATTGGTGAGTGATAAATGTTACATTAGGTTTATTGTATCTATTCATCATGTTACTCACATTCATGCCATGTTCTTGCATTACCATAGGCCATAAGATCATTGTAATCAGTCAGAGAAATGGCATCCATATTGTTATAAATAAACCATCCAATCTGCATGGCATTCATCATTATTAACTTACAAATTTTTGAACAGTAGAATATGCTTTTGATGCCACATTTGATTCATTTGTTTTTACCTTTACAATATGTATTAAATTTCAACAACTATTAAACACTAAAATTGCTAATTTAGATCTTTTTAGTCTGCCATATTACTGAAAGATGTGTTATGAAATCATTTTTAGGTTCAATAAAAAAAAGAGTCATAACTGATTTTTTATAGTGATCTCATTAGTGATTTAATTAAAAGGAAATATAGCATTGCCTGCCTGGAAAAATAGTAGATTAAATGTGGAACTTCATAATTAAATAATAATCTGAAAGCAGAAATTCAGTAACTAACAAAAAGGCTTAGAAATGATTGATAGAGTAAAACTGTAAAGAAGGTACAGACATTAAATGATCATGGTCATTCTAGATCTAAGTTTTGATGCATTGAATGTAATATATGGACTTGAGAACGAGTATCACAATTCTATTAAATTTAAAAATAGCATTCTTTTATATGATGACTGATATTTTAAAGAGATAAAAGGAGTATTCTGATCTTTTTTTTTTTGAATAATAATACAAGAATTGATATGGAACTTTTAATAATATATCCATTTTATCTAATTTAGATTTGGACAAAGACATCTAACTTAATGAAGACAAAACATGTTTTTGTACTCTTAAAAATAGAAAAGCTGTAATGTCTGATAAAATATCTGGAGAAGTTTTAAAGTATGGTGATATGCTAGTGTTAAAAATATTGGATATTTTTAGGAATATATAGACCCATGATGTTGTGCCACTCGATCTTAATGATACTTTTATTGTTCCCATTTTTCAAAATAAGGATAATAGAAAATATTGTGTAGTAATTACTGTAAAATAGTACTATTATCCATTAAAGGAAGATCCTTTCAAGAATTTTGTTGAATAGGTTGCTTTCAATTATATATGAATGGTTACCAAAGACTCATGTGGTTTTAGAGAATCAAAAAGTACTAGAGACATGTTTTTATTGTAAGACAAATGCAAGAAAAATTTTGGGAACAACAGAATAATTTATATATTGCTTTTATTGATTTTGTCAAGGCATTTGATTCAATAAATAGAACAGATCTATGGTGTTGTTTGAAATTAGGTGATTGTCTACCAAAATGCTTTCATATTATATAGCTTCTATATGCTGCCATGAGAGAAAATCTTATTACTACACTACCAGAAAAAATCTGAAGCATTTGAAGTAAAAACTGCTGTTAAACAAGAATGTGTACTTTCTCTAACATTGTTTTCAATTTTTATGACAGTGGTGCTTGGAATTGTCTATAGGTGGAATAATCAATCAAGGAGCAATATATAAGCAAGTTTGATAGTGAAATTATTAATTTGAATCGATTAAATGTGAAAATAAGAAATTATTTTGCTTCTTTTACAATATGCAATATTATTTTTTTTCAGTTCAGAAAAGTCTTTGATTTATTAATTAGTATTCAAAAACTCAAATTCTTTATCAACCACTGATTGAAAAAAAATCTTTTGCACCTTTTAGCTGGATGATTATCAACTTGAGATTAGAAACCAGTTTAAATAGATAGTTTTACAACTAGAATGAGGACTTAAATACTGAGGTTCAACAAACTAGTTAAAAGATAGAGTATTTCATCACAGGTAACTATTTACTGCAATTAAGTTAAACTGTCCATAGAGCTGTTATTTTATCTAATTTATTGTATGGAAGTAAAACTTGGACATTGTATTAGCACAATATAAAGAAAGGTTTTATTTTTTAATGTTCCATACCATTTTAAAAATACAATGCTAAGATTATAAAATCAATCAGTATTTTCTTCAGATTATTAATAGGATATTGTTGAGTTCACTATTGTGAAATTCCATCTCCATAGGATTGGACATAGAAAATGAATGAACAATGGAAGATTTCCTATAGGGATGTTTTATTGTGAACTTGAGAAAGATTTTTGTATGAGGGGTAGACCCTATCTATGATATAAGGATTATCACAAAGACCTTTTAAAGAAGGGAAGTATCAACTACCTTCATTGGTATATCAGAAAGAAAATATTTCTTGCTAAAAAAATTAAAATATAGCATTATAAAATCTTAAGTATGCAGATAAATGAGCCATCATGTTCTACATGTGGATACATTCATGTATTTGTTAGTATAGTCATCACAAACTTAGTTCTAGCATTTTAAAAAAAAATTTTTTTTCTTCTTTTGAAGTTGAAATGGTCATACTTATTTAAAAGTGGCTGGTTATTATTGTAATTAATAACACAATTGTTCAAAATTGACTCAGGATATATGCAATTCTTAAAATTAATGTTATATTTTAATTGTTTTTGAAATAGATTGCCATATCAATGACTGCAATCATCGAAATTGACAGTTGTTTTATTCTAGACAAAATCAGTTAAAACTACTCTGATGAACTTCAGGAATTAATTACATGTTTTATTATATATACATTTCTGAAAATATATACTTTTTATCTATATTTTTTGATTTGCCCTGACTGGTTAAGTATAGTAATAGTCTGGTAGGCTCTAAAACTCAAGATCCATGGATCTTGATCCAGTTTAGTCACTTTGGGTGCTTTCACTTCTTATGATCTCTTAATTAAGCAATAAAATATCTGACTATTTGTTACATTGTATTTTTACATAAATTTACTGCAAGCATATTTTAATTTTGTAACTTTGGGGCTAACAATGATTAGTCCATACAGATGACTGAATATAAAATTGATAAATACTGTGAAAACCATATAGAAAAATCTTTCTTGAGTTAAATTTAAGTGAGGGTATTTGACTGATAATAATGCAAGCAGAATGAAGGTGGTTAATCATGCTACTTAATATATGACTTCTAAATAATACAGAACTAAAAATTTAACTCCTTTTCTTAAAAGCTTACAATAAATAATAATAAAAAACATTGTTACCCACAATATTTAAAGAGAAGCCATTCTGGGGAGGTTCTCAAAATTGTTTTTTTTACTCAGTGTTATAGTTTGAATTGTTATTGAAAAGGGAATTGGGATCTTACATATAAGATGGGTGTTGATGAGGTGCTGCATTAGATTTAAAGATCCAGATGTACTGCTCCCAGATCCAAGACCCCTCACTGAATAAAGCCATATGCTAGAAACTAGTTGGGAATATTGAACTGGAAACCACTGGGTAGGAATTCTGATGCACAACCGCATCTCTTGATTACTAGAGCTTGCACCAGATAGCACTATAGTATGAGATAAAGTTTTGCTACTGCTTTAACAGAATAAGATAATCATATCATGTTTTAGTAGTTTAAAAAAATACGTAATCATGTGATTTTGTGTTTATAAGCTTTTATCACTCATGGATTGTTTGTTTTTCATTCTGATCCATAATTTATTTTTGGAATAGTAATAGGTGTCTGTAAGATTATATTACCTGTCTAGATATTAGAGGTCATTGATGTTTAATCCCTAGAGATGACAGTGCATTTTAATCAGAAAGCGTTAGTTCTGAAGAAAGCTTTCCATTGTGTTAAACTGCACAGGACTGGTAATATATAGTTAAATAAATAGGATAAGCATGGCAACAATAAAAACATAAAGAACTTTGAAGTTCATTTTATAATTATTATAAAAATATGCTTTATAGTGACTTATGATAAAAGTTTGATTTATTATATCACATGTAATCTATTATTACATATATTTTCAATAACAATGCCATTATTAATTACTTCTGTACTAATTAAATAGCAGAATTTTTTATTATTATATCTAAAATAGATATTTATTTCGTGTATGGTGCATATATATATATGTTCATGAAAAATAAAGTCATTAGCAGCATAGACAAAAGCAACATAATTTTATACGTACTGTACTTTCCAAAAATTAACTACCAGTAAAATTGATAAAATAAATACTGTAATTATATATGCACGTGAATTCAAGTCAGTAACTTGTTTGCCAAAGGCACTTAATTACTGAACTATTTACTGACGTTATATTTTTTTCTAAACTTTCCATATTTTACGCCGAATTAGAAAAAAAAAAAAAAATTAGAATAATCACTCATGCGTTGTTGGTTTTAACAATTACTTAACCGGATGTGAACCTTTAAATTGTTTATAGACTTCGAGAACATTACTAATCCGAAGTTTCAAAATAAAAATGTCTTCTCAAGATGTATTTGTAATTTCGCAAACAGGTAAATAATATTATAACATTTTTATTTCGCAATTTTTATATGAATATTATTTTATACAAACGCTAAATTTATGTGTGTGGTAAAGAAAATTACATTTTAAATATATTTTTACGTCTTCGTGCGGATATTGAACTTTATGTGTCAATAACACGCTTTAAGAGTACAGTACGGTTTGGGATAACAGTAGTAAAAAAAAAAGCGATGATTTAAAGATAGGAAGTGATTTTCTTCCGTTCTTAGATATTGAAGTACTGTAGGCATATGCATATTAATTGATAGAATTGCTATATGTATCAATTTAGTAATTAAATTTATTGTAACAATCAATTATTCGCATTTGTTTTTTTTTTGGAAAATATTTTTCCAAATAAATGAAATGGCGTATAAACATTTAGTGTTTTTATTGACGGAACATTTATTCAATGTTACTAGTTACATTAAAAATTGTGTAAATGTATATTATGGTTCAGTCATATATATATATTTGACCCATTCTCTATGAAGATTGCATCATCTAATTATATTGTGTGGGGGTTTTAACTTGCTTTTGGTCGATCCAGATTGACCAGGAATTCCTTATTCTCTAACTATCAGAGATATAAATATCTGTTGGCTATTTGGTTGATTAACTATAAAGGTTAATGAATTAGATATATTTAGCCATATGTTAGAGGGGTGGTAAACAATGGAATACTGTGCTGATAACGATCAATGTTTGATTTGAACATCTTTATAGTATATTTTTCGTTGTCAAAATAATTATATATATATAATTTTCATAATTTCCAATTCGTACTAAAGCACATTAGAACACTCAACGATTAAATTTATAATTGAATATAGATAATTAAACAGATGAAGTAAAAAGCAGTAAAATTAGGATCGGTCAATAAAGGTAGGTTGGTACTAGTGCAAGTGCACCCAGCCCTACATTTACTAGAAATCCTGATTTATCAGTTTATTTCAAAAACCAATATAAATAATGAAAAATTTTAATATAAGCCAAAAAATAATCTGATTTATATTCAATAATTTGCTGATGAATTTTTGATTGGAATTTTAATTTTTTTTTTTTTTTTAAAAAAAAAGCCCATATTCAAATTCTGTATTACAGCTTCCCAAGTTTTCAGGTTTGGAGTATAGTTATAAAGTAATTAAATAATTAAATGCTTAGAAGTTTATAAGAATTCCATTTGAGTTTGAGTACTAGAAGTGATAGGTTATGTTTCAATTCAAATATCTTCTATTTATAAGTCTATCATTGCTCTAATAGATTTTATGTTTCTTTTATGAAATCATGCAAACATTTAATGATGTTTGTAGGTTAGTTTTAAAACCAGCTAACAGTAAAGTACTGTATTAACAAATTTAAGGGTTCACAATTGACCTTTCATTAACTTAATTGAAAAATGAAAAAAAAAAGTAGTTAGCCCTTCATTTCATTTTTTACAAATCAAAGCTCAATTTGGATTAAATTATATCATTTATGGTCTGAAACCTTTTAGAGATTTTTATTATGATTTATTGTTTTTTTTTAAAAAAAAATTGGAATCAAGAGTTTATGACAATGCTTGATCTCATTGCATTGTATTTTTTCAGTTAATTATGATGTACTGTAATATTTAAGAATTCTTTTAACCATGCATAGATACATTGACTAGTTTACTGATCAGACTTCCTGTATTGCAGTCTTATTAGCAATTATTCTCTAAAACAATTGATGCATCTGCTTTTCAAAATATTTTAAATATAAAAATGCAGTTTTTTTTTTTTTTTTTTTTTTAAAATATATATATAAAAAAATGCAGTTTTTTTTTAATGATTAAATTGCAAATCAAATTTTAAAACTTATTAATCCCACTCCTATAAAACCCTTACATTTAAGTAAAATTGCTAATAAACACATATGAAATTTCTAGGTAATTAATTATTAATTGGTTATATATTTTTAAATTAATATTAAACCATGTTTATGTGCAAATACTTGAATAAACTCTTAGAAAGTTAGTGATAAAAATCAATATATTCATGCTATGGTTTTTAATTTTTGTTTTTGATAATTGTTCTCTGTATCTTGCTTTACTTTCACAGTAGTTAGTAGTACATATTTTACTATTTTGTAATATATTTCAGTATTTATGTTTGATCATATATTTATATAAAAAGGAAGTTGCAAAAAGATCTGTTAGCAAAGTTAACACTGGACTGATGAATAAATTCAAGGAAATTTGGAATGCCAAAAGAATTTTATGTTTATAAAAATGAAAGAACTTTAAGTTTTTATATTAAGTATTATATTAATTGTGATTTCTGTTCAATTTTTTGTAGAATTAACTTTAAATTTTATTATGAAAAAAAGTCTATAAAACTTTTATTAATACATGCCATCTTTAAATATGTAACTTTGTTCACATAATATTATAAATGATAATTTAACATCTAAAATGGAATATGATCACCTTTTTGTGTGACTGCCAGTAATGTGATTTATTTGCAAAAAATTGAAAAACAAACTTATAGAAACAAAAATATTTTCATAATTGTCATTTTAGTTCTTGTGGCTATTGCAAATTGATAAGTGTTATATTATCTGGCTGTAGTGTTATTAGAGACAAGAATCATTTTAGTAATGTCAAAGTGACAGACTCTTCATACCATAGTGTCACCTAGTGCAAACCATAGTAATCACTGGATGCTAAAATCCCTATTTAGTATCAACTTATTCAATATCCTCAGACTAAATTTTATTTTGTGGTGTTCACCAGTGAGTAGCCTTGAATGTAATGTTTTAGTGGTTTAATATCAAAGTTGTTGATAGCTTTTGCTGTATCATGATTGAAAAAAGATTCACCAAGATAAAATAATAAATTTCCCCCAGAACAGTAAATGATTATATAATTCAGTAAAACTTTCTTATAATACCAATAGTAGCTGCATTTCTTTTAATAGGATCCATTTCTCAAACTGAAATGGTCATTTAATAACATTTCTAAATCGAGCATCACATTATTTATAAATTTTTGAGATATTCAACATTTAAAAATCATATCATCTTACAGTTTGATATAGTAGTGGCCAATGATAGAAATGATCCATATTAATTCTAAAAACAGTTTCTAATGATGGCAGTGATAGTCATTTTACAAGGTATAATATTACAATTTTCTTGTTAGTATTTATTCAGCAATTTCAGTATTAGAATATATCTAATAAACTAAACATTGACAGCAAACAGCAATTTTAACTGCTTATTCTTTAAAAATTAAATAATATTCTCCCACAGTGTAATAATGTCATGAACATGCTTAGATAACTAACCATCACATCTTGTATGAACCATTAGTCATTAAAAATGCTTGATTTTTATCATAATTTATTAAAGAGATGATCTTGAAGTGCATTTTATTTAACAAAATTAACAAGCTTCAGTACCCTGCAGTATTCATCCAAAAAATTTATAGTTCAATTATCACAGTATATCAAATATGCCTTCTCTATACCTGCTACTCACAATCATTCATTATGTAAATATTATACTTCTTTGTGGAATGTTGTTTTTCTTAAAATATTTCCACATTTGATATTACCATTGGAGTTTGTCTTAAGACTTCATGTAAAGAGCACTTATCTGAGCCTATTATTGTCTAAAAACTTAATAAATAATATGGATTCAATGACTTTTAGGATGAACTGTTTTTCTTACAATTGAGCAACTAATTACTTATCCATATCCTCAATTATTTTGTCAATGTGTATCTTTCATAGCATCATCTCAACTAAGATTAAATTATTAGTAGTTATCAAATGGTAATGTAATTTATTTTTTGGAGTGTTTCTGGTTAAAAAGAGAACTGTTCTTATAAATATAGAAAGTTTTGAGTATTTTGGTTCCATTAATAAAAAAATGATACTGATCAGTTGTTCAAAAATACGATTATTTAATAAGCATTTGATTCATGACAACTGAAATCATAACAGGCTCTTTAGAAAAAATTAAACATTTATTAATGGTTTATTGAAGTCATCTTTTGTAATTGTTTTATTAATCTCATAAGTTTGAATATTTGTTTAATAAACAAGTGACTCAATGTTTCTTTGGTGTGGAAATTCATTCACCAAATTTTAAATTATTAATTTATTTTATTTTTAGATACCTCTTAAATGATTTTACAGCATTATATACATATATGCTTTTATTTGAAAGTAGATACATGACACAGATTATATATGTAATGCAATATTGTTGCCTTTTTTTTAGCAACCATAAGCAATCCAAAATATATAAAAAGTAACAGATTTGTAATACACATAAATAATGACATAGCAATGACTAAAAATGAACTAGAAAGATTAAATTTAAAAGGTTTATTTCCTGTATGTATGACTAAATGCATATTTATACTTAATTTATCAACTTTATTGTATATGAGTAAATGTATGATTATATTTATTTTAAATAAATTATATCCTAACTATGGTTCATAAATTATATATAAAAGTATATATATAGAAAGTTGCATTTTTCAAGATTTAAATATTTATGTAAGGAATGGGACTGAAATTTATCTCAATGATAGATGAATGAGCTTGCAGTTACAGAATAGAATCAAACAAGTGGTCAATTCTTTTCTTTGCATTGATATAGGTGACTATTTATTTGAAGACTTATTTCTGAATTAAATAATTAGCATTATTATATATCACAAAATGTTTTATTCCAAAACCGTTAATAGAGAAGTGGATAATAAAATTATATATATATAAACAGTATGTGCATGCATATTCATTTATTTTAATTTTAAAATTACATATTCATTTTAAAACAATAACAAAAATAAATAATACAAAACAATATTTATATAGTACTGCATAGGTTTTAATAATATTTACATAAGTTTGTTTTATTTACTAATGATACAAATATTTGGAAATTAAATATACAAATTAAGATTTAAATAAAAATAATTAACAAGAAAAAATAAACTAATTGGACAGTAGATAAAAAGTATATTATTTATAATTTATGAAAACTTGAAATTTAAAATAAAATAGCTAATTAAAGAAAATTTAATCCAAAAAAAAATAGGATGTAGTACATTAAGAAAAAATAAAAGAACATAAGTAAAGTTATTAATTTTGGTCTTAATTTTTTTTCTTTATTTTAATAAAAAGTGTAAAAAAGACAATATTTAAATGATATTAAATTATAATTTCTGATTTGAAGCACATTTTACTTAACCAGGAAGAATGAGTTGTTTTGTAATGAATGAGATTTTGAAAGAGATAGCAGCAGTGCATAGATTTGATATGTGAAATAAAAAAATATTTTTTTATAAATTTCTATTTTTTTATTTTATATTCTTTTTTTATATTTTTTTTCTGAGAGTGACTAGATGAATCATTAGATTTTGAGACAATAAATATAATATAAAATTGTGCATTTTCTTTATATGTTATACAGCATATTAATGGCATTAAAAAAGTTAGTTAAATTCTTTAACTCTCATGTAGTAATCATTTTATTTATTTAGCTCATTAATTATAACAATCAAGCTAAATTTAAACACTGGTTGCATATTAAAAAAATAAATAAGTATTAAACATTAATATTTTATTTATAAAAGAAAAATAGGATAGAAACACATTTGTGGCATTCACATATTTCAGGGTGTTGTCATAATTTTTTGTTAAATCTGAATAGCATCTAAAAATCTATCAAATTATCATTAAAATTTAGTAGATAGGTTGATAATTAGTATAAACCTTTGTAATTAATCCACATGACATTGAAATTTACTCAAACAATAAATGTGAAAATTGTAATTATATATCTTGAGCATTTCAAACCTTTCTGTGGCTTTATAAGGTTTTATTTTTTTTCCCCATATAAAAATGTGGCATTCTGCTTTAAGAAACATGTCTCCAAGTTGAGACCAATATTTAAAGTGGGGAATGATAAAAGATTGGCAGTTGAGCAAACAGTTTTAATGCAAAGTAATGCTTTTAAATAAAAAAATAAAAATCAGTCATATATCACGTGACTCAATTTTTAAGCTTGTTAATAAAAAATAAAGAGCTCTGCTAATTTTCTCTAACAAACTTTATTGATAAATTCTAGATAAACAAAGCATTTAAAAATCTTTATCTTGAAAGCCACTTCCTAACCTCACACCAATGGTTTCATGCTTTATCACTCCTTTTAAAAAATTGATACAAACCTTCAATAAGGATGAAGTTATTTTATGAGTCATTAAAGTTGAAATTGATTACAAAAACATGGATGATTACAAAAGGGGGGATATAAAAGTATAGATTTTAGTTATACATTTAGAGAAAAATTGAAAACATGACTTGTAAGAATAGGATTTAAAAGAGTGAAATGATTCAAAAGAGTAAATAAAAGAAAATATTACTGTGGAAAAAAGTCATGAACAGAAAAGAAAGATATCTGAACATATGCTTAGAGGCAGAAAGGTAGGAGATAACTAGAATAAAGAATTAATTATAAATTTTATAGTTAAACCAATGGGCAAAAGGGATTGAAAGTGTTTTGTAAACATGACTTGCCTACAAAGATGATAAACAGTGATTCATCTTTAGACAATATTGTAAATTAATGAACTTGGACTTTTAGCTTTTTTAAAGGTATGTTTATTGTAGTGATAATGGATTTCTTCCAGTTAATTGGTAGCCATTCTTTTGGAATCTTTTCAAACAGACCTCACTTTTTAATGAATAAATTGTCCATAATGTTGTTTTCAAATAATTAATAATAATTCCAACACAATTGAAATAAAACAACTATATAAAAAATATTTTCTTTATTATTGAACCGATTTTCACACTATATTATGAACTTTTCGAAGCACACTTTTTTAATACAATCACATGAGTCTTATATCTATCAATACTAGCTCTAACATTCATTTTACATAATCATTTTATATAATCACATAACCTTTTTACATATATATATACATATCCTCCCCCCTTTTTTAATATACATTATTTTTATACAATAAGTAAAACTACATTAATTACAATTCAATAATTACATATATATTATACACCATAAATTATATATTACTTTATATTAACTTCATTAAATTAATTAGGTTCACATACTTTATACACTAAACTAAATCATATATTTCTACTAACCATATTTTCAAATACAACCTTATTTATTTATAGTTAACTAATTATTTATATATATATCAATTTAAAAAACAAATCAACCATATATTAAAATTTCCAATTATCCTTTAATGCCCATTTACTACTCAACATTTCAGGTCCTTTAATTAAATTAAAAACATTTACTCATATTCTTTTGAATGTATACTGTCTCATAATATTTCCTTCTATTATAATCTTTAATATATTTTATAACTTCCATATCTTCAATACATCTCATTCTATGACTAGTATTCAAATAATAAACATATGGTCCTGAATTCACATTCTTCCTATCAATAGTTCTATTATGCTTCTTTTCCCTTTCTATTGTTGTTTTCCCCATTTCACCTATATATATATATAATTGCAACTTTACAAATTATTTTGTATATCAATCCTATTTTATTTTCTTTATTATTCTCTCTCTTCACATTTGGTATCCATTTTTTCAGTGAACTGTGAAGAGAGAATAATAAAGAAAGTAAAAGAGAATTGGTATACAAAATAATTGTAAAAGTTGCAATAATAAATATATATAGGTCAAATGGAAGAAAACAGCAATATAAATAGGAAAGGAGCATAATAGGGCTATTGATAGAAATGATATAAATTCAGGACCATATGTTCATTATTTGAATACTGGTCATAGAATGAGCTGTATTGAAGATATGGAAGTTATAAAATATGTTAAAGATTATAATAGAAGGAAATACTATGAGACAATATACATTCAAGAGAATATTAGTAAATGTGTTAATTTAGTTAAAGGACCTGCAAAGTTGAATAGTAGATGGTGTTAAAGGATAACTGGAAAATTTAACATATAGTTGATTTGTTTTTTAAATTAATATATATGATATATGTAAATAATTAGTTAAGTATTGTAACAGAATGAAAATATCTAGATCATTTATAACTGAATGTACTGAATCTATATACTATGCACTGCCATGCCCTTTTTTAATAGCCCGCAGATTTGGCTGGCATTTGTAACTGAAAATGAAATTAATCTAGACAAAATCCATTTTCTTGCTACTTCTCATTGGGGCAGTCATTCACAATGATTTTAGATCAATAATCAAGTAAGCAGTTTTATACCCCAATAGGACAAACCACTCTGCAACTAATCTTATAATCTATTCCTTTTTTTCATATGTATCTGTATACCTGGGTGCCACTAGGCTATCTAAATCTAGATAAAGTTACATTAGATACCTACTTATAATCATACCTGGTTGGAACCTGAATTGGTACATTATTTATAATAGTGTGTAGGATTTCCCATTTCATAACTATCATTTGCATGTGTATTAAGGATAAAACATCCTTATTATAGTTGTGCAAATAAATTATATAACTCTTTCAAGTTCATATTTAATAACAATATGTTTTTTTTACTAGCTCATATTTAATATTATAGATTATCCATGCATGTCACAAAATCTTGAGTGATCTTCTATGGTAGTCATTATCTCTTATGATGGCTCACAAATAATAAGCAAACAGTGAAAACCATTATTTATATATGGTCATTTATTATATTTATTTAGACTATTAATTAATAAGATGATGATGATAATGGTGCTTCCAGCCACAGCTTTAGAACTAACAACACAAATCATATCTTTTATCAATCTATAATTATTTACCAAAATCTTGCTATAGTTAAGTTTGTTTTAATGACTGACATCCATCAGTGATGATGACGACTGAACTAATCTCACAAGACAATGATTAACTCTAAGAAGTATATAAACTTTTTTTAATAAAAACAAATTAAATTTTATTATTGCTTAATCATTAATATATAAACAGAAAAAAAATTATATAATTAATGATAAAATTAGTTACATTCAAATAATAATAATAATAATAACAACGAAAGCCCCCCCCCCTCCTTAATGAAACTTAAACTCAATCATTAATATTATATAGTGTGATATGTGTATGTTCATATCTCTAGTTGACGAATAGAAATCTTATATCATAGAAACATTTTAATTTTAAAATAAACACCCAATACACGCACATTGCGTACAACATACATTTTTATATCTATAAACTTAGAAAATAATACTCGAGAAATAGGTAGAGAAAAGTTAGTTGAATTATAAAGATAAGAATGTTTAATGAAATTGGTTTCAAATTATTTATCTCAGTTTCCATTAATCTTGGTTACCAACCACTTTAAAATCTATCTCTCATGATGATAAATTTCTACCCTTATTGATTTGTATATTTATACTCAAAACGTATTCATGTAGGCATATTGATATCATTATGTGTGTGTGTATATGTCATTTCCCATCAGCAACAAAATTTGTATTTAATCTTTGCATGTAATATGAATAAACATATTTTGATGATACCTAAATTAATACATAATAAAGACATTTGATAAAAAACAATACACATATAAATGGCAACCTGCATTGATAATCAAATAAAACATAACGTAATGATCTAGTCAATATTCATCATTATTGAAAAACCTTTTATAATAATCGATTCTTACTTTTAATGTGTTGTTGAAAAAGAGAGAGAGAGAGAGAGATAAATGGTTTATTTAAAAGAGAATTGTTAATAGTCATTGAGCAAACAAAATTAAAATTGATGTTACAAAGTTTTTCTTTTATTTTCCAAAGAAGTTTCAATAGTCAAATGAATTTTCACTTCAAAGTCAGTTTGTTTAAGGTTAAAAATTAGAATTCAGCCACATACTAATGTTTAACATGCATCTGTTTACTGGAAAGTTCTATTTTTGTTTTGGGCTTGCAATTCTTCTGCTTTCCTGTGATAATAATGACGCTATATAACATATTGTGTTTCTTTAGAGACCATTTTAACACTGGGATGGTTTCTTCATTTCTTCTGCTCTGGGTTCTATAGACAAATGGATATTTCTGCTTTTAATATAAATTCCAGCATCTTTACTTATTTGAATTCAGCAATGGCATAGGCAAAGTAATATCAAGACTTGAATATGGACTTTGGAGATTAGCCATAGGTTGCTATCTGTTGCTTTTCGTTTAGACTTTAACTCTTTGATGTGCCAAAAAGGCAACCTCAAGCAAAATACATTTTCTATCCTTCCATTATTTGTAGAAAAAAAATGATGTGTGACTTCTAAGAGGCAATAAGACTTCTGCTCAAATTGTCTTATTTTTCAGACTATATATGTGCTAGCCTTTTGATGACATCACACACACTTTGTTATTGGAACACTCAGTTATCTATAAATTATATTTTATCAGTGCAGCTGGATACAATCTTTTCCTTTATATTTCTTCAAATTTTATTATTTGGTGTGGTCCAAATGATCTGGGTCTCTTGATAATTTTAATAGCTTATTAATGAGTGATTGCCCCCCCCCCTCAAATTCCTCACATTGAAGTTATGTGAAAATTGACCTTATTTTTCTCTCAACTTTAACATTAGAGTGAAAATCTTTCTTAACCCTTTCAAATAAAATAAGAAAAATTGGACTTAAAAATAATATATAAAAAAAAAAATAACTGTTTACACTGTAAATGTTTATGCTTTAGTGTTTGTACATACACACATGCATATACATATCTTTACTCATATTTGTAAAAAAACTTGCCTATCAAAAATAATCTAAACGGTTTGAAAGCTATACTTTATTAACATTATTAGTATTAAAGTCATTGAATAAATTAGTAATAACAAAGTATTAAAATACTGTTAACAAAGAAAGTACATTATAATTTGTTAGATATATATTAAATATAGAATGTTAATAAGTAGACTTACAAAAATGATTTATAGAGTCTACAACTACAGATATCTGTTTATATGTGCTTAATCTTTAATTCTTAAATATAGCTATCAAACTTTTCAAAGATTTATATATATTGTCCTCTTTCACTAATAAAATCAGTCAATATGTGCTTTTCATACACTTACATACTTTTAACTTTTACAACCATCTTCTGACTGGCTATTTTGATTGAAGATCTTCCTGATTATTTTTATGGTATTCCCTTTCTTGGAGAAATTGTTTTATCCCTTCTATCTCTTCTTTTAATTTAACATCCTGATCTTTTATACCCATTCTTCTTCCAACTTCCTTCACATTCTCTTCACTTCATAATCTACTTTATCTTGCCTTTATTTATTTCCTTATACAGTCTCTTTACTGATTTTTTTACATCTATAACTCCTATCTTAAGGTCATTTTTTTTCTCTTTTACATTTTTGAACTGGTCATTTATTTGTTCTCCATCATCACATCTCTTCCATCTTTATACATTCTTCTTGTATGCCCTCTACTTAGTCTCTATTTCTTGGAGCTTCTTATCCAATTTTTCCTGAGATCTTTCTAATTTACTAGATTGGTTATCTAGTTTGCTTTCTAATTCATCAAAGTACCTATCCATTATACTCATTAATTTATTGGTCAGTCTATCTATTTTCTCATTTAGTTTCTTTTCAGAGTTCCATATTTATTTCTAGATATTGAACAGATTGACTATCAAACTTTTCATTCATTTTCTCCATAATTTGTTCTAACAGGGCTAAATACTTGTCTGGTGCAAGGTCTGCTAATATCACAGATGATTTTTCCTTGTCAGAGTCCATGTTGCTCTATTTTTATTAAAAAAATTAATGCTATTTGCTTACTGTTTTTAAATAAGTAATATTTTCTTTTCTTTTAATTAATATATATATATATATGTGCTCTGCACACAGTTAATGAAGCTATTAATAAATTGTCAAAATTTTTACTGCCAAGCGCTTTCAGGACAGTCTACAGTCCCATATTCATGGTGAGTTATTCTGTTAATAACTGTAAAACTATGCAAATTTTATGCAAATTTATATGCAGATGTTATGTGGACCATTTATGAGATAGGGAATAGGAGGCCTCTCTTCTGTTGATTGCCGATGGATCAGCCGCAATGAAGTAAGCTTCCCTAACTTTACGTCTGGTGTCGTTTGTTTCAGAGCAAACGACACTGGCTGTGGTAGGTAGAAAAGCATGTCCAGAGTTTCTTTCATGTTCGACAAAAATCGAATTACCTTCATACTTTGTTTTGGCTTTATTGTAAAGGTATCGGTGTTGAGCTACTCTGGTGGCAATGTTAGTTTTGGTCTCTCCATAATATGTTGCCATGCAATTTCTTTGGGGGCAGGTAATTTTGTACACAACTTGAGAGGTGAGTTCAGGTTTGATCCTGTCTTTGGTATTATTTATCAGTCTATTGGTTTGATCCTGTCTTTGGTATTATTTATCAGTCTATTGGTGTTGGGAGGTGAACGGAAAGCGACTTCAAAGTCACATGATAGTTGATTGATAAGGCTTTTAGCTGTAGAGTGAATGTATGGGATTAAGATTCTTGGTTTGTTTTCTTTCTTGTGGTTGTGGTTTATTTTATAGAAAAATTTGTTGACTTTTCTGTTGATGGATGAATAAGTGTGTCCAATTTTCCTTAAATCAGTTATATAATTGATGAGATCTTTTCTTTTATCTGCCTCATATTTGCATTATGGTTCCTAAACAGATGAGGAGAGGGCCAAGTTTGTGTGAGTGAGGCATGTAAGAATTAGGGTTTGTCAAGCCTCTTACTTCCAAAGGTTTGACTACCATTTGGTAGTCCAGTTTATCTATGTTTTTGCTAACACATATGTCAAGGTATTTGACCTGTTTGTCTTGGTTTTCCCAAGTAGTAGTAAAAGTAAGTTTGGTATTATTATGGAGGCTATTGTGAAGGTTAGAGATGATGTCTTCTGGGGCAGCAACGAATATGTCATCAATGTAGCACATATATATCATATGTGGGGTTGACATGAAGAGTGCAGGTAGTATTAGCTTCTCATAATGGTCAAGTACAATGCTTGCCATTATACCACTAAGTGGGAGGCCCATCAGCCATCCATTGTTCATACTACATCACTTATCTCTGGAAACAGCAATTATATTTAAACCAAGCCATTTTAAAAAATCAATGATGAATTTGGCACGTGTAGGTGGGCAGTTTCTTGCAATTAATTTATCGTTGACTATTTTGATAGATTGTTTACGGTCAATGGAGCCATATAGCTCTGCCACATCAAATGATGCAATTTTAAAATTAGCTGGTATAAACGCGTGTTTAATTTTTCCTATAAACATGAAAGATGATTTAATGGTGTAATGGCCAAAGCCTAATATATCAATAAGCCAGCAATTGACCAAAACTGCCGTGTTGAAATAGTGTGCCTTGCCAAAATCAATCATAAGTCTCAAAGGTTTATCAGGCTTGTGCAGCTTAATGTTAGTGAAGATTCTAGGAGGAGAAGAGGTTGACGGGTATATATGATGGTATTCGGCTTTTGTAAAGACGCTATCATGATTTATTCGTAGTATATTGGATATAAATCTATCTCTGTTAAGCCTAGTGTTAAAATTATTTAGTTTTACAAATTTTAATTTTTCGATTTGTGTATTAATCTTAATATTATATTCATCGTCATCTATCATTACAAATCTGTTCCCTTTGTCTTCTTTTAAGCAAATGATGGAATTATCCGCTAGAAATTGATTTGTGTTAGTAATTTTCTTGTTCCAATCATTAGGATAATTGTTTAGCTGCTTATTCTTGATAGTTTTTGCTATCTGTGCGATAATTGGTTCCTTTAGTGGGTTTCTTTTAATCAGATTTAATTACTTTGTTGTGTGGTTCCCTGTCCACCAAGAACCTGCACATCCATTCTCTCTTTCTGAGAATACATCCTCAACTGACTGACTTACCTTTATCACCTTGCCTCTTATTCTTCCAAAACCTTTTTTACATCCATTGTTTAATTAACCATCTAATAATATCTTACATAGTACATGTATATAGTCATAACAGAGTTCATACTTCAAATTACATACTCATCTATTCTTCTAGAGATCTGACAGACATTATCAGCTAACAGAATGATGCAACTCACAAGTCTGAGATAAAAGAATTCAGTCACAGCACTATAATCGCACAATGCACCATGAATATCCAGAAAGCTATCCCAATTTAATTATTTTAAGCTACCACAAACATTGATAAAAGAATTTAAACTCTGTTGCAATGCCCTGCTTTTTTCATGTCTTAGGGGCTGGGAATATATAAAACAATGCCTTGCTCACTTCTTAGGAGACTTAGAGGCTGAGATTATGGCAGGACTACATTAACTGCTTCATGATAAACAATAACACATCATAACCTGAGTTGGATCAGTGAATGAGATTGAGACCATTCATGACTTGCATGAATGCATCACATCCTCAAGGCAATGACAAAATCATCCATCCATCATAAAAAACTGCAATATAGCCAACCAAACTTCAACAATCAAACACCCAACTCAATTTCCAAAATCATAGATTTTCTATAACATTAACTCTCCAAATATACAATTACTATTTTATAATTTATAATCATCAATACCCTTGTCTCTATCTTGCAGTCATGCCTTATTAATAACAAAAGTATCTAACAAAATTGTATTGCTGATTCAAACACTAACTCAAGTTGTGATACATATAATGTCTTGAGAACTGAAAAACTAAACTGTTTCATGACTGTACTCATTTATCAACATTAATCAAGAAACAAAACAACAATAAACACATCATATAAAAGTCTAAATTAAGAACACAAGGCCAAAATAATTCTATACAAGAAAAAAAATTATTTTATTTTTTTTCCACTACACGCCTCACTTTCATTTCTTCTATGACTACTTCTCATCTCAAGTAGATAGTATATCTTGGATGCCATTTGTAATGGAATGAAAATATTTAGATCATTTATAACTGAATGTAAAGAATCTATATACTATGCACTGCCACATCTTTACTTAATAGCCACTGATTTGCTGGCTTTTGTAACCATATGAAATTAATCTAAACAAAATCCATTTCCTTATTCTCATTGTGGCAGTCATTTGCAAATGGATCAGTGAGTTTAGATCAATTACCAATAATCAAGTAAGCAGTTTTATACCCCAATAGGACAAACCACTCTGCAACTAACCTTACAATCTATTCCTTTCTTTCATATATATCTGTATATCTGGGCACCATTAGGTTATCCAAACCTAGATAAAGTTACATTAAATACCTAATTATAATTGTAATCTCAATTGGTACATTATATGAAACAGTGTGTAGGATTTTCCATTTCATAACAATATCATTTGCACTTGTATTACGAATAAAACATTTTTATTATTCTCTAATTGTGCAAATAAATTATCATATAACTCTTTCAAGTTCATATTTAATAATAATATGTTTTTTACTAGCTCATATTTAATACTATAGGTTATCCATGCTTTTCATTAAATCTTGAGTGATCTTCGATGGTAGTCAATATTTCTTATAATATCTCACAAATAATAAACAAACACAGTGAGAAACATTATTTATATATGGTCATTTATTTAGACCATTTATTAATTAATAAGATGACAATGATGATGATAATAATGATGCTTCCAGCCACAGCTTTAAAACTAACAACACAAATCATATCTTATCAATCTATAATTATTTCCCAAAATATTGTTATATTTAACTATGTTTTAATAATTGACATCCATCTGTGATGATGACGACTGAACTAACCTCACAAGACAATGATTAACTCTTAAGAAATATATAAACTTTTTTTAATAAAAACAAATTAAATTTTATTATTGGTTAATCAGCAATATATAAACAGAAAAAAATTATATAATTAATAATAAAATTAGTTACATTCAAATAATAGTAATAATAATAATAACCAAAGACCTTCCTCTTAATGAAACTTAAACTCAATCGTCAATATTATACAGTGTGATATGTGTACGTTCATATCTCTAGTGGGTGAATAGAAATCCTATATCATAGAAACATTTTAAAATAAACACCTGATACATGCACATACTCGCATATTGTGTATAACATACATTTTTATATCTATAATCTTAAAAAATAATACAGGAGAAATAGGTAGAGAAAAGTTAGTTGAATTGTAAAGATAAGAATGTTTAAAGAAATCTGTTTCAAATTATTTATCTCAATTTCCAACCACTTGGTTACCAACCACTTTAAAATCTATCTCTCCTGATATTAAATTTATATCCTTATCGGTTTGTACATTTATACTCAACACATATTCCTGTAGGCATATTTATATCATTAGGTGTGTGTGTGTATCACTTCCCATTATCAACAAAATTTGTATTTAACCTTTACATATAATATGAATAAACATATTTTCATGATACCTGAATTAATACAGCACAAAGACATTTGATAAAAAATATATACATATAAATGGCTACATGTATTGATAATTGAATAAAACATATACTAATAAAGTCAATATTCATTATTATTGAAAAACCTTTTCTAATAATCCATTCTTACTTTTAATACATTGTTGAAAGAGAGATAAATGGATTTATTAAAAAAAAAATTGTTAATAGTCATTGAGAAAACTAAATTAAAATTGATATTACTAAGTTCTTTTATTTTCAATGGAGAGATGTTTCAATGAGTCAAATGAATTTCACCTTGAAGTCATCTTGTTCAAGGTTAAAAATTTGAATCCAGCAACATATCGATGCTTAACATGCATAGATTTATGAATTATAGCAGTTTACTGGAAAGTTCTATTTTTGGCTTGGGCTTGCAATTCTGCTTTACTGCAATGATGATGATGATGATACTATGACACAAATTGTGTTTCTTTAGGGACTATTTTAACCCTGGGATGTTTTCTTCATTTTTTCTGCTCTGGGTATGATTACTTCTATAAACAAATGGATATTTCTGCTTTTAATATAAATTTTAGCATATTTACTTTGTGCTTTTATTTGAATTCAGCAATGACATAGGCAAAGCAATAACAAGGCTTGAATTTGAACTTTGGAGATCACTGTAGGATGCTGTTTGTTGCTTTCCTTTTAGATTTTAACTCTTCGTTGGGCATTGAGTTCTTTAGGTAGCCAAAAAGGCACCCTCATACAAAATATTTTTTATCCCTCCATTATTTGTAGAAAAAAAATGATGTGTGGCTTCTAAGAGACAATGAGACTTATTCTGCTTAAATTGTCTGATTTCACAGACATTTTGGTATTGGATCACCCAGTTATCTATAAATTATACTTTATCATTGCAGCTGGATACAATCTTTTCTTTCTTCAAAATTTATTATTTAGTGTGGTCCAAACGATCTGGGTGTCTTGGTAATTTTTAATAGCTTATTAATGTGTCCTTGTCCCCCCCTACCAAATTCTTCACATTGAAGTTATGTGAAAATTGACCTCATTTTTCTCTCAACTTTAACATTAGAATCAAACCTTTCTTAACTCTTTCAAATAAAATAAGAAAAATTGAACTTACATAATATATAAAAAGAAAAACAACTTTTTACATAGAAAGTATGAAATTATTTAAAAACTCTTAATATATTTGTAAATGTTTATGCTTTAGTGTTTGTACATACAAACATGCATATACATATCTCTACTCACATCTGTAAAAAAAACTTGCCTATCAAAAATAATTAAACGATTTGAAAGCTATACATTATTAACATTATTAGTATTAATGTCATGGAATAAATTAGTAATAACGAAACTATTAAAATACTGTTAACAAAAAAACAACATTATAATTTGTTAGATATACATTAAATATAGAAAGTTAATAAATAGATTTAGAAAAATGATTTATAGAGTCTACAACTACTGACATCTGTTTATATGTGCTTAATTTTTAATTCTTAAATCTAGCCATCAAACTACTCAAAGATATATATTGTACCGGTCAAAAATGTATGTCCATCCAACAAGATTTAGAATCTGAGCAAAACTACACTGAATCCAATCATGCCCAAGATACACAGGTCAGGAGCAATCATGAATTCTATTTTCCCATTCCTCAAATCTATAACACCATGGACAACACCTACGGGGATACCACATGAATTCATTCTATCCCAACCTGGTACTACAAGGTTTTGCATGAGAACTCAACTGGTAATGATGATGATGAGAGATTGAGTGAACCCAAGATATAAGTTAAAAACATACATAAATATAATGAGATTCGAACAACTAGATTAAGTTTTAAAAATATAAATATTTATTTTGACAAAATTCAAGATGATTTTATATCTGTATAATCAACTTCACACAGATTAAACTTCATTTGGTTACAAATCTTTGACAATCTTAATACAATCATTTTTATTTTAACACATATCAATTTAGTGTGGCAGTTACAATACTGAATGTATATTTGGAAATAGGATTTTATTCAATGTTACAAAACAGATTTATCTGGGTGTTTGGTGGATGTTTTATACATTTAAAAAAAAAACACAAAGATATAACAATAGTTTCACTGTTTATACAATTTTAGTAGGATGCCCTTGGCATTTGATACATAGCTTTATTTTAATTCATAGCATTTATTTATAACAATTAAATAAGGATACATTATGATCCGTGAGAATACTAAAAACATTTACTTATTACACATTTTTGACATTTAACTTTCCAATATTGCAAAACTCTATCAATATGGAAACTGCTTATTTCAATAAAGGTGAGGGCAGCTTCATGAGAAATTGGATCAAAAACTCCAACAAAAAATATTACAAAGAGAAAAATGTTTCATTATCACATATCATTATGATTTATTTTGTTAAACAGGCTAAAAAATGAACTATAAGAAATTGTGGTGCTAGCATTATGTCGGTGAAAGAGAGAGAGTGTGGCAGCTTCGGCCAAGAAAACATCATTCTCCAATTATTAAGATTGTACACCAGCTTCATGCTGAGTGGTACCGAAAGGAAAAGGTAGATAGGAAGTTGCTATGGGCTGGATCATGGAAGAGCTATACTGAGCTTCAACTACACTAACCTGCATGTTTCAGGAGTAGACTTAGACCCCTGTTACGAATGAGGACATTAAAAAATGATGGATGGCTTCAAGTCTCTAGCCTGAGATATGAGCGAATCAAAGCAGTATATAAATATATACTTTAAGGAGAAGAATGACAAATAAAGATGATCATGAATCCCTGGAATGAGGTACAGGTGAATCAGATCAAAGCCCTATGTGGCTTATTAATAATTTCTGACAGATGCCAGCAACACTATTATAAGGGTATGAAATCATTGGATTTAAATACTAAAATAAAGCCTTAAGTAGTTTAACAAATACATAATAATATGCTAGAATAATGACCCATGTAAGATAAAGTCATTCATCAGAAGTTAAAACTATAATTAATGAAGTATGCATTTCTCCCCCTTCTTGAATCAATGCTATTTTGTTTAACATATATTAAAAAAAATAAAATTTGTGCACTTAAAAGTGCAAATAACAAAATAGTATTTGCTCACCAGTCTTTTGGCCATAATGATCAATAAAGAAATTAATAAAATTAATGGACACCAATATCCACTCCAGATTGCAAAGTATTTATACATTTTGTATAAATTTACTGGTAAAATATTTTTTTAAAAGCATATATTCATTTTAAAATACAAACTCAATCTTACGAGCTATTTAGAAATAAATAACAAGAGCTCATTACCCTCCCCTCTTTCTATTCCACAGCAGGATATAGAAGTTTGTAAGACTGGGTTTGATTGGCATTTACAAATAAAATTTAGTGAAAAACATAAAAATATTATTAAAAATCAATTATAACCACACTAAATTAAAAAATAAGAAGTGTGAGTGGGATGAAAAGTTTTATAGTAATATTAATTTAGAAAGAGAATCGATATTAAGAAAATAATTATTAGTTTAACATGGTTGCTGATTAGCGAGTTAAAAAAGAGATTAAACACAAAGAAAACATTATTTTTAAAGAGTTAGGAGTTAGACTTCCAGTAAGACACTGATAATGACTATAGGCTTGTTACCTCATGATTCTATGGGAAATATGGATGAATCTTCTGTGGAAAATGGCATTCTTTGATTGGTAGGAGCTGCATCTCTGCATGGCAAAGAGTCATGCTGAAGATGGAGAGAAAGGCAGCTTAGGTTGCTCTACCTAAAAACCAAACAGATGTGAAGTCGGTTTAGCAGCAATTGATCGAACTCTCACACAATAGATTTTCAGCCCTATTTATGCCAGTTTTGAGTTATACAAAGAATGTTTTTAATTAAACTTCTTAACTCTAATTGAATCTAATTTACAGAAATATGTTCTCTATTGTTACTGGAGATGCAATCGCCAGATAACTGTCCAAAAATAAATTCAAATCAATTACCAGATTGGAAATAGATTTGATAAAATGTTAACAGCTAACTTAAAATCAATTAGTTTTGTTTTAAATTTTATTTTCATTAACTTTGATTTAAAAGTTCCTTTTAAAACTATAAAACAAACTAAGGTTCCCACCCTGATAATTACTCTTGGACAGTCAACAGTTGCATCTTCCATCTTGAATTTTTGTGTAATTATATGAAAAAAATAATAATTACAAATTATTAAAAATATAACTAAGAAAAAAAATACAAACTTATTTACAATATTTGTTTGCTTTTATATATATAAAAGCTCCATTAATATATGTATGTATCTGAGTCACATCTAGAGACATTAATATCAAAATAATTAAAGAATTTTTATTTAAAATTTATATTTATAACTTTTATAGACGCTTCTCAGAAATATATGTATAGTTTATATACACGTGACAAAGAAAAGAGCAGAATGAAACCTGAGTTGTGATAGAATAGTGAAACTCAATTTTGAACTAAGGTCGACTGTTTCAATATATATTGTCCTCTTTCACTAATAAAATCAGTTGAATTGAGAAAAAAAAAAATTCTCCCATTTTTCTTCTGAGGCTTTTGGAATTTGGAATGCAGAGTTTGAACTCAACACCCTACACTATAAATAAATAAGGTTGTATTTGAAGTTATGGTTAGTAGAAATACATGAGAAATGATGTATAATTTAGTTTAGAGTATAAAGTATGTGTGTATAATTAATTTAATGAAGTTAATGGAATTATAATTTATGGTGTATGATATATGTATATAATTATTGTTAATGTAGTTTTATTTATTGTATAAAAATAATATGTTCATAAAAAAGAAGAAAAGGGAGAGGGGTATATATATATATGTAAATAGATTATAGGTTATGTAAAATGAACATTAGAGGGAGTATTGATAGATATAAGGATCATGTGATTGTATTAGAAAAGTGTATTTTGAAAAGGCCCTAATATAGGGTGAAAAAAACCGATTTAATAATAAATATTTATTTTTTATATAGTTTTATTTCAATTGTGTTGGAATCATTAATAATCTCACATTATAAATCATCTATTTGATTTTATACTTTCTCAAAAATATATTTATTATTATGATATTACAATAAACTATAAGTAATTTCCTTTTTCAGCTAATGTAAGACTGTTAATAAAAACATCCACAGAAAATATACTTTTTAAAATGTTCAGCTTTATTACTGCTTAGCATGCTTCTGATAAAATATGTATATCATACTGACAATTTGTAATTATATAATTTAAGAGATCTTGTATTAGTGTATAAATAGTGACTAATTGGTTATTCAAAATATTAAAATTTAATTAAATGGTCCAACTTCTTTGATAGAGGTTATGCTTGGGTCTCAAAATGATCACTTGATATTCCACTTTCTACCCACTCTTTTCACAGATCTAATTATTGTTTTTGATAATATGAATCGCTGACTTGTTTTTTGTTCATCGTTAGTAAATATTGATGAGTATTCTTTATTTTTGAGGGCTCTGTTGTATAAATATCTATGTTGAACATATTGAGTTGAAAGGTTCTTCCTTGAATCATATTACTATAAACCATGATTTTGATACATGTTATATTGAAAACATGCTAGGCAGTTCTAAAGCTGAATATTTTAAAAACTCCCTTTTCTGTGAATGTTTTCATTAACAGTTGTGCATTATGATATTGATTTTTCCCCTTCATTTATACTTGTAATTCAAGTTCACACATTTGTTCATCTGCAAAATGAAGTGCTTTCTTATATATATATAATCTAAAGCTGAGTGCACTTTTGTTGATGTTCACTGTAATCATAGTACTCTTATATTAATTACTGTTACTGCTTTATTTGTATTGTAATGTAATTATGCATGTGTTTTTATTTAAATTAGTTCATTTAAATCTATTTGTAGATAATTGGATGCTGTTTTCTTTTTTATTTATTATATTTTGATGGTTGTAGTGCACCATGCCATCTTGTTTTTTATTTTCCTGTCACCACACTCTATACACACTAGATTGACTGTCTCTAGGTCAAAGCTATAAGCAGATTCATAGTCACAAAAAAAAACACTGATTTATACTGCAGGAAATTCAGATTATCACAAATATTTACAAAGATATGCTAAAAATAACTCAGAATCTGTCAGTTTTTTAAGAACCATGAAAAATAATTTAATCCTAACTTTGACCCACAGACAGTCAATCTAGTATGTATGGAGTGTAATGACAGAAAAAGCAAAGTCAAGAAGGCATTGTTTAACAATTATAGAAATGTATTAAAAGAGAAAACTGCAACAATAACTAGTTTAAGACAGCTATAATTATGGTTACCTTCATTGAAAGTGAACTCAATTTTAGATTATGAGGAAGAAACCATTTTGTTATGCAGATAAACATTTGTTTAGTAAGCAAATTTGAATTATTATTCTTTTATCTTCAATTTTTTAAACAATAGATACTTTTTAAATGAATAAAACTAATGTCTTATAATCTGATCATGTTAATTATTTATTTTATTTAAAATAAAAGTTCAGGGTTAATGTGATTAACTATCAGGCTTGTGTTGTTTTATTTATAAAATCTTTATGAGCATCACGGTTTTCGAGTGTCTAAACTTTTTAAGATCCAAATCTTTCCATGTATTTACAAAGAATAACCATTTTTTAATGTCAAGTGAATATAAAGTTTTAATGCTTTTGAAAGTTAAATAAAATCATAATAAAAAGTAGTTTTATTTTTGTAAAATCATATCTTGCGCTAAGATTTGCTTTATATATGTTCTACTTTTCTCTAACATCATTCAATATTTTTAAAGTATTGCCTTACTATATGTACAGACAAGATTTTATTTATTAAAAGTCATATAAAAGTTTATCATAGCTATTAAGGTGTAATTAGATATAAACAAAGTGTACATAGTCAATAAGTGTTTTTACTAAAATATCTTAATTATCTATTATAAAAAATTGATGGCAAATATATACGATTAACAGAAGATAACTAATAAAAGGGAAAGCAAAAAAAAAAAGGTTAGTGTAATGGATAGGACAAAAGTTTATATAGGATCTTTTTTTTTTTTTTTTGTAGAATTCAACTAGCACAAAAATAATAGAGAGTCATTAGTACATTAGCACTCCTTTTCTGATCACTTATTCATTGGTATAAATTATAAAGTTGTCCTGACACTGGTGTTCTACAGTGTAAACATAACATTATTCATATTCATAAACATAATCTCATTCAGACAAATTAACATGACTAACAGATAGGTATTTTGGAGTCACTTTTTAAGACAATAATACTTTCAATGCAAAAAATAAATTTCTTCAAATGGGTGAAGAAAGTGCAGCTCTTTTCAGCTTGGAATAGTTACTAGAGAGAGCTTCTAACAAGTCAATATTGGGTGATTTAAATTCCTATTATTTTTAATAAAAATATTAAGATTGAAATTGTTTTCTCATTAATTAAAGATCTTGTACATAATGTGTAAAATACATAGTCCATTAATTACTAATATATAATATCACTAATCTTTTTTGTATATTATTCCATAAGAAATCTTAAAATATAAAAGTAAAATGTCTTTTTTTATGTGCTGAAGCATCGGCAGGAAAGCAAACCTGCAAATCCGGGGCAACTGTTTGTAAGGCAGCTGTGCTGACCACTTGGCCACCATAAATGGCAAACTAGCTGTTGTCTGTATTTTACAATCTATTATAAATTTTTTTGCATTTCTGAGTGTCATATTTAGCTATCAGTTTTTTACAACTATTATATCAACTACTCACATATGAGTATAGCTACTCGTTAATTTTATTTTATTTATATAGTCTCGAGAATATGCATGTAAAATGCGATAGTAGAGACCTCTACAGGTGTTTAACCACAAGCTTACATTATGGAAGAAAAGAGGGGAACCCTTCTTTACTTCAATCTACATTCTATTTAAATAGGTGAAGCTGAAGCAGTTAGATCTGCGAGCATGAAGCTATGCAATACTTCACTGATTAAGTCCACATTTCATATTACACATTAATACTCGTGAAATCTTTCGATTTACAACCAGTCAATGAAAAGATTTTATAATTAGAAATCTATTACAGTAATTTAAAGTTATAATTATAAATTTATTAAACGCACATTGATTACATAAGTAATATTTACTGAGGCTATAACCTCAAGAATATGTGTGTAAAATGTGATAGTAGGGATCTCTACAGGTGTTTAACCACAAGCTTATGTTATGGAAGAAAAGAGAGGAACCCTTCTTTACTTCAGCCTACTTTCTATTTAAATAGGTGAAGCTGAAGCAGTTAGATCTGAGAGCGTAAAGCTATTCAATACTTCACTGATTAAGTCCACATTTCTTATTACACATTAATACTCACAAAATCTTTCGATTTACAATGAGTCAATGGAAAGATTTTTTAGTTAGAAATCTATTACAGTAATTTAAAGTTGTATTTATAAATTTATTAAACACACATTGATTATGTAAGTAATATTTACTGAGGCTATAACCTCAAGAATATGCGTGTAGAACATGATATTTATATAGGAAAATTGTACAAGTAGACATACACCCAGAAGATTAAAAAAATTTTTGTACATAATTTTATAGCATCCAATTGTAATACTGCATAAGTTAAAATGTAAAATATATTTATGATTTACTTTTGTCATTTCTATCAACAGCAAATGGAGAAAATGTTATTTATATAAATTAACAGTAATTTGTTAAGGGCTATGAAGTCATGATAAATGAAAGTTATGTATAAAAATGGTTGCCTAGTTATATCCTAATATTGCTCTAGCAAATTAAGAATTTAATATAAAAGTGATGAATGTGACAGCAGAACAAAAACTGCAAATCATCGGATAAGAAAAAATTTATATGGAAATTACTAATATAATTTTTAAATACATATATATTGTCTATATCAAACTTAATGTAATTATAAGGGACTTAAACTCAGACTTTCCAACCTTCCCACACTATCAAATCCATCTTATACAACTTGATACACATGACCACATATATGTGAAAAAGATAAATGATCTCCAATATATGTATTTTGTGCTGAACCAGCACCCATCAGTTGGTCCAGATTAGTCTCCCATAAATATAAACAATAACTGCTCAGACATAGAAAAAAGTTATATGGAAATTATAATATTTAAATACATGTATATTGTCAATACCAAACAATATAATTATAAGGGATTTAAACTCAGACTTTCTAACCTTCTTACATTATCAAATCCATGTTATACAATTGATACACATGACTACATACATGTAAAAAAAGATAAATTATCTCCAATATATGTATTTCATGCTGAACCAGCACTCATCTCCCACATATGTATACAATCACTGCTCAGACATAGAAAAAAGTTATATGGAAATTACTAATGTAATTGTCTATTCCAAACTTAATGTAATTATAAGTGACTTAAACTCAGACTTTTCAACCTTCCCACACTATCAAATCTATGTTATACAATTGATACACATGACCACATGCATGTAAAAAAGATAAATGATCTCCAATATATGTATTTTGTGCTGAACCAGCACTTACATCAGTTGGTTCAGATCACCATCTCCCATACATATATACAATCACTGCTCAGTTTATATTAAGGTAGCAAGTCTTCAAACTTTAATGGACAAACTTCAATCTTCTCCATTCTTCAACTCTTCATGTCATGAGCAGCATCAAGGGCATTGAGCATTTCATCCTTATATTTTTAATAATATGAGTGGTTGTTGGAGAGTGAAGAAGGTTGAAGCTTGTCTATTAAAGTTTGAAGATTTGCTATCTTAATATATACTGAGCAGTGATTGTACATAATGTGTGGGAGCTGGTGATCTGAACCAATTGTTGGGTGCTGGTTAAGCATGAAATACTGATTATGGAGATAGTTTATTTTTTTCACATGTATTTGGTCATGTGTATCACTTATATAACATTGATTTGATAGCTGTGCAAAGGTTGGAAAGTCTGATTTCAAGTTTCTTATAATATACATATATTTATATAATAAAACATACCATCATGTATTCATATATACAGATATAGAATTTGGAAAAAAATATTTTCAAATAATTGACTCAATTATCACAGCTATTATTTAACTATTTGTCATTAATTATTCGCATTTATAATGTGTTGATTTAAACAAAGTGATATAGGTACATGATACACTATTCACTATAAATGAAGAAAGCATAATAGTTGTAATACACAACTTTTATTGTAAACAACAATCCAATTTTATAAAATACATCACTTGCATTCAGTGATGTAATAATTCTGAGTCAATATAGTCAATTGAAAAAAATCGTCTGATTTCAAATATTACATTACCAACAATTTAAAAAAAAAAAAAAACTGTAAAATAAGTAAAAAGTAGATTTTATATGACATTTTTATATAGAGTTGAGTTTCAAAATAGCTTTCTGTAATTTATTTATTATTGTCGGTATTTAAAAATATAAGATAAATGTGGCTCTTATAAAAATGTAGCTAAGAATCTGCATAATTTATAATATAGTTTAAACAGTTTTTTATTGATAATAGAAATAAGAAAATAATCAACCATAACATTTTCTGTCAACTTTTTATTTTGTGATATGTCTTTTAGTATTTTTGACTTATAATTATGTACAATATTAAATAGTTGAAGGTTAATGCTTTATTGAGGAATTAATTCTGCATAATTAAAGGACAAATCATAAATCATTTTTAATATAAATTTTATACTTGTAATATATATATTTAAAAATTGACTTATAGGGTTCCAGTAAGTGATATGCAATTAACATATATTATATTTAATGTAGGAAAAAAAATTATATTTAGTCTAAATAGTATTATATAGATAATGTCTGTATTGTTGAATGTGTTTTGTAGACAGATTAAATATGCATATGAAAATGTGAAAGAAAAACATTATTTTATGTTGTTTTATTCTTTTAAATCTAACATTTGCTTGTAAACATTTTAAAAATTTAAAGGTATAATTCTGATGAACTCTGTTAATTCTCATTATCACCTGGACAATTAGGTTTCAAACACCAATTGACAACATTCTTCACAACTCCTTATTCTCATCAAAATTTTTTTACACCTTTTACTCTATAGAGAATCTCTAAATATATCCTTTCTCTATTTCTATATATAAACACTTATGGATGGATTTATTTTAAAGATTTTACTTTCTCTTCTATAGATAGCACAAAAATTTGACAATTCTGAGCTGATATTTTTTAAATCTGCCTTAATTTGAACTCTTAACTTTGCTTTTATTTTTAAATGATTAATAGATTTTTGAATGAACAAAAATGGTACCAAAAAATAATATTCACTAGATGGTATTAATGAGAAAAAATAAGATAGATACATTGATGATTAAATAATGTTTTTATTTAGCATGATTTATTATTCAGATCATAGTATTGTAATTTATTATGTTTTGAATATTTATGCAAAAAAATAAAAATAAACTTCAATATTTTAATTCAAACATAAATGATTTGAAATAAAAATACAAACCTCTTTTTTTTTTCAAAAAACTTATTTTTATTATAAGTGACATATATATATTTTCATAATTGTTGAAAAACTTGGTATTTGAAAACTACTTTTATTTTGTGAAGAAGAATAAACATTTTTAATGAATAAATTGTTGGTATTTATATTTTTATTTTAGATTAATCTGGTTATTAAATTGTTACAAACATTATACATTGGTAGGTTTTTTATATACAATAATGACTGATTCTCCTAGCTGCCTGCAGTGCCATATCTGAATCAACACATTACTGAATCTCCAAACTGCCTGCAGTGCCATTTCTGGATCAACACTCTGAGCTTTTCTGCAGTGCCATTTCTGGATCAACACTCTGAGCTTTTCTGCAGTGCCATTTCTGGATCAATACCCTGAGCTGCCTGCAATGCCATTTCTGGATCAACATATTATTGATTCTCCAAATTTCCTGCAGTGCCATTTCTGGATCAATGCCCTGAGCTGCCTATAATGCCATTTCTGGATTAACCCATTATTGATTCTCTAAATTTGTCTGTAGTGCCATTTCTGGATCTCCACTCTGAGCTTGTCGCAGTGCCATTTCTGGATCAATACCCTGAGCTGCCTGCAATGCCATTTCTGGATCAATACCCTGAGCTGCTTATAATGCCATTTCTGGATCAAACCATTACTGATTATCTAAATTGCCTGTAGTGCCATTTCTAAATCAACACATTACTGATTCTCTAAATTGCCTGCAGTACCATATCTGGATCAAAACATTACTGAATCTCTAAACTGCCTGCAGTGCAATTTCTGGATCAACACTCTGAGCTTGTCTGCAGTGCCATTTCTGAATCAATACACTGAGCTGCCTGTAATGCCCTTTCTGTATCAACCCATTACTGATTCTCTAAATTGCCTGTAGTGCCATTTCTGGATCAACACATTACTGATTCTCCAAACTGCCTGCACTGCCATTTCTGGATCAACAGTCTGAGCTGCCTGCAATGCCATTTCTGGATCAACCGATTACTGATTCTCCAAATTGTCTGCAGTGCCATTTCTGGATCAATACTCTGAGCTGCCTGCAGCACCATTTCTGGATCAACATATTACTGATTCTCCAAACTGCCTGCAGTGCCATTTCTGGATCAACACATTACATATCCAGTTTGGCTATTTTCATGAACTTTTATAGTGCTATCATGTCTGGATCATGTTATGACACATGTTAAATGTGACAGTATATTTCATACTTCCTTGGATAATCTTCAATGCACTATCTGCCAAAGCAAAATCTTACCAACCACTTAAAAACATTCTTGTGACTTACAGCTTTTCTGCTATACACAATTTGAATCATTTCAAACATTCTGTAGTAATTTTGCACAATTAAAAAAAAAGTTATTATTTTATCATGATCTAATGTACGAAACACAATCACATTTCATATTGTAACTCATGATTCAAACATACTAGTCCTTATAATTTTTATAATTAATAGCTATATTCTATTGCTATGGAATTCATATATTGTTGCAGGGATGATATTTTAGGCAATTTCAAAAGAAAAGAATCATCTTTTCATTGTGCAAGATTGACCACATATAAGATTGATCAATAAAAATAATGATTAATGCAAATTTTATTCACAGTGCCTTTAATATGGCATTGAAATGTGATTGAAGCATAAATATTTTTTCAGATAGCAGTAAATTTGACAGAGTTTATACATCTGTAACCAAGATATATAGTTATTAAATATTAGTCATAAAATTGGGCATTTAACATTATTTAAGCCAGAGAATAAATATTCCAAAATAATTTATTTGTCAAAAGAGTATTAATCTGCTGATCAAAGAAAGCATAATTGTAATATAATTCAGCATTCATTACTGTGAAAAAAATATATCAATTTTGGTCAATGAATAGAGGTATCTATATTTGTTAAAAGACTGATGTCATCAAAATATATAGATACTGAACTGACACCAGATCTATATGAAGTAATTTGGCTTGGATTTGACATTGTAGATATATATTGATAAGTACAAAAGCAAGTAAAAGAGGGTTATTGGTAATACAAAAAAGAGTTAAAGGTGGCTGCATTAGCTGCAAAAAAAAAAAAAATCAATTTTTACATCAAGCTCCAGATTTCCTTGATAAAGACTATATAAGCCAGAGAAACTAGCTTGAAAATATGTATAGAACAGTATTTGATAGGAAATTAATAAGTATTACCATAAAACATCTATTTATTACTAAATCTAACAATAAGTAGTAGGACTGGATTTTGCCTTAATTACTTGCATTTTATTTGAATACTTATAAAACATCAAAAAAGTTATTGATGATTTTTTTTCTAATTTAAGTAGATATTGTAAGATATATATAGACAAAAAGAAAAGTTTAATGGTTGCACATCAGCCTGCTGTGTCCATTATCTGTGTTTGAAATCTTAGGATAAAACTCAAAAACTTTTGGGTTCCAATGATTTTTTAGGATTTTTTCTTTAAGTAGATATTCTATAATCATCAATCAGTCAATGAGTAATTATTCAGTCTAGAGAATGAAACGAGTGAAAGACTATCTTTACTATTTTTCTAGGAGAGATTATTGTAAGCTTTTTCTCTGCAGTGGATGATCAAAGAATGTTTTAATATATTCTTTTTATCTATAGATTCAGAGAGATTATTGAAAGCTTTTCCTCTGCAGTGGAGACTATTCAAAGAATGTTTTAATATATTTGTTTAACTATACTCAGAATTCTGTTAATCTAAATAATTTAAAAACCTTTATCATTCAAACAAACTTTCAAAGGTTATCTTGAAACTTTAACAATAAATAAATTTATAGATGCATTGACAAACAAAAATAAATTAAAAAAACTACATTCCTTGAATATCTACAAATTATTAGCTTGTATTAGTGTAAAAAATATTATTTTTGAAATCTGAAAAAAAAATCTAAAATTCAAAGCAGTTCTGATACTTTTCTGATGATCTGGATTGAAAGGGAAAACATAAACTTCTTTTTTTTGGATTCTGTATTTACAGTATGCTGATGATTATGGTATAGTTCAAAAGGTGATTTACAGAATGTTATTAATATTTTGGGACGCAACATGTAGAGATTTTGATTTATTAATTAATATTCAAAAAATGTTCAAAAATTATCAACCAATGACTGAAGGAATGTCAATTAGATTTAAATATCTTAATAGTTTTATAAGTAGATCTAGTACATATTGAAATATAACACAGATTTCTTTGTACTGCTGCCACTTTTATCAAATTAAAAGATTAGTATTTTGTAACAGGTAAATAACCACTGCAACTAAGTAAGCTGTATATAGAGTTGTTATTTTGATTAATTTATTGTATGGAAGTAAAACTTGGACACCCTATTAACATATTATTTAAAGGCATTAAAAAGTTTCAATTAAGAATGCTGTGTAAAATTTTAAAAATATAATAGCATGATTATGAAACCGATCAATCAGTTCTTCAGCTTTCTAGGTGTGTTATGTTCACTATTTTAAAACTATGCTTTACTTGAATTGAATATGGAAAATGAATGAGCAATAGAAGACTTCCTAAAAGAGTGTTTTATGAAATTGAGCATGATTTTCATAGCAGAGGCAGATCCTGCTTACAGTGTAAGAATTATCTCAAAGGCATTTCAAAGAACTACAATATTATTTGTTTTAATTGGGAAAATATGGTTTGGAATAAAACTTAATAGCAGATACCAAATGCAGATAATTCAGGTTTATGTCCCAACAAGTTCTCATAATGATGAAGTAGTAGAAGATTTTTATATGGATATACAAAAGGCTTTTGAGAGTAAACAACATTATAAAATTGTTACGACAGACTTTAATGCTAGAATTGGTAAACAAATGAAAGATGAAAGTGTTGTAGGTAATTTTGGTTATGGTAATAGAAATGAGAGAGATCATAGACTTATGAAGTTTGCAGAAAAAGAAAAACTTTGTAATATGAATTCTTTTTTTGAGAAAAATGTTAAAAGGAAATGGTCGTGGAAGCATTCAAATGAAGGTACAGCAGAACTGATTATATTTTGTCCAACAGAAAATACATATTTCAAGATTGTAATGTTCTTAATAAATTTAACATAGGAAGTGATCATTGATTAGTAAAATGTAAGATATGTGTTAATACAAAACTAGAGAGACAAAAATTATTAAGAAAAACAATATTTACAATTGATATTCCTAATCTTCAGAAACACTCTAATGAATTTAAATTAGAACTTACAAATCGGTTTCAAGTATTAATTGATTTTGAACATGATTCAGATTTGAATGAAATTAATATGAAAATAACTGATACACTTTTAAAAACTGCAACAAAGATATCTGGTAGAAAAAAGCAGCAATTGATCAATAAAATTTCTATTGAAACTAGACAGTTTATGAAGAAATGAAGGAATATGAAGATATACAAAAATGATTTTAGAATTGAATACCTCGAATTTTGTAAAATGCTGTGAGAAAAGAGTTGAAACTGATATAAGAAAGTATGACTGTGACCTATCAAAGAAAGTTGTAGAAGAGAGTAAAAGTCTCAATAGTGTAAAACAACATTTTGTTATTGGTAGGAAATGTATATCTGCAATAAGAAAAAAAGATGGAACTATTACTAAAAAGGGAATTGCATTTGAAATATATCATATACTAGTTTGTATGTTATTACTAACAGCTGAATGTATTTAAAAATATAAATAAAATTTTAATTTTCTAAAAACATTTAAAAACTAGATGATGGAAGTAGTTCATTCTTATAATCTTTAACATGGAAATATACAAAATGCACTTTGTCATTTTTAAAATTTTAATAATAAATATTTTAATTAATTACAAAATGATTTGTCAAAAGAATCATTATATTACTCATTGGTATGTATAGGTAAAGTGTATCTTTTGAAAATGATATGTCTTTTACACTTCAACTTTAAAGTATCCAACCTATACTCTTTTTTTAAATTGCCTATATCTACTCAGTATGAACTATAAAAGCATACTCTGAAATATGATACTTCTCTTTAAGCAATGATGTATGCATCAAATTACATTGATGTTTTCATTTTTACAGCATTTGCAATAATGTTCACCTAAACAAATTAACTAGAGATTATTAATTCTATCTAAAATTAACTAGATTTCTTTGTTACTGACCATGGTTGGATAACTAGCTGAGTTAGGTGTGGGTTATCTATCTAAAAAAATATTTTAAGCATATTTATGACTTCAATGAAAGTTATGTGAATTGATAGGGAATGATCACAGATTGATACCTGTAATTAGATGTTTAAAACAGAAATATTTGTTTAGTCTTCTACAAAATAATTTTCACTATTTCTATTTCACTCTCATCTACTATATAAGAGATTAAAGATGTTAATAACTTATTACTAAAAATAATTTATTCTTTTATTAATTTATAATAAACTTTATGTAAATAAAAAAATCACATGTGCAGTTAAAAATTATAATAAAAAAATCAATATATAAATATATAAAACCAATTGAAACTAGAGGATTTATCCCATATGTATCAAATGTACCTATAAATCATAAGTTGTCTGGATTAAAGTCATTCTTATTTTGAAATGAAAAATTATGCAATTATTCTAGTGACAAAATAAAAAATGTAAATTTATTTGTTAACGATTTATTGAAAATTGATTATGATAAAAATATTATTCCTCTTACTATCAAAAGATTTAAAAAGATGCAAAAATTAATAAAACTAAAAAATAATATCAAGATTATATCAAGTGAACAAGTTAAGTTTATGAGAAAAATTAATACAAATAGATTAATTAATTAAGATGAAATCAAAATTCTATTAAATATAAATTAATATGTGAATGTAGCTTACAATACATCCAAGAGTTTAGATGTACATTAAAAAAAACATGCTTTTATATAAGAGTTCAAAAAGATAAACAATTAGGAAAAGATGAAAATAGACCATCAGCATCTGTTATATTTGATCACAATAAAATTTTTAAACACAGGTTTAAATTTAATTGTAATAACATAAAAATTATACAAATTGAACATTATCATAATAAATGAAAAATAAAAAGGAGCTATAATAATTTAAAGAAATTGTCAAGTATTAATCAATCACCAAACATTAAAATGACTGAATTGTGAGAGAACTTAATACAGTTATGGGAGTTATAAAATAATGTTTATTTTGATTATTCAACATTATATCATTATATAGTTCACAATGACTACAAAGAATATAACAAAAGTACTTCTAACAGAATAACTTGAATTATATGAATATTACTGTATTTAATATATATCAAATTGAATTTTACATATATTTCACAGGAATATTGACATCATAATTTATATTTTGAATATATTAAACATATAAAATATTAAAATTAACAATTAAAATTTAAAAAGAACAATTGAAATATAAAGTTATTTAATAATATAGATATCTATTAATAAACTTTTATATAAAACATATAAAATATTAACAATAATAAAACATTCTTTGAAAAACATGACTTGTAAAAAAAAATATTTAAAAGGAAATTATATAAAAATTAAAGAGAGTTAAAAACAGATTTTTCAAATAATTTTAAGATAACAGATCAAAATTGATTTACTTATAAATGAATATAATTATATAGTATTTTTATTTGCATGGGTAAAAAAAACTAAATCATTATTTTAGTTGACTACATGCAAAAACATTTTCAGCTGCTTTAAAAATTAAAGAAACATTACTTAACAAACTTACTATTTGGCAGATAGTTAGAGTTTGAATTGTTATCTATTTTTTTGATTTAACTTCTCGTTAATAATATTTAAATGTCCATTTCATAATCAATATTGAAAATAAGTCTTAAATCTTATTTCACTTCGAAAAAATAGTAATTTAATATGTTAAATGAATCTTATTTATTTGTATGCATTGATTCACACTATATTGACTGCAAAAAAAAATAATAAAATACAATTATAATCTTTTCACCACTAGAAAGATGTTGACTTTGTATTATCACTTATAGAATGAAAAAGAGCATGCAATCCATTGGGTAAACAACTAATCATGGTTTTAAGCAGATTTAACATATGCCTCATGTTTCATATCTTGTTACATATTAAAAAATCTCAGCTATGATGTAATAAGACATGGTACTAAATCAAAACTGTCTGGTTAAAACCATCATAACTGAATTTATTTAAAAAATACTTGGGGAATTCCTATTAAAATTATTGAAATTTAAATCTTGTGGAACTAAATCAAAACTGTCTGGTTAAAACCATCATAACTGAATTTATTTAAAAAATACTTGGGGAATTCCCATTAAAATTATTGAAATTTAAATCTTGTGGAAGTAAAAATCTTATTGCTGAATTGGGAAAATATTTATAAAGTTGTTATATTTTTGTTTTTATTCACATAAAGTATTAATATTCAATCTATTTCTGTTATATAAACTAGAGTGTAAACTACATTTTTATTTTTGATTTAAATGGTATTAGATGGCATTATTTCAGATAGTGATGGCAGAAAAAGTGCAAACAGAAATAGGAAGACATGCATTAGATGCAGATGTGTAGATAGCAAAGCAGGAAATTCAATGAGAAATGGGATGGTCAAGTTTTTATATGAGAATGCAAAAAGCAAAATGAAAATATTTGATAGATTGCAGCATGGATAAGAGAATAGCCAAAGTAGTAGTTAATTGGGTTATGAGTAAAGGGCAGGCAACAAGATGGGTGAGAAATGTAGTATGGTATGCAAAATATTTGAATAAAGAATTTATGGCAATATACTTATAAAAAAGATGGGATGATTGTGTTAGGAGAATTGTTGATTGTTATAGTGGCAAGGAATAGGATAGAAGAATAGATGTTAATAAAGAATAGGAAATTGGAGAGATGGAGATCTAGTATGGAGAGTAAAAAGAGTTTACATATATATAGAAGTAAACAGAATATTGGGTGTGAGTTCATTTATGATAATAGCAAGGAAACTAGTTTACTATTTAAGGCTCGAAAAGGATTTTTAATATACACATAAATGGCAAAACATGGATTTGGTCTGCAAGTTGTGTAAAGAAGGCATAGAAAATATTAGGCATCTGAAATGCCTGAAAGCAGAAAAGGTACAAATAATGTTGTGGAAGAATAAATATAAAGTGATTATACAGAAAATGGGTTATTGATTTTTATGCTGGGTTTTGGAAAAGATAAGGGGGATTTAGATATAAAAGCCATGGAGTTGACAAAGATTATGTTGTGGAAATGGATTGGAGCAGGATAGAAAAGAATATGAGAAAAATTTAGGGCAGGGAATAGAAAGGAAAAGTAAAGTGACTAACAGGTTTCTCTGGGCATAGTAGCTGAGAGATTCCTGTGCATCACATCACAGTTTCTAACTAGGGCTGTTCCTGAATATATTGTCCTCTGATTCAAAATGCTTTATATATCCCTCTACTTATTAATGTGGGTGCAAAAAGTTCTTTAAATTAATGGAGCATTATACTGCAAATTAGTTTTTTAATCAAGATTCAAGCTAAAAAAACAGAGATTTCATTTACTTTTAACTTTTGCAGTAAATAGTCTAATAAATAATCTATGATGTCATTCAACTACAATCAGTAGGAAATATATGGGTAATGTTCAAGTTTAAGTAATTGTAAATCATATTTAACTTTAATTCTTGTAATTTTTATATTATTCCTTATAATCGACTAATAGAAAAAGTAATATTTAATATTCAAATCTTTTGCATTACACTAAGCATGCTTTTAGCAGACTAATCTCAGAATCGTTTGTTTTAGCAATTAAAAATTATGCTTAAGTATTCGTTACTATTAATAATTAATATGCCTTCTAGACAAAAAATAAGACAATAGATTTAGCAATGTAATTGATTAATATTGCATATTTTATTGCTTGAATATTTGTTGCCAATTATTAAAATAAATGTTTACTATTTTAACCAGATGTTCAATTGACTTAAAAAACTAATTTGCAATATAATTTTTAAATCTATTATTTTATGCTATAGCAAAAGGCATATCAATTAGTAATAGTAATAATCACTTTATAGATTGTCATGAAATTTATATCTACATAGAAAGAATGGCTGCAATAAGAACGTTAGTTAAGTCTCATTGATTTCTTTTTGAAATCTTATCCACATCGTGTTTTTTTAATTGAAGATGTTATTACTATTTGATTACTCCTATGGTAAATAAAAATGGATGACTACCCATAACATTCATTAATTAGAATGATAATTTTAATATCACTATTTAAAACTTAAAAAAAATCATGATTTTTTATTTATGCTTATTCCTTCTGAAAAATCAGTTGCATTTTCTTGAAGATAAGTAAACATGTATGAAAACCAACTTTTTATATAACAGATAAAAACAATACACCCTAGAAGATATTCTCATCAGTTAGATGGGCTGTTAACTGAAAGCTTAAAAACCCACTAAGTTATTGATGTAAGCTATTGTTCAATTATGATTATTGCCTCAAGCATCTAATATTAAATAGGACATTATCAAACTTAGGTTAAAAGAAAAGAATCATGGGATTTGACTAAAATGTTGTTATATACTTTACTGTAAAGGCACATTTACGGAAAGCACAAAATATATTGATTATCCATAGTCTTTTGAAATAATAAATTTAAGCTAGAATTTGCAAATCATTTTAAACTATTAACAAACATTGTAGATTGCTCTGGCTTGACTGAGTTCAGTAAGATATCTGATATTCTACTAAAGGTTGCTAAATAGATAAGCAGTTTTAAAAAAAACAGAATTGCATCAGCAAATTTTTAAGTAAAGCAAATAATGTTGAACAAGAAAAAAAAATGAAAATATTTGAAACTAAAGTTAGATTATTGCATGAATTCACACCCATTTTCTTTGCACTTTTAGATAAGTTAACATGCCATTGCAAAAAATATAAACAAAGATTACATATTCTTTATTGCATACATGAATAAAAAAATAAAATTATTAAAAAATTGACTTAAAACTAATTTATCTTTATTCTATGTTGAATATGTATAATACATGTTAATTTGTAACTCTACAATTTATATTTTTTATCTTTTCATGCATTGAAATACATGGCAATCATACCATATTTTCTACAACAGCACTGATAAAATATAGAATAAACTAATATACATTATATAAAGATAAAAAAATGTTATTCTCTATTAAAAGTCCATTTTTACATAAAAATGGTAAAAATATTGCAGTAACTTTTAATGTCAAGTAAAAAAAAAAAACCTGTTAGTCATATTTTTTATGTATTTCATAACATATTATATTGAGAAGATAGTATTATTCTCAAACTGTATAAAATTCACAATTGTATATGATATTCAGAGATAAAAAATTGTAATTTTACACCAAAATTCACAGCATAAATGGATATATTAAAAATGTATTAGCTTTTTATGATGTTATATCAGAATAAAAAGAAAAATATAAGATCAGACTTAAATATCTTTATTTTTACAAAAAAATACTTAACTTTAAACTACGTGAAATTCTCACCTGCTTATTGTTTATTCTATACAAAACATTTCTTTTCAAAATGTTACAGAAAAAGGATATCAATATAGCAACCACTTTTATATTATAAAAAAGACTAAATTTTTATTATGATCTTTTTTTTTGCCTTATAAAAGTGTATAATGTTTTCATAAACAAATAAGTATAATTAAATAATGAATTTTATTTTTTTCTCAATCAATTTTTTAGGCAATAATTTACTATAGAAATAATTTAAATGGAAGTTATTAAAAATTTCTAATGAGCTAGCTATAAACTATTACAAAGTTGTCCACAAATGAAAAAAAGTGGAACCACCTGATCTTTAACTCATATTATATTTAATCATTCTATTTACTGATGTGTTGCAATGCAAAGTGTGAATTTTGAATATTAACATGATTTCAGTGCAATCATAAACCATTTTCAAATTACTATACACATTTAGCCAATAAAGACTATGTCTCATTTTTAATAACTCCTGAATATTAAATAAAACGTCAGTTAATAAATATAAATAATGAGTGTGAATTCTTTATATTAACAAGATTTCAATATGTCTGTAAACCATTCTGAAATCATTGTAATTAGAGAAAAAAGATCATGTCTCATTTTTAACAACTACTGAATATTAAATAAAACAGCAGATAATAGATATAAATAATAATAGTTCAGTGGTATCTATGTGCAAAATGTTAGTTAGTGTTCCTATACTTCTCCCAATAAAAAAATATTTTTATAAAAATGTATCAGTAAGCAAAAATGGAATATATAAAATATGTTAATTATAAGTCATTGTTTTTTTCATGTGTCATAGCATTGGCCAGGAAGCGAACCTGCTAACCTGGCACAACTGCTTGTAAGGCAGCTGTGCTGACCAGTCGACCACCAATTCTTGACATGTTAATTATAAGTTTATTAAACAAAAAGTGGAAATTACAAAAACATATATAAAAAACAATAAACATACATAAAGGGTACAAAAACAACACAAATATTTTTGAAGTAAAATAATTTATGTTTTTTGGCAAGACAATCATTTGCAAATTGCATTGTATATCTTTTACACAAATTAACAGATAAATTTACATTTATATAAAAACAAAAGTATTAAGTATTCTTTTGGTATAAAATTGAACTGACTATTTTATTTAGCAAGAAAACTATTTTCTTATATGTACTTTGTAAAGATATAAATAAGAAACAGATAAACTTACAAGTATATAAAATAGGAGGAACATGTTAAACATTATTGAATAAAAAAAATAGATAAATAAATATTCCAATGGAAAGAAAAATCACTTAGTGAAATTAACCTTTCTAATTTATTAATGATAATTTTAAAAAATGATATTAAGGTCTAGAATAAAGCTATGCATATCAACTAACTTTCTGATTTTGATTAACATACAATAATAAATTATAACATTGTGATTTACATATATGTGACATGTTATTTATAATATACAATTAATATATTTTAATTGATATTCAATAATGATAACAAATGATTAAGTTTTACATATATGTCCTGTTTGACAAGCATTGACATATACACACATAGTCATATAAAATACTAAATATATGTTTAAACTTTTCAGTTATATAAAAAAAAACTATAAATGATTAAAATTTTTCATATATATATGTGTGTGTATGTATAAATGCACGCTGATGTTTACACATTTTAATTTGTTACAATAATATATTTTTCATAATTAATTTCTTTATTAATATTAATAGTATATAAAATTCACATATGCATGTGTACTATATAAAATATAATTTGAATAAATTTTAAACTTTATTACAGCTTTTTTTTTTTAAAAAAAAAGTATAGTCAATTTTTGACAGGTCATTTTTTGATTGTTAATTAATTATCAACAGGATTTTAAATATCTTTCCTTATTTTCTAAAAGATTTTTGAAATCTGTTTTTTCTTTTAAAACAAAATAATTCTTTCTATATACAGCAATAGACATCATAGGTTGCTTCTCTAAAAGATTTTAAAATCTTTTTTAAATGTTAATTCTGACTTTTAGATTTTTTTCAATCCAAGTAGAGTTATTTATTTGTTACTCTTTTTAAAAATATATTGATCACTTTTTTAAAATGTCATTTTTGAATGAATTATTAAAAACAAATTAAAATTTAGTTCATGTTATATATAATGCTGCATCATTGTATATATGTTTACCTGTGCTTCTCTGCATATATCAACAGCAGCATACATATACCAATTCTTTAGCTTTCTCTTGGTAAGCTTGGTTTTTGGTCCAACATTAAAATATAATCCAGGCTTATTGTCATCATCAGGAAAATGTATAATTCAAATGTAGGTGGAATTTTCCTTTATGCCTAGGGCTTGATGAGCTTCAAACAAACAGTTTTCTCAGAGCACATTTGTATCTATGAACTTCAACACAAAGAAGCGGGTCATTTTCCTTCATATGAATTCAAATTCTATCATTGAATTGTAGAGCAGCTACTTTCTACTGCCTTGAATTTAGCTACATCTTTGGGGGAGCTCTGTTCAACTCTGGTAGCTAACTCTACGCTAGCTATTCTGCTTTTGAAAATATTAGCCATGTCTTCTGGCCAGCTACCAGATTCTTCTGCTCAGTTCTTACAAAAACTATAAGCCAAACTATATTCATCAACTTCTTTTTAAAAACTACTATCCAGACTTTGCTGCTGGCAAATTTGGCCAGCTAGTTCTCAAAATATTAAAGCCAAACTCTTCTGACCAGCTCTTACAAAAACAGCAAACATGAACTGATATTTTTATCAAACCTTTTATAGAATCATTTGTAGGTGATTAAAACACTTTAATTGAAAACAGTTTTTTTTTAATTTTCTAATCCTTTATCTTAATTAAAATCAATATTAATCTTTGCAAAGCACTGAATTGAAATTTTACCAAATTTGTGATCTACATGTTTTACTCTCTTCAAATCACTTTTACTTAAAAGTTACATTTTGGAATTTTTAATCTACAAATATTTTTAAAAATAGATAAAGAAATGTGTAAAAGCATTAATTAAAAGATTTCAAAAGTACTAAGCTTGTTTGTAAATTTCAATATCAGAATATTATTTAGGTCTTTTTTTAAAAAGAAATTCTCATTTCATAATAAAATTCTGTTTTAAATTCATAATTATTTAACCGATTATAGGATTAGTCTAAGTGAATGTAGGAAATATCTACTAAAAGTTTTTGTCTGTGTTTATTTCTACTTTTTGCTTTACTGTATATATATATGCACACACTATATTATTGCATACTTTTTTTCTTTCTCAGATGTGATTTGAAATCAACTTGATAATTTTAAAGTAATGATCAGCAGTATGTGCTCATCATCAACCTTACATCCAGAAGCCATCTATAATTATTGACACATTACTTGATCATCAACAGCCCTCAGTTAGGTAGCCATTTGTAATGGGATGGGGGTATCAGGAAGTGATCAGGAGATCATGCCTGGGATGAAGGAAATTGATCATCATTCCAAAATCAACAAAATTTAAAATTTACAATATTGAAGACATCAATATTGAATTTAATGTGAGATCTTAAATAAAGTAACATATTATTAAAATAAGATATTAATGAAATGTTTAATATCTAAAAATAATATAATTTTTTTTACATATTCAAAAGAAGTAATTTTATCACACAAGCATGAGATATTGAGAAATCAGCCATCTAACTCCTTTGAGCAACTATGCTTAACTATACATCAACCAGCATTATCAATTATAAAAATATGTAATACTCATAAAACACATCAATACAATAAATAAACAGTCTATCTTGTGGCTATATTTGTAATATGAATCACCAGTCTTTTGTGGTGACTGGATTAAATACAGAATATAAATCAACAGTAAATCTGGTGACTTGATTGGAAATAGGTCTTCTGTGCACCAGGATAATTATTAAGCCATTGCCAGCTTGGGACAATTATTTAATCATTAATTTGGAGGTACAAGCTAAGTACTCATCCATCAGAATACATAATAAAAAATCAGAAAAACAATAATGCTGGGACATTAAAACATGCTGATTTCAATGCTTTGGCCACTTGTACTGGCCACCTATAAACTTAAGTTTTAATAATACTAAACTAAAATAAAATGTTGTGCATGGGCTTTAAAGATTATAATCTTAGTGCCATTCAGGATATATAAATAAACATCAATCATCTGGATCTCCTTAAGCATTAAAATATATCTCCATTCATATATCAGACTTATGCATAAATCCAGGTCACAATAACACAAGCTTTATTACTTATGTGACCAAGAAATGATGGAAACAGAGATTCTAAAAATATTTAGAACCACTGAAATAATTTGCATAACTGAACACAAGTTTGTTAACAATAAAAAAAATGATAGTAAAGTCTACAATAAGGCTATACATATCAAGTAAACCTCATTTTGATTAACATACAAGAATAAATTATCACATTGTGATTTACATATATGTCACTAATACAAAATTTAAGTTATTACATGGTGGTTTACATATAAATGCACACAGATATGTGATTTATAATATTCAATTAATATATTTCAATTGATATTCAATAATGACAAAAAATGGTTACATTTTACATATATGTTCTATTTGACTTGCATTGCCATATACACACACATAATTATGCAGTACAATTGACTTATATTACAATTGTTGTATGAAATACTAAATACATGATTAAATTTTTCAGTTGTATAATAAAAATACTAATGATTAAAATTTTACATATATGTGTATGTGTGTATATATATGCACACTAACATTTTCCTATTTTAGTTTGTTACAATAATGATATTGTATTTTTCATAAAATCCTGATTAATATTCAGAGTATATAAAATTCACATATGCATGTATAGTACACAAAATATAATTTGAATCAGCTTTTAAATTTTTTACAGCTATTTTTTTTTAAAAGTAGTCAAATTTTGACAGGTCACTTTTTGATTGTTGATTAATTAATTATCAATTGGTTTTTAAATTTAAAATCTTTTTTAAAATCTGTTTTTTTCTTTTAAAATAAAATAATTCTTTGTGTATGTAGCTATAGTCATCATTGGTTGCTTCTCTAAAGATTATAAAATATCTTTTAAATGTTAATTCTGACTCATATTTTTTTAATCTAAGCAGAGTTATTTATTTGTGTTACTCTTTTCTAAAATATATAGAGTTCAATTAAACAATTTAAGATAATATTGTTCTATGTTATATATTTCACTGTTTTTAGACAGTCATTTATTAATGACTTGCATAAAAAAACAAATATTTAGTTATTATATATATAACACTATATGTTTATCTGTGCTCTGCTTACATAGATGAAGAGCAGCATACATATAGCAATTCTTTAAGCTTTCTCGTGATAAGCTTGGTTTTGGTCCATCAGCAAAATATAATCCAGGCTTGTCATCATGAAAAAATATAATTCAGGTATGGTTTGTATTCTCCCTTATACCTAGATTTTGGTGAGCTTCAGGCCAGTGAAGTGTAGTCTCAGAACACATTTGGACCTATGAAATTCAACACAAAGTGGGTCACTCTTTTCCATGTGAATTCAAACTACCATTAAACTGTAGAGCAGCTTTTTTCTGCTCTTGACTTCAGCTACATTTTCATTGAAAATATTATTAGCCATGTCTTCTGGCCAGCTCTGACAAAATATATTTAGCCATGACTTATTCCAGATTCTTCTAGCCAACTCTTACAAAAACTTCATGTCAAGCTATATTAGCCAACTCTTTTCAAAAACTACTATCTAGACATTGCAGCTGGCAAATTTGGCCCACTAATCAAAATATTAAAACCAGACTTCTGGCCAGCTCTTACAAAAACACCAAGCCAAACTTGAACTGATATTTTTATCAGATCTTTTATACAATCATATAGAGGTGATAAAAATATCTTAACTTAAAGCACTTTTTTTTATTTCTTTACTCTTATTTTAATTAAAACCAGTTTTAATCTTTTCAAATCACTACTTTTCAAATTTTGCCAAAAGTGTGATCTACTTGTTTTTACTCCCCAAATCACTTCATTAAAATTAGTTTTTGTAATTTTTAATTCTACAAAAAGAATAGATAAAAAAATGTGTACTAGTTGTAATTAAAAGATTTCAAAAATACTATGCTTATTTTTAAACTTTAAAATCAGAATAATACTATTTCTTTATAGCTTTTTTTTAAAAAAAATATTTATTTCATAATAAAATTCTGTTTTAAATTCCAAATTATTTAATCCCTTATAGGATTATTTGATGCTGATATAGTATGTGCTCAGCAGCCATTTTGATTTTAAAATACCCATAAACACTGCTGGCACATACAAGTGATAAATAACATCGAGTTGAAGCACTTAGTTTCAAAAAATTAAATAGCTTAAGGCACTACAATTAAAAAAAGTACAGGAAAAGAAAGTAACATGGGAATTTAAGTAGCCTAAGGTGCTACAATTAAAAAAAGTGCTAGAAAAGAAAAAAAGTAGGAAAAAAAAGTAATGTTGAAAATTAAAAAAATTACAAAAATCTTTAAAATAAATCAAAAATGCTAATTTAAATAGCGATAATCAAACATTGTATTAGTAAATCTCAAAAAATTAACGTATATTAAGGCAAAGTATTCACATGAATTGCAGTACTTATAAAAAAAATCAAATGCTATTTAGAAAACCCTTTATATGGCGATGATAATCACATGCTATTTACTTAGCGATAATTAGAAACATAATAAATGCTACTATCAAAAGCCTATTCCTGTCTTTCAACAGTATATACTAAATCAGTATTATAAATTTAAAAAATTATATTTAAAAAGTATAATGCTAAATCTCAAATGGTGGGAAAAATGAATTGCACTACATATAATTAGAAAAATTGAAAAGACTATAAATCAAACATTGTAATAGTAAATCTCAAAATGTTAAAAAAAGTGCAGGAAAAGAATGTAACATGGAAAATTAAATAGTCTATGGTGCTATAATGAAAAAAAAGTGTGGAAAAGAAAGTAACATTGTAAATTTAAAAAATTATAAAATTTTTTAAAATAAATCAAAAATGCTAATTTATACAGTGATAATCAATCATTGTAATAGTAAATCTCAAAATATTAATGTATGTTAAGGCATTTAAAAAAAATCATAAATGCTATTTACAAAAGCCTTTATATGGTGATAATTAAATGCTATTTATTTAGCGATAATTAGAAAAATAATAAATGCTACTTTCAAAAGCCTATTCCTATCTTTAACAGTATATACTAAATCTCAAAAATCAGTATTATAAATTAAAAAAATAATATTTAAAAAGTACAATGCTAAATCTCCAAAGGCAGGAAAAATGAATTGCACTACATGTAAAAAAAAAAAACCTCTGACTTTCAACACTATTTCATAGAGTATCAACAAATAAAAAATCTAATTAACCTACTTTTAAAAATGTATAATATTTTACACTTAGCTTAGGGATTATCCCTCTAACTAAGAGATATAATAATAATTCACAAACCTTAATAACAGACATATTAATACATATTACAGTTAGCATGTATTTAAATAATTTTTTACCAATATTTTAAGAATTTTAAAAATATTACCAACTTTCTGGATTAGTTGCTGAATTTGGGTCTTCCTAGATCTCTCCATTAGTGCAAAACCATAAAGTCATTAACAAATTTTAGTTTTAAGATTTAAGTTATTACTTTAAAGAAGACACCAGTAAAATTAATTTGACAGCATCTCTTTAGAATTTATTTTTAAAACTCTGTGCTTGGTTCTCTCACAAATTAAATCAGGTATGTGTGACATAAGATAATTTCCAAGAATCGGGCTCAGGGATCGCCTTTTGTCTTACTGAGATAAAAGTGCTAAGTTAAGAAATTTAACAATAGAAAGCTAAACTTTCAAATTATACAAAACAGCTGCAAACAAGTTAAATGGACTTTTATGCCTCAAACCTAACTTGTAAGCAAATGCAATAGAGGGATAAAATTTATTATAAAAAAATTTATAATAAATTAAAGATTTAAAAATATAATCGCACTGTAACATATTACACGTCAGAATTTGTACTCGCATATATACATGTACTAGTTTTAAGATTTAAGTTTTAACACTTTAAAGAAGAAGCAAGTAAAATTAATAGGTAATTTATTCTGAAAATATTGCAAAAACAAAAAACATAATAGACCTGTTTTTCGTTAATATTTAAAAAATAAAAAACTGAAATATAAAGGGAGTGTGCTCATGTGATCATATGATTTGTAAATGGGTATAAATGATGAATTTTGATACAAAATCTTTGGTCTTTAATTTTTTTATTTTTTAAATATTAATGAAAAGCAATATTTTCAGAATAAATTACCAATTAATTTTACTTGCCCTTTTATGAAGTGTTAAAACTTAAATTTTAAAACTAATACATGTATCGGCACACATATATATGCGAGTACAAATTGTGATGTGTAATATAGTACAGTGCGATTATATTTTTAAATCTTTAATTTAGTATAATTTTTTTATAATAAATTTTACCCCTCTATTGCATTTGCTTATAGTTAGGTTTGAAACATAAAAGTCCATTAACTTGCTTACAGCTGTTTTCTATAATTTGAAAGTTTAGCTTTCTATTGTTAAATTTCTTAACTTAGCACTTTTATCTCAGTAAGACAAAAGGTGATCCTTGAGCCTGATTCTTGGAAATTATCTTATATCACACATACCTGATTTAATTTGTGAGAGAACCAAGCACAGAGTTTTAAAAATAAATTCTAAAGAGATGCTGTCAAATTAATTTTACTGGTGTCTTCTTTAAAGTAATAACTTAAATCTTAAAACTAAAATTTGTTAATGACTTTATGGTTTTGCACTAATGGAGAGATCTAGGAAGACCCAAATTCAGCAACTAATCCAGAAAGTTGGTAATATTTTTAAAATTTAAAATATTGGTAAAAAATTACTTAAATAAATGCTAACTGTAATATGTATTGATATGTCTGTTATTAAGGTTTGTGAATTATTATTATAATTCTTAGAGGGATGATTCCTAAACTAAGTGTAAAATATACATTTTTAAAAGTAGGATAAATAGGTTTTTTATTTATGGATACTCTGTGAAATAGTGTTGAAAGTCAGAAGAGTGTTTTCTTTTTTTACATGTAGTGCAATTCATTTTTCCTGCCATTGGAGATTTAGCATTATACTTTTTAAATATTATTTTTTAATTTATAATACTGATTTTTGAGATTTAGTATATACTGTTGGAAGATAGAAATAGGCTTTTGAAAGTAGCATTTTTTTCGGTGCTGATATAGTACACTATATTATTGCATACTTTTTTTCTTTCTCAGATGTGATTTGAAATCAACTTGATAATTTTAAAGTAATGATCAGCAGTATGTGCTCATCATCAACCTTACATCCAGAAGCCATCTATAATTATTGACACATTACTTGATCATCAACAGCCCTCAGTTATGTAGCCATTTGTAAAGGGATGGGGGTATCAGGAAGTGATCAGGAGATCATGCCTGGGATGAAGGAAATTCATCATCATTCCAAAATCAACAAAATTTAAAATTTACAATATTGAAGACATCAATATTGAATTTAATGTGAGATCTTAAATAAAGTAACATATTATTAAAATAAGATATTAATGAAATGTTTAATATCTAAAAATAATATAATTTTTTTTACATATTCAAAAGAAGTAATATTATCACACAAGCATGAGATATTGAGAAATCAGCCATCTAGCTCCTTTGAGCAACTATGCTTAACTATACATCAACCAGCATTATCAATTATAAAAATATGTAATACTCATAAAAACACATCAATACAATAAATCAACAGTCTATCTTGTGGCTATATTTGTAATATGAGTCACCAGTCTTTTGTGGTGACTGGATTAAATACAGAATATAAATCAACAGTATATTGCTAAATGTGAAATGGCGGGAATATCACTTTCAACACTATTTTGTGGAGCATTTTTAAAAATATATTTTACATTTGGCTTTGGGATTATCCCTCCAACTAAAAGTTGTAATAATAAATCACAAATCTGAATAATAGACATATTAATGCATATTACAGTTAGCATTTATTTAAGTAATTTTTTACTAATATTTTAAGAATTTAAAAAAAATTACCAACTTTCTAAAAAGGATGGATGGTCATCCGCTCAGGCTAAATTTGGTTCTTCTTATATCCCTTCATTACTGCAACACCACAAGTCATCAAAAAATTATACTTTTAAGATTTAGGTTTATTATTTTAAAGAAGACATCAGTAAAATTAATTTATTCAGGAAATATCGCAGCTTGATATGGTCTCTTTCAAATTTATTTTTAAAACTGTCTACTTGGGTCTCACACAAATTAATTCAGGTATCTATGACGTAAGATAATTTCTAAGAATTATAGTTCAGGTTGGGCCTTTGTCTTACTAAGATAAAAGAAAGTGTTAAGTCAAACTTTTAAATTTAAAAAAACAACTGTAAAACAGCTAATGGACTTTTATGCCTCAAGCCTAACTAGTCATCAAATGCAAAAGAGGGTTAAAATTTATTATAAAAAAATTTATAATAAATTAATGATTTAAAAATATAATCGCACTGTAACATCTACATCTCAACTTGTATTCATATATATGTGCCGATACATGTATTGCTTTTAAGATTTTCGTTTTAACACTTTAAAGACGCAAATAAAATTATTTGGTAATTTCTTATAAAAATAAATTAATGATTTAAAAATATAATTGCACTGTAACATATTACAAGACACAACTTGTAGTCATATATATTTATTCCGAAATTATTGCAAAAACAAAAAAGAGACCTGCTTTACATGTATGTGTGCACATCTAATATATAAATAAATATATTTATATTATAACGAACCGCTTTGCCCGCTGAAGGGTCGTATTAATAAATTCATAGGATTGGCTCTAGTTAACTTAAGATTTAACCTTATAGATATATGAATTCATCTTATCTCTGCATGATTCCCGGGGCATATTTATGGATAGCGTGTTTGCTTCCAAGCGCCAAACCTATTTGCAATGAGCAAATAAGAATTACACCGCGGGAATTTATTAATGCAGAATAAACCCCGATAGCGACTCAATACATATTTGCTGTCGCTTTACCTTTCGCGGTAAATAAGAAAAAGGGGTGGTGTTCATTAGCCTAGCTCATCTCAGGGAGTGGTGGTCAATAGACCGTGGACGGGAATTAGGGATTCCAACACTACTGTCTCTAACTGGAAGTGGATTAATATCCGTAATCAACTGTATATTTGATAACTAAATCGATTTAAAAATCCAATCTTATCGATTAGTTTTCCCTGCGCAGAATGAAATTCTCGACTAGTTTCGGAGGAGTGCGCTCGCTACCCTATACTAAAGTTCTATAAGCTGGTTCTTCGAGGTAGAGCATACGTTTTACCTTAATTATGACATTTTTAGCCCCTAACTATGAACTTGATTGACATAATATAAATACAAAGCGAAAGAAAAATATTCCAAAGATATTTTTAATGTAAAACAATTTATTATACAACAAAAAGAAAATATTAAAATTCATTTAGTTGACCCACCCCCCATTATTTATAACTCGTGTTTCATTGAATGTTATAGCATACGCATACATGTACGGATTAAATAAATTATTCTTTGGATTTTAATAGGCCCCACAAAACACATTAATATTGTTCGTCTATTAAACTGCCTCCACGGACTTTGTAGTTGGTATATTTTATTAAAATAGGTTTTAATCATAGAAAATTAAATTATTCCAAAGTTTCAATGGATGACACAATCCGTTTAACACTCGGATTGTGTGGTAACAGCAATTCAATAGGCAATTGATAAAGTTCACGTTACCTCAATATTCCAAAAGCATGGGTTACGATGATAAAGGCTCTATAACCGGATGATCTCGTGGTTTATTTCTCCGTAGCGATCACTATTCTTTGCCGTCGATAACCAAAATTCGGCGTTCTTTGATTTTCTTCCTTGCAGCACCTTCTGGACTGTGGGGCAGGCCTTCATCGCCTGTCAAGTTGAGGTTTTTACCCCACTCGATGCATGATACACTTTTATTCTGATTACTTTCTGGACCCGTGCAAGAAGACTCTTATCCCCCTTTCTATTTTCTTTTATATCTTTTTTTTTCTCGTCCTTTCTCCTCCATTTTCGTGATCCCCTCCGGCGAAATCCCCTGGTTGCATCATCCGAATAGACCATGACTGCGTCATTGCGGTCGCCATCGCATCAAAATACATTCGCATTTCAGACGGATCTCGTTTTGTTCCAATTTGCCATCCACTCGAAGTATATCAATCACGCACATATATATATTCGCATACCACAAACACCCCAATAAAACACGAGTTCTACGATGTTTTTGTTTTCTTTTAAAGTCTAACAACTACCTCTAAATAAATATATGGATGATATACGGTTGATATTGAAATATTCCCATCACCATTAAATATTAATATTTACACTTATTAGTAACTTTATGAGCTAATAGTCTTAGTAGTATATATATATATATACCCATTTCTCTTGTAACTTTAGGCGGACCATTGCTCTCCTCAGTCCGCACCTTGTTACAATGCCCCCCCGTTCGGAAGCCTTCAAACACGCACTATGGGTTTGACAGGCTTTTTTTTGGAGCCTCCGTTAATCCGGCGCTCGATTCCCGCTGGGGTAGGGCTTCCCAGGCGGTCTGGCCATCTCGGAGTCGAGTTTCCCTCTTGTCTTAGCCACAGTTTCCCATCTCTTGCGGATATCCAGGTTTCCTTTCCCCGTATCAAACTCGTAATTGTGAGTACTTATATCCACGCCCGTAAGTACCTCGGCCATTCCTTCTATCGACGTCTTTCCCGTTCCCAACATGATCTGCTCGACCCTCATTGGCATATTTTGCCTTATGATCCTAATGATCCCGACCTCTGTCAACCTACAAGCGTTTAACGTTCGGAGTTGTGCCACCTGGCGATGGAAGAACTGCGTGAAACTTTCTCGTTTCTCTTCCGTGTATTTCTCCTGCATAATTCGATAACGTACCATCTCCTGCCGATCCTCCGACCAAAAGACGTCCGTTAGTTCCTTCTGGTATCTTTGAAATGTGGTCGGAGGTTTGAACAGTGAGTCCCACCATGATTGTGCATGTCCTGTGAGATTGCTACAGGCAACAGCCAGTTTGCTGTTTTCATCCATGGGGTTCACTTGGTAATATCTTGTCAGGCTCTTTAAATGTTCAGTTGGCGCCTCCCCCACTTCCCCTGAGAAAGGTCGGATTCTCACAAATGAGTTAACGTGGCCCGGCGCAGGCGCATATTTCACACTCTCATCTTTATTAGGTGCTAGTCTTGCCTCTTTTACTCCTGGCTTTCCCATCCCCTCTTCGGCCTCGCTCGTCACACTCCCTTTTCTTCCCTCCATTTCGTCTTCTATTTTCTTCAATCGTGTCTCAATATCTTCCTTCCATCATTCTCATCATCTCTCCCTTTTCTTCCCCTCCCTCGTCCGTTTTTCCCTTAGACCGAGTTTCCATTGTTGGCTATCGCTATTGTTAATTACTTCTATGCTAGCTTATCTTGACAGGCTCTGACTACCTCGCCCCCCCATCCAGTGCTGTTGCTTTCACTCCTTTTACTCTATAGTGCTACGCTTCCATGTGCTGTTACATCGTATTTCCCATTCTTTTTTTTTTTATCGCACCTCCAACCAAGAGAAAAAAAATTTTTAATTGCGCACGAGTTCGCGTATAGTTTATATGTCTCTATTTAGACCTCCGAAAACCATTAGGGTTAGCGGTAGTTTTTATTAATAACTCGGATAACGTATGCGACTATATATATATCCATTTCCAGCATATTAATACGGCTCAGTGTTATTTCTCTAACATGTATATATTCCCTTCGTCTTTTTTTTTTCCTTTTTTTTAACAACAAAAAAAAAAATCTATGCGAAAAAAAAAAAAATCTCTTTTTTTTTTTTTTTTTTTTAAATCATTCGCCGTTTTTCTTTTCTTTAACCTCGTAAAATGCGTGAAAGTATCGGAGTTTTGCTCAATATCCCGACTTCGTGTCAAATCCACTGGTCGTTGCGCCCTCTTTTATTTGAACCTTCTACTATCTTCCTATTCCCCCTCGCTCTCCAGAGGCCCCACAGTTGCGGCGTCCAGTTATAATGAACCGCTTTGCCCACTGAAGGGTCGTATTAATAAATTCATAGGATTGGCTCTAGTTAACTTAAGATTTAACCTTATAGATATATGAATTCATCTTATCTCTGCATGATTCCCGGGGCATATTTATGGATAGCGTGTTTGCTTCCAAGCGCCAAACCTATTTGCAATGAGCAAATAAGAATTACACCGGGAATTTATTAATGCAGAATAAACCCCGATAGCGACTCAATACATATTTGCTGTCACTTACCTTCTCGAGTAAATAAGAAAAAGGGTGGTATTCATTAGCCTAGCTCATCTCAGGGAGTGGTGGTCAATAGACCGTGGACGGGAATTAGGGATTCCAACACTACTGTCTCTAACTGGAAGTGGATTAATATCCGTAATCAACTGTATATTTGATAACTAAATCGATTTAAAAATCCAATCTTATCGATTAGTTTTCCCTGCGCAGAATGAAGTTCTCGACTAGTTTCGGAGGAGTGCGCTCGCTACCCTATACTAAAGTTCTATAAGCTGGTTCTTCGAGGTAGAGCATACGTTTTACCTTAATTATGACATTTTTAGCCCCTAACTATGAACTTGATTGACATAATATAAATACAAAGCGAAAGAAAAATATTCCAAAGATATTTTTAATGTAAAACAATTTATTATACAACAAAAAGAAAATATTAAAATTCATTTAGTTGACCCACCCCCCATTATTTATAACTCGTGTTTCATTGAATGTTATAGCATACGCATACATGTACGGATTAAATAAATTATTCTTTGGATTTTAATAGGCCCCACAAAACACATTAATATTGTTCGTCTATTAAACTGCCTCCACGGACTTTGTAGTTGGTATATTTTATTAAAATAGGTTTTAATCATAGAAAATTAAATTATTCCAAAGTTTCAATGGATGACACAATCCGTTTAACACTCGGATTGTGTGGTAACAGCAATTCAATAGGCAATTGATAAAGTTCACGTTACCTCAATATTCCAAAAGCATGGGTTACGATGATAAAGGCTCTATAACCGGATGATCTCGTGGTTTATTTCTCCAGTAGTGATCACTATTCTTTGCCGTCGATAACCCAAAATTCGGCGTTCTTTGATTTTCTTCCTTGCAGCACCTTCTGGACTGTGGGGCAGGCCTTCATCGCCTGTCAAGTTGAGGTTTTTACCCCACTCGATGCATGATACACTTTTATTCTGATTACTTTCTGGACCCGTGCAAGAAGACTCTTATCCCCCTTTCTATTTTCTTTTATATCTTTTTTTTTTCTCGTCCTTTCTCCTCCATTTTCGTGATCCCCTCCGGCGAAATCCCCTGGTTGCATCATCCGAATAGACCATGACTGCGTCATTGCGGTCGCCATCGCATCAAAATACATTCGCATTTCAGACGGATCTCGTTTTGTTCCAATTTGCCATCCACTCGAAGTATATCAATCACGCACATATATATATTCGCATACCACAAACACCCCAATAAAACACGAGTTCTGCGATGTTTTTTTTTTCTTTTAAAGTCTAACAACTACCTCTAAATAAATATATGGATGATATACGGTTGATATTGAAATATTCCCATCACCATTAAATATTAATATTTACACTTATTAGTAACTTTATGAGCTAATAGTCTTAGTAGTATATATATATATATACCCATTTCTCTTGTAACTTTAGGCGGACCATTGCTCTCCTCAGTCCGCACCTTGTTACAATATATTAGATGTGCGCACATATTATACATCAAAATATATTATTATAAGATTATATACATAACGATGTTAGGCTTGAAGCATAAAAGTCCATTAGATGGTTTACAGCTGTTGTTTTTTTTTAAATTTGAAAGTTTAACTTAACACTTTCTTTTATCTTAGTAAGACAAAGGCCCAACCTGAACTATAATTCTTGGAAATTATCTTATGTCATAGATACCTGAGTTAATTTGTGTGAGACCCAAGTAGACAGTTTTAAAAATAAATTTGAAAGAGACCATATCAAGCTGCGATATTTCCTGAATAAATTAATTTTACTGGTGTCTTCTTTAAAATAATAAACCTAAATCTTAAAAGTATAATTTGTTGATGGCTTGTGGTGTTGCAGTAATGAAGAGATCTAGGAAGAACCAAATTTAGCCTGAGCGGATGACCATCCATCCTTTTTACAAAGTTGGTAATTTTTTTTAAATTCTTAAAATATTAGTAAAAAATTACTTAAATAAATGCTAACTATAATATGCATTAATATGTCTATTATTCAGATTTGTGATTTATTATTACAACTCTTAGTTGGAGGGATAATCCCAAAGCCAAATGTAAAATATATTTTTAAAAATGCTCCACAAAATAGTGTTGAAAGTGATATTCCCGCCATTTCACATTTAGCAATATACTTTTTAAATATCATTTTTTAAAATTATAATACTGGTTTTTGAGATTTAGTATATACTGTTGAAAGACCGGAGCAATCTTTTGATAGAAGAATTTATCATTTTTTCTAATTATCACTATGTATATATATTTAGGTTTTATGTCTTTTTTTAAAAAAATGCCTTAACACACGTTAATTTGATTATCATCACTATATATATTAGCGTTTTTTGGTTTATTTTAAAGTACTTCTTAAATATTGTTTTTTAAAATTATAATACTGATTTAGTATATAGCATTGATGGACCGGACTGATATTTTTAAAATAGCATTTATTATTTTTCTAGTGATTGCTATATTTTAATGGGTTTCTGTAAATATTGCAATGTTTGATTATGACTATATATATAAATTAGCATTTTTGGTTTATTTTAAAGTATTTTCTCATCTCTTTTTCTTTTCCCGCACTTTTTTTTCCATAGTATAACCCTTGGCTATTCAATGTGACGTTACAACTCAATGTTTGATTTATAGCATTATAGTTTTTAAATATTGTTTTTAAAAATTATAATACTGATTTAGTATATAGCATTGATAGACCGGACTGATATTTTTAAAATAGCATTTATTATTTTTCTAATGATCACTATATTTTAACAGGTTTTTGTTAATATTGCAATGTTTGATTATGACTATATATATAAATTAGCGTTTATGGTTTATTTTAAAGTATTTTTTAATTTTCACCTCTTTTTCTTTTCCCGCACTTTTTTTTGATAGTATCACCTTAGGTTATTTAATGTGACGGTTTTACTATTGCAATGTTTGATTATGACTAAATATTGTTTTTTAAAATTATAATACTGATTTAGTATATAGTGTTGATAGACTGGACTGATATTTTTAAAATAGCATTTATTATTTTTCTAGTGATCGCTATGTTTTAACGGGTTTTTGTAAATATTGCAATGTTTGATTATGACTATACATATAAATTAGTGTTTTTGGTTTATTTTAAAGTATTTTTTAATTTTCACCTCTTTTTCTCCCTCCCAACCCACACACACTTTTTTTTGATAGTATCACCTTAGGCTATTTAATGTGACTGTTTCCCACAATTTTTTTAAGTGTAGTCTTTTCCCAACAACTTTTTTTAATTATAGTGCCTCAGGCAATTTATTTTTTTAAAAAATGAGTGTTTCTAGTCGACATTTATCGCTTGCATGTGCCAGCAGTGTTTTTGGCTGTTTTCAAATTCAAAATGGCCACTGAGCCCGAACTATATCAGCACCTTTTTTTCTTCTAATTATCACTAAATAAATAGTGTTTAATTATCATTATATAAAGGCTTTTGTAAATAGCATTTATGATTTTTTTTAAATGCCTTAACATACGTTAATATTTTGAGATTTATTGTTACAATGTGTGATTATCACTGTATAAATTAGCATTTTTGATTTATTTTAAAGGTTTTTGTAATTTTTTAAATTTTTACTTTCTTTTCCCACACTTTTTTTTCATTGTAGTGCCTTAGGTTATTTAATTTTCCACGTTACTTTCTTTTCCCTGCACTTTTTTTAATATTTTGAGATTTACTATTACAATGTTTGATTCATGTAGTGCAATTCTTTTTCCCCACCATTTGAGATTTAGCATTATACTTTTTAAATATTATTCTTTTAATACTGTTGGAAGGCAGGAATAAGCTTTTGAAAGTAGAATTTATTATTTTTCTAACCATCACTAAGTAAATAGCGTTTGATTATTATCACTATGTAAAGGCTTTTGTAAATAGTGTTTATGATTTTTTGAGATTGACTATTACAATGTTTGATTATCACTATATGAATTAGTGTTTTTTACTTATTTTAAAGGTTTTTGTAATTTTTTAAATTTTCAACATGACTTTCTTTTCCTGCTTTTTTTTGTTTTCTATCACTTTTTTTTAATTGTAGCACCTTAAGCTATATTATTTTCCCACATTACTTTCTTTTCCCTGCACTTTTCTAAATTGTAGTGCCTTAGGCTATTTAATTTTTTGAAACTAATTGCTTCTACTCAATGTCATTTATTGCTTGTATGTGCCAGCAGTGTTTTTGGGTGTTTTAAAATTCAAAATGGCCACCGAGCACATACTATATCAGCACCGGATTATTCTCTGTGAATGTACAAAATATCTACTAAAAATTTTTGTCTCTATTTATTTCTACTTTTTTTGCTTTATATTTATTTGTGCACTGACTATATTACTGTCTGCCATATAACAGACCTGCTATATAATTCCCATTCTGGAAAAAAAGGAAAATAGAAATGAAACACCTATCTAGCAATATTTTACATAATTTACATGCATAATCAAATTTCATACCTAAACTATGAACTCGTCAATATTTTTTAGAAGTCTGATAGACATCTGACAATTAAGAGAATGAAAAGTGATTGCAATTTTGAGATAAAGAATTCAGCTACTGGACTTAAGTAAATGCTGGACCAGGAAGATTACCTCAATTGAGACACTGTAAACTGCGATAACTCTTGATAAAGGTACTGCTAAAATGTTTATCAAAGCCCATTCCTGTGGAGGGGCTCAAAAATATGAAACTATGTCTTGCTTCTTTGAGCTTTATGGACTGGAAAATACAACCTATATTTTGCTCTTTTTGTTTAGAGACTTAGAGGCTGGAATTATGGCAGGACTATGTTACCTGCTCTGTGATTAACAATATAAACTACAAAAAATGATTTGAGGAAAATGGCCAAGATAGGACATCATCACAGTTGCATGAAAACATTGCATCTTCAAGCCAATGACAAAAATCACCATCCGTCATTAAAACTGAAAATACAGTTAAAGACACTTCAACAATCAAACATTGAATCCAATCTCCAAGATCATAGATTTTCTATTTAACTCTAAACATGGACTTCTTCTAAACATACATGAAAACTACTATTTTATAATTGATAATCATCATTAATACTCTTCACCTATTTTACAGTAATTTTTAAAATTAATTCTGTGTAAAATGCATACTTGTTTTTCTTTTTCAGTTGTAATTTGAGATCAAGTTGATAATTTTGAAGTGATGATCACCAGTATCTTATCATAATGAGCCTTATTTTGGGAAGCCATCTATAACGATTGCCACATTACATAAACATCATTGGTTCTCAGTTAGGTAGCCATTTGTTTCAGAATGTGGGAATATTTGCAAATGGTTATGAGGTTATACCTGGCATGATAGAAAGTCATCATCACTCCCAACTAAACAAAATTTAAAATTTATAATATTAAAATATCAATATTAAATTTAATAAGAGGTATTAAATAAAGTAAGGTATTATTAAAATAAGGTATTAAAGTAATGTTTAATATTTAAAAAATAATATAAAAATTTTATATATTGAAGAGAAGTATCATCACATTAGCATGAGAGATCATTCTGAGAGATCAGCTATCAAAGTCCTTAGAACAACTATGATTAAGTAGACATCAACCAGCATTATCAATTATAAAAGTGAGTAATACTCATAAAAATACATCCATACAATAAATCAATAATCCATCTTGTTACTGGATTTGAAATATGAATCATTAGTCATTTGTGGTGACTGGAGTGAGCAATACAAAATATATAGATCAATGGTCAATCTGGTGACTGGATTGGAAATGGGTCTTAGACCAGGATAACTATAGAACCATTGCCATGTTGGGGCAATTATTTAACCATTTATTTGCAAGAACAAACTAAGTGCTCATCTATCAGAATAAATAATAAAAAAATTAGAAAACAATAATGCTGGGATATTAAAACATACAGATCATCACCAATGCTCTTGCCTCATGTACTGACCAGCTATAAACTTAATCTTTAATAAAGTCAACTAAAGTAAAATGTAGTACATGGGTCTTAAAGATTATAATCTTAGCACCATTTCAGGATATATCAATCAATCATTATCATCAATCATCTGGATGCCCATAAGTACTAAAATATACCCCCATTTATATACCAGACCATTATGCATGAATTCAGTTCAGGAGAACATAAGCTCTATTACTGTATGTCACCGAGAGATAATGGAGACACATTGTAAAAATATTTAGAACTACTGAAATAATTTTCATAATTGAACACAAGTTTATTAACACTAAAAGTTTTAAAAAATGATATTAATGACTAGAATAAGGCTATGCATTACAACTAAGCTACCTGATTTTTATTAACATACAATAATAAATTATCACAATTTGATTTACATATATGTGATAATACAAAATTCAAGTTATTATATGGTGGTTTATATATATATGCACTCAGATGTGTGATTTATTATATGCAATTAATATATTTCAATTGATATTCAATAATGACAAAAACTGATTAATTTTTTTGTCCTATTTGATAAGCACTGACCTATTGTAATGGGCAGAAAACGTGTGATTCATTAACATAGTATAGAATTCGACCACCACACAGAACTGCAGCACCATCTAGGTAACGAAGCCATCCATAGTACTAAGTTCGAACATAGTATATCGGTTCCACAATACAATCTATGAAACAATGCATCTGATGCGACATTAATAAATATTTCTTTAAGCACGGTGGTCAGGGGTATGCAAGAGATTCATGATTTTATTTTCGAGTTAGCCAATCAGAACATTAACCCTTTAACCGCTAATTATATTATTGGTTGTATGAGGTAAAAATCAAATCTTTTAATTGGACAACTCACAAACTGAAGACAAAGCCTATTGTTAAAACATATTCGCCTATAATATTAAATTCAACTCGGATACATTTATAAAAAGTATATTACTAATTTTTCAGTTTATGAAAGAGAACGAAAGTTCTTTCAAAAATAAATTGCTATTTATTTATTATAAAATATATTCAATTTCGGCAAACTTAAAGCGAATGTCTAAACAAAAAAGTGCTGACGCAAACGCTTTTTTTCAATTTTACGTTATGGAAAAGTAAAGATTTCTTTTTGCTAAATCTTAAATATTTTTACTAAAATCTTCATTATTTTTCGAAAATAATTTTGTTTTTTTAGTATATTTTATTAAAAAACTATTTTAATTTCTCAAATTATATTTTTTTAATACTTAAATTGCATTTGAAATGAAAATATCAGCGTTTTTCTTTATTTTCTTTGATCAGGTGGTTTCTTTGTTCTTTCCAGCCAATCAGAATGTCTTTTTCGGCTGAGAGCCGGCTGACAGCCAATCACCGACAAACTTCTTTCTTTGTCTAGTTTTAAATGCGGTTTTTTTGATTTTTTACTTGTAAAATAATTCGAAAGAGGGTACCATCTTACAGAACTTTTAAAAACCTAATCAATAACTGTCAAACGAATATTCTAGCCTTAAAACTAGCAGAATTAGAGTGACGTCAGATGTCGACGAGATGCCTCGTAAGAGGTGGTTAAAGAATTAATCTTAAACATTTATATTTAAAGAATCGATGAAACATATTGAATGGGTATTGAATAAATAAATAAAGAAGTAATGGCAGATGTATAGTTTGACATTATTTATTGAAACATTTTAATAATAAATTATTTACTAATAATATTTGGTAATATTTAAACTGAGTAACGGAATTTTCTGATACTTTTATATATTCAAGAAATACATTTATTTATTTAGAAACATTTATATGAAATCATTTACCAATAATACTTTATATTTACGATCTCAGTAATGGTATTTTCCGATACTGTTATGTTTACAAAGAGAAATACCTTTATTTGATGACATAATCTAGCTACCTAAAATTCTCAAGCAAGTATTTCTAAGGCATGCCTTTAGGGATTTATACCTTTGCAATGCAAGAGTCTAAAGTAAGATTTATAATAGTAGCAGCGGACATATATTTATTTAATTAAAAATATTTACTAACAACTAGGAACAAACATTTATTTGAGAGTAAGTTATGTCACTAATGCAGGGATGGAGTTATACATAGAATATAAAGTTAATAAAAGAAAACATGTGGTATGTCTAGAAAGGTGATTGGAAGTGGCAGTATATTGAAACTGCAAAGCCATGAATGAGTTTAGAACAATGGGCTGGCATTTGCCATAGGCCCAAAGAGCTAAGGTGTCACATAAGCATAACCAGGGGCAAGTGGTTCATGCCACGATTGCTTCCAGGCTGCATGACAGTCATCAAGTCCTATGGGACATTCATTTGTCAGCTTGTGTAGGATGACTGGGGTTAATTTCAACCCTATAGAATCTGGAATATTCAAGGCTTGTAATGGGTCATCGCATCTCTAAAACGTAATACTTGTATAATGTATAGATGATTCTGTTAAGATTTAAATATATTTTATAACTCGGCCCTACACCATCAACATTTAATAATGAATGTTTGTGACTCTCAAAGAAATGCAATTTTATGGAATTATTAATCAAGATTTAATAAAATATAAAACAATATATAAACTGGGTGATTATTACAACTAATACATCAGCCATTTGCTAAGCAGTTGACCCTTGTATAAAAAAATAAAGGAAGCATTGAATGCATGTTGGTTTGTATGAAAATATTAAGTTATTTATGAAAGTAAATATTAATGAAAATTTGACACGCATCCACTGTTTCAAGCGATCATAGATTTATACTTAGAAAATTATGAGCATGCGATAATTATATAATAAAATGTAGATTTTATAAATACACACCCAAGAAGGATAGAGTTAGGCAGGCTAGATTATTAAAGAAATTTACATATTAATTATTAAATTTATAGTATTACAAATGAGATTTTTACAGTTTATAGTTTATAAGTCATATAAAGAATGAATAAGCTATAGCAGGATATTAGTAGAGTACTCTAGAGAATTTGGATACAGGTACCTGTTTTATGAGAAGTTTTCCGATTCAGTGGTCAGTAGCAAATTGTTCATGATTCTAGCATTAGCAGTTCTTTCCTGTATTTAGATGGTTCATTTAATTTAACAGCAGCAGCAGCTTTCTAATTGTTCGGGCAGCAGATCTTGGTTGGTATTCTGGAGGGCATAAGTGAAGATTCACAGCATACTATAGACAATCTCCAGGGAGAATCTTTGGTGCTTACTACTCATGCATACTGTGGCACATAAAACAATATATCTCTTTGGAGACTCTCCTGATCATGAGCAAAGCTAAAGTTAAACTGAAAGTTTCTAGCAAGTCTAAAATGGCCTCCTTTTTTAGATCTTATCTTTTACGTTTTTGTTATAGTTTATTTTTGGATTCCACTTAATATGCCCTGAGGATAATCAATGCATTTTGTTAAGTTTAATTATAGAGAAAGCTGCCTTTCTATTGTTTACATTTATATTTTTATTTTATAATTACATTTTAGGGAATTTTTCTTTAATTAATATATTATCTTTCACCTACCGTTGCTTTTAAAATTTCAAATACAAAAGGGAACATATGATTAATCTTACTTTTAATTAAATATTACATCAAATTTCTAAAATTATTATTAAATGAAATTTAAACAAAGCAATAAATAATGGATTTTACAATTTAAAATAAATAGTTAAAATTATATATTTTATATAACTAAAAGAAGAAATCTAAATCATATTATTTATCTTTATTTATTGCCTTAAATTTGATATCAAAATGTGTGCGTATTTATGGTGAATTCTACATATATCTATACATTTTTAATATTGCTACACACACAATTCGGTACCGAAAACTTTAAATTTGGGTAGGATAGAGCGGTAAGTGAGAGACGATAGAAAAAGGTGAAACTTAAGATTCGAATACGAATTTTACTGTTTCAATATATACACACACATAAATATGCAGTATAATTGACTTATATTACAGTCATCATATAAAATAAATACATGATTAAGTATTTCAGTTGTATAAAAAATATAAGTAATTAAATTTTTACATATATGTGTGTGTATACACACAGTGATGTTTACTTATTTCAATTTGTTACAATAATAATATATATTTTCATAATTAATTTCTTGATTAATATTAAGAGTATATAAAATTCACATATGCATATGTAATATATAAAATATAATTTGAATTCTCTATTAAACATCATTACAGCTCTCTCTTTTTCTTTTTTTTTAAAAAAGTATAATCAATTTTTGACAGGCCACTTTTTGATTGTTGATTAATTAATTATCAACAGGATTTTAAATTTACAATTTCTTTCTTTTTTTCTTTTTTCCTAAAAGATTTTTGAAATCTTTTTTTTTTTATAAACAAAATATTTTTTTCTGTATATAGCTATGGTCATCATGGGTTGCTTCTCTGAAAGATTTTAAAATATCATTTAAATGTTAATTCTGACTCTTAGTTTTTTTTTTTATTTCAAGCAGAGTTATTTATTTGTGTTACTCTTTTTTAAATTATATAGAGTTTACTTAAACTTTTCACTTTCAAGCAGCCATATTGAATATTTAAAAAAATATGCTAAGCAACAAATTTTATCATAACTTTAAGTTTTATTAATAAAAAATTGTTTTAAAGATTGAACACCAAACAATGTAATTAAACTGAAAAAAATATAGTCATTGATATTCAAAGTAATAAAAAAAAAATGTTAATATTTCTAGTAATTATTTTCATATTATTTCATAAATCCTAAATTATCATGTATACAACTTAAAAATTATATTTTTGTTAGTAGGTTAGTTGGATTCATCATTAAATTTTTAAAAAATTAGTATATAATATTTACCTAAAGTAATTAATTCATCACTTGAAAACTTCATAGAATAAAGACATTAGTACCTATCAATTTTCTCAATAGCCCTTCAAAATCTATTTTCATACAGGAGTTTGCAATGTATAAGTCATTCCTAGTAATGTCTCTTATAGCAAGAAGTTAAAATTGATCAATAATTAGTATAATTTGAATATTATAATAAAAAAACTTTAATACAGTTTGTAATTTATTAAAAAGTACTACTAAACTAGTCACTATATATAATTCCATAATAAAATAAAATAAAAAGTGATTGAAATACTAGATTTATTATAGAGTTATGCTTGAGGTATATTTGTTTGTAGTTTATATATATATAATATACTGTCAAAACCATTACTTTTAGCATTTGTCTATTTTTTACTATTATTAAAATGCAGACAAAAAATTATAGAAAAATCTAAATCAGGTCATTATATTTCCAAAATATGTTCATCTTTGTCACATATCAATTAATTCAAATATTCACCCAAATTCACATTATATCAAAAAATGCAGATAATTCACAATCTAAATGTACACAATCACAAGCTATTTTTTTATGTTAGTTTCAATAGTATTTTTTTATATATATGAATAAAATAATTAAAAAATATGCAGCTTTGAAATTTATATTGCAAGTCTATAATTGGCCTAAGTTTATGTAATGTCAAAATTGTTCCTTTTAGCATTTGCATATTTTTTTGCTATTACTAAAATGCAGACAAAAAATATAGAAAAATCTAAATCAGGTCATTATATTTCCAAAATATATTTTTGTTTCATATCAATTAATTCAAATACCCCATCCATCCAAGCTCACATTATGAAAAATATGCACAATCTTTTTTTTATGTTAGTTTCAATAGTCATTTTTTTTGTTTAGCAAATATATATAAAACAACAATAATTAAAAAATATATAATAAACTAATAATTAAAAAACCTATAATAAAATAATAATTAAAAAAATATAGAAAAATTAAAATACTTACCATTAAGCCTCCATAACGTTTTCTTCAAAATACATTAAAAATAAAATCTTTTACCAATATATTTTTCATGCTGAACTCTTCTCCAGTCACTATCAAAAAATGTGAGAAAGACAAAAGAATTCAATCTACTTGATCACAAAAATTATAAAATTTTTATATTTTATTGTAGAAAAATAAAATTTATCTTTCTGGAAACTAGAGAGAATGCTGCAAATGAATATCTAAAAAGTGCATATGTAGCCTGTGTAGATTTCTGTTAATCTTAACCTCAACCTGGATGTTTATAATTTGAAAATCATTGTCCTCATTGTGCAGGCATAAACACAAAGAGGTTAAACAATTTAAGATAATACATGTATCTCACTTTTTTAAAATGTCATTTTTGAATGAATCATTTAAAAAAACTTATTTAAAATTTAGCTTACATTATATGTCTAGCACTACTCATCATCTGTTGATTACAATAACAGTCATAAAGCTTTTGCTCACTGAACTGGATTCATACATGATGTTCCATTATATAAAAGGGTTTATATTTAATGTTTATAGATATCCAGTTAATGATGATTTCATTACTTCTATAATACTGGAAGGCACAAAGGGGATACCCTTTAAAGTCCATGCTCTAAATTTTATTTACATTAGTATTTATTTAAATAAATCATTTTTTTATAGCGCGATGTTTGTAAACTGTAATATTTAACACAGCATTACGCTGTTGCACATGCACTTTGAAGATTTTAACTATAAATGAATGAATACTAACACTCAACCACATGATAAAGTCTTTGGAAAAGACAGAATGGCCCATTCATTTATAGTTAAAATCTTCAAAGCGCATGTGCAACAGCGTAATGCTGTGTTAAATATTAGTATTTATTATAAATTAAAGTTACAATGCATTCACCAGTACATTAATGGTACCAAGTAGCCAGAGCATTGATGAAGTTTAAGACATTTTTAATATCCTAGCATTATTTTTTTAATTATTGTATTCTTATGGATTAGCACTTAAATTTTTGCTTCCAAATTATTATTTATATAATCTATCTTAAGTTTGCTTGTGCTAAATAATTAGCCTGGTCTATAGTGAACCATTTTCAAATCCACTCACAAGATTGATTGTTGATTTTATTTTTGATCATTCATGTTGGTGAATGAATGTTACTTTTTTGTAATGCTGGTAAATTTATAATGTGTTTGCTGATCTTTCATGCTCTTCATATTCATTATTATTTCTTTTATATTTAATATTTCAATTTTGTTGTAACTTGTGCTGATTATTATGTTCCATCATCCAGAGGTTCAGTTCTAAATTTTTTCATACCATTACAAACTACATTTATGCACTGAACCATTTGATATTCATTTGATCAATCTAGATTAAACTGGAACTTTTTACTTTTACCTAAGGGTAACTGAATACCCAATTACTGAATATGTATTGAATTGCTGAGTTGATTGTGAATCATCTATCTGAAGGAGGGGAGGTCATAAGATTATTTATGATCTGAAAAAAATCAAGATTCATTTGACCCAGCTTCAAATTTCAGGTTATGGGTTAATAGGCAGTTATGCTAACCACCACACCATGAATCGATTTGTAATTTGTAATAATAATAATTACAATAATAATGATGATGATGATCATTATGAAAAAAAGAATTTTTAAAAAATAATGCAATATTGTTTTCCACACAAAAAATGTAAAAGATTTTCCATTTTAATAATATCAAATTTATTCCTCTGTTGTATCAAACAAATTATAATTTTATGATAACTATTTTAAGAGAGCAATAAAGATTTAATCCTAGGCTTTTCTTTCAGGGATCTATGAACGAAAAATATACATGAAACATTTTGATCATAAAATATCAGTTATTTAATAATTTTCAAATATGTATTAGATATTTTAAAATTTTGATTTATCCAAATAAAAAATGGTATTTTCCATACAGTGGTATTGATAGAGAGAACATTTTTCAAAAATAGTATCTTTTCAACAATTCTAATTATTTAGTTTTCTCTCGCTATTAAAATCGAATTGTATTTTATATTTAAATATCATATGTGTCATTTTATTTTAGTTTTAAATAAAATATAGATTTGTTAATTTACTGTAAAAGTGTTTATTGTGTTTTGATTTTAACCATAAAGTAAACATATATAATGGCTTTAAAATTACTTAGTATATGTCTGATAATTTGTTTACATGCTCACTTTTCCCTCTCATCTTAGACCCTTTCTACACCTCAGCTTCTACATGATCAATATGTGCTCTGAATGGTTTAGTGCAATGATAAAATAATGAACTCTGAAACTGTGGAGGTCTACAGCTCTGACATTTCCACTATTTAAATTTCTTATGAACTCTTGAGCAATAAATCTGCTTGAAAATATATATTTAAACTTTCCAAAAAAGTGTCAATAAATTGACACATTAATGAAATTCCCCATAGGGCAATGTTATCAATATATAATGATAAACATTTGTTGGGGTTATTTTATAAAATTTTAGCTCATCTTAACCATCATTTAATTTTATAATTTAATAACATCATACAAAAATAAATTTGCCAAAATATCCATTTTTTAAATAACAAAATTATTTGCTATGTGATAAAACTAGGAGAGCAAATCAAAAACTATCAAGTGAATTTCACAAGTCATTATTAGCAAACTTTACTAAATAACTATGGAAAAATCAATAACTTTAAATTTCTGTTTGAAAATAGAGCCACAGTTATTGTTCTAATCATTGTTGCTATATTTTATTCATACTGAATAAAAACATTCAACCTTATGATATACTCACACTATACTCGATGGATACATCATCTCCTGTCATCACATTTTTAAGGGTATTTCTACAAAATGTTTTTTTTCAAATCCAGGGAACCCCTTATCAAAATATGCCCAATTAAATTTGTCTACAATATAATTTCAGAAATATGAAAACACATCAATGCTCCAAGAATATAACTTCATACAATAAGGAAAACTTACAAATTACCACAGATAAAATATTAATCTCAGATAATCCACTGTTTTGTAAGAACAGTCACATCATACAAAACCAAAGCACTGTCACATCTGGTGAGCTAATAAGATTAACAGACATCCAGATGGAAAATTATTTCCATGACTAGTGTTACTCAAAATAATTGAATCAGATATGGAATACACAACAGACAACATATTTTTGCTTCAGATGAAGAAAGATATGTTTGTAAAAGTTGAAAAAAAAAAGAAAAAGTATTAGGAAAAAAAACAACTGATCCCAAAGGAAAATACTTCACATAATAACATGATTGTAAATCATTATTTCACACCACCAAAAAAATCAAGTTCACACACACAACATAAAAGCATTTCTATTTCCTAAAACAGAAATAAAAATTCAAGAAAAATTAGATATCAACAAAACTATCACATCTCAAGAACATTTCTCTTCATGTCAGAAATGGATACAAGAAAGAAAAAGTAGAAAAAAAGGATATTATTTCAGCATTCAATACATCATGCAAGGAAAGACCATCACTTTTGACTCCTAGTTCTAAGTAAAAAAAAAATCGGTCACTCCAAGCATTATAATGGCATATAAAATCATTACAATAGACTTGGAGGTAAAAATAATTACGTCACTATGATTTATTCTTGGTATCAGAGTGATTAAATTGAAAAAATGAACATACATTTATTGTTTCACTATTTAAATGTAGTTTATGATTTAAAACATTAAACAGCCTTTATAATTTTAATTATATTACTTCTCAATGAGTTTAAATATAACCCAGATTAATATGAGGCATTAAATCACCCAATGCTTATTTACCCTCAACAACTGACTCACATAATTTAACCCCAACTTATCTCTCTTCACTGAAATCAAATATTCAACACACTCAAAAATTAAACTATATAGTGAGCTGGGTTTCCCAGTTGTATAATGGCTTATAATGTCTTAATTAATATCTATACTGGGTTTCTGGTTACTTAGAGTTATTTAACGTTCTCCAATATATTTTTCATAAGATAATCAAATTATGGCCTCCAACAAACAAGCAGAAAATGTATGTAAAAAACTATAAATACATTTTCTGATTACTTTTAAATTCCTAGTTTTGCTAAAATTTGTTAAAACTGTCATGAACAACAATTATTCCTTTTTAAAACAGCTTATATTATGGATGCCAGTGTTAATGTAAGATTCTTTAACATGCTGCTTTAGTATAATAAAGAAATGATTTATCATTTGTAATTAATATTTGCATTTAACCATTCATCACATATTTAAAGGCAGTTATAAAAAAATATTAATTAGTATAGAATTATGGAAAGAAGCTGTTGAGTTTTTTTTTCTTTACTTTAAAAAAAAAAAGATAGATTTAATATCACCATAATAAAAAACACATACATGAATAAAATGTTAACTAACATCAATGTATATATATTCTTGTTAAAGATAAAGCAAAGGAATGCATACAACAAGCTGCAAATAATTTCAGGTTTTAAACATCTCGAGGCTGATATATTTTTTACAGTAAACAAATGAAGGAATAATTGGGAGAACGAATCAATTAATAACTGAATTAAATGGAATTGACAAAGCTATATATACCACTCTATTTAATCACCACTATTTTTTAATAAATACCATTTTTTAATTTTTTTTTTACTTTTAAATCTGCCTTCTGCATGGGATAATTGCTCATGTCTACCCATATTGCAGCTTTCAAATTTTACTGTTGTTGCCTAGCAACAAAATCCATTCTTAAAATTTTATTACAAATGTCAAAATATTAATTAAAATATTAATTTTGACAAGTTAAAAATAAAATAATTGAAGGATAGTATGCATTTTAAAAGTTTCATATAATGTCTCTGGTAACAAAAATAAATTCTTTACATTTAAAATTCCTTTCAAGTGAAATTATTTTAATAATTATCTTTGTTTTTTGTGGTTAAACTTAAATCAAGTGTTGGGGTAAAAATAATAAAGATTAACAATTAAGAAGACTAATTTTTTATTTATTAATACAGTTTTGTGCCAACATACTCTATACATGTAAATAGATTTTGTCCAATAACTGATATAATAGATATCTTAATAAATCTGGACTCTTCAAGCTATCACAGTTTGATGTAACTGCAGTTGGAGTAGAAATAAATATACAATACAATTCTCCATTTAAGTATTTTTAAATTTTATATTTTAATTCCAGCATAAGTATCACAACTCCTTTACAATATATATAATTACATTAAAACTTTACAGCAAAATAGGATTAATATTGAGTGTAATTGTCAAACGTTGTTAGCCGAGAGGTCATCGCAACCGCCTACAAGCAAGTAGTTGTTTGCGGACGGGTGTGGGTTTGCGTCCCGGCGATGCTATGACATATGAGGGAAAAAAAATATTGAGTGTAATAAGCAGATAAATTTGATTCTTTTTATTAATCTAATTCAATCATTTTAACTGATGGTTTCAACATGCCATACTCAACTTTTATGAAAAAGTATCTTCATTGAATGAATAGCAGAATTATATATGCAGGATTCTTTTCAACAAACTCTGTTTTCTTTTTACACAAAAAAAACCACACTAATAGATCTTCTTTTCTATTCCCTGACTTCTATTTATTATCATCCTCATTTTAATTGCTGTGAGCTTCTCAGAATATGTAGCAATAACAAATAAAATTTTGTTAAATTTGTAAAGCCAACTAGTATTCAGATTTGACGACATTATTAGATTAGTTTTAAAATTCACTACACTTGAGGCAGTTTTATCAGCAATCTTTTACATTTGTTTTAAAAAATAAATATGAAATTAAACTTTGTAGAGTCATGGTTCACATTTTATAAACATCATCAAATCTATCATAAACTTTTATATTGGTAAAACAAACCTCCAACTAGATTTGTTAGATGCACTACACCTTCAATTAAAAAATATTCTCCCCTGCAGCAACTTCTATTCTACTAATGATAACCCTCAAACAAAAATACAAACATGCACACACAATAACTCTTGGCTAATTATCCCAATAAAAAATTTAAAAATATATCTGAAAGTTATCTAGCACTGGTCAAAAGAATATATGCTATGAGTCTTCAGTTATAAACCAAAGTCAGAAATACCTTTATTTGTTTTGAAAGATTCAAATTTGATAACCAAAGAAAACTTAATGTCCCTCATTTACTATCACTTTAAATCTAAATTTCAAACTCATTCCTACTCATAACTTGCCCAATTTTTTTTTGGATGTTATAATGGACATCATGGAATTATTATATCTGAAGTTTCCCTCAAGTTAAATAGTATTCCTGATAATATTTATTCAGAATGTCATGCAATATCCAAATTCCTGCTTAACCATCTCAACCACTTCAAAATTCCAATACACCTAAGTATTATTTTATGTGGTAAATAAGGTTCCTCAGAAGACACACACAAAAGAAATTGCACAAACATAGACTTAACTTACCTTGAAAAATGGGGGATATGTTATTGTAATTTTTGAAAATCACATAAAAGCAAAGCAACAATGTAAAATTACTTTAAAATTTGCATAAAAAAAAAGAAATAAAATGACTAATAAAAAATTGATACAAGACAAAATTGTTTTTACTTTTTTTATTAACTACAGTATTTAATTTTATTCAAAACAATATATTTTTATGCATAATTTACATTTTTTTTATACATGTATGGTATTTTAATCATTATCGCTATTTGAGATATCAGAATCATCATGATGTGATGTGATGTGAGGTACTGTAGCTTTTCCTTAAATGAAGTCAAGGGGAAATACAACTAAAATGTTTTCCAATCACTGTTGATCCTTCCCATTTCGCTAAGTGATCTAAAATTGAAATTTTTGTTTCCAAAGAAATTCATTTTCTTGAGTGTTTTTTCCTCTCCATTAGGGTAAACTAAAAGTTTAAAATAAAAATAAGAACTTAGACTTATGATAATAAAAAGACAATGACTGGCCACTGTTGGGCAAAATTTAATTAAAACTAACAATTAAAAATTAAATTCTTATTTTTGTCTTTAATTTTTTAATTTTCAATTCTGTTTAAAAATAAAATTTCATTGTTTCACATCACATTAATTTCAGATCACATTACGTAATTTTTAAATTGTTAATTACAATTAAAAATCAGATTTTAATTGTCAAATTTAATTGTGGACACTAAATGATTAATTGATGTACTCTTTTTATAAAAAGCAAAAATAGAACATGATTTAAACAACATACATAGTATTTATCATCTATAATGTTTGAACAGATTTACATTATAGTCTTGTAAAATTTATTACTTGTAAACACTAAATGATTAATTGATTATGTACACTTTTTTAAAAAAGCAAAAATATAATGTGATTTAAAATGCAAAAACAACAACATACATAGTATAGGCATCTATAACATTTGAATAGATTTACATTATAATCTTGTAAAATTTAATGTGTGTATATAAAATGGGGAAATCCTGATTTTAAGTGAATTATGAACTTCTTTATTGCATAAAATCTATTACAATACTATTATAAAGCACTGAAAATATTGAAATTATTAGATGGAAGTCGAACTCTGATAATGTGCTATTACTTTAAATATGGCGTGAGTGTGCGAAATTTTATCAGAGCTCGACTTCTGATCTAATAATTTTTATTGCATAAAAGAAAACCACATACAAAAATATTAACAAGAAACATGAACCGCATAACTTCAAAATTGCATTAAATAAATCCGTGTAAAACAAGACCCAGGTGTATTCACAAATTGTTTCATCATTTTCCTAAACATCAAATATCATACAAAAACTATTTTATTTCTATGGTTTCCTTCATTAAAATGTATTTTCCTTACACCTTGGACAATCTTAAGACCCTTTCATATTCATGATCCCATTTCTTATCGCTCATTAAACATAAAATGTAATGATTCCTTCTGCCTTCAGTATAAAATATTCCAGTTGCAAAAAAATGGTCAATTACTTCATTGGCTACTTTTTTGTTTAAAATAATAATAGACCACATCAAGTAATGTAGAAAAAAGAGCACATTGCTATGCAATTGAATATAAAGACTGCATTTGACTTAGTTCCTATATTCAATCTATTCCATACTCTTCAAGAATGTAATATACCAACCTACTCCTCTATATACTTGTAAATCTACTTATAAATAGGGAAGTGTGTATCACACTCAATGAAAAAACACTGCCAACATTTATTCACATAATTCTATTCCTCAAGGTTTCTTTTCCAGTTCCCTACTCTTTAATACCTATGTCAAAACTCTTCTTTTAGAAATATGAAGAATTTCAGGAATATATATTCCAACAATCAAATAAACCATTAATTGTATCTACTATATGGATGACCTAGTTATATTTCTTCATTCAAAAAAATTCCTTCTCTTACTTGACAGCTATATTAATAAATTCTCATTCCATTTTAATAAAAACAAGTCTTCTATTTAGAATATTAATAATTTTTTTAATCATTCCTTAGACTACAGATTATCCAATAATGAATAATATTTTTGTAGTACAATTTTCCCTTTCTTGCATGAGAGTGGTGTAATGAAAATTGCACTACAGAAATATTTTATTTGAAATATTCTTACAAGTAATACTATTCTTTCCATTTTTTTCCCCATAGAAAACACCATAAATGCATTGTCCAAAGCATATCTTTCATTATATGCAAAAGTATCACTAGTCAACATTTTAATTTTTCCTAAAGTTAATTATTTCCTATCCATTATTAAGTTTACTTCTTCAGTCAAGGAAAAAATGTACTGCTCATTACCAAACCAATCTGGAATAAAAGATAGTACCATTCAGTACAAGAAATATGCAAAAATATAAAATTCAATAGTTTTTTATTATATGGCATTTTTGCCTTTTATCTTCTGAGATTTATTCATGGAATAATAACAGTGATTAGTTTTTTCCCAAAAATTGATACTTTACTTTCTGTTAACCTAACTGATCCTCATAACCAACACCAAACTTTCTCAATCTGTTTTTAAATAAAATCAACTATTGGAAAGAAATAGAAAATAATGATAATATATCAAATAGTATCCATTATTGTTATGTAATAACAAATACATTAAAAAAGGTTCAAATATTGATACCAATAACCCAAATATCTAGACATCTTAATTAATATAAATGTCAAAGACATTTCTATTAATTCTTTTTTCTCCTATAAATGGCACTTCCCAAATGTGGATCCATTATGTGCTCTCTTGTCTCATAAAGATGAAGAAACATTGCAATACTTTCTTCTAGATTGATTCTCCTTTTTTCCTTGTTGCACTTTATTAGTAAAATTACTCATTCAAATTCACAAACAATCAACTTATTTATAAGATGCAGGGAAGCTTTTTCCCTAATCTAAGATTCATTATCTTCATTAGTTCATAAATTGCTATTTAAGCTTTAATCTTAGAATACTAAAACACTCTTTCTAAAAAAATATTAAAAGGAGAGACCAGAACCCATGCATCAAACTGATATTTTTGCAGTTACTTGGAGTGTAATCTCATCTACAACAACCCAATGTTTTGTCTATTGTTTACATTTATAAATATATATTTTATATATTGATTATTGTTCAAATATGACCAGTATTTGGTATATAATAGTATCTATTTTTCTAGTTCCCTACTTCAAGTTAATCTTTAATACCGATGAAATTTTATTATATCTCTCATAAAATGGAAATAGTAAACAAAATAAAGTTAATTTTAAAACTAATATTTAATAGTAATTTTATATGGAAGTATTATATTATCAACACTAGTAGCAATGACTAAGATAACAGTTATAATAAAATAAATAAAATCTTTTTAACCAATTATCATTCAACAATATTGATTATAAGATTTATAATTTAAACTCTATATATGTATATATTTCAAAGACAATGTTCTTGGATATGATATCATAACTGGATATCATTGTAACAGTATTACAAAACATTAAAAAAAAAAGAATTAGGGAATATAAAAAAGTAGAAATTTTGCAATCTTCCTACATAAAATCATAATAGTTACAAAAAGCAAAAATTTTCTTTATAGCATCATAGTTAAAAAATAGCAGTAACCTTTCCACCATTTTTTTTCCAGTATCCGACTTGAATATCTATAGATAAATCCAGAAAATAATTTTAAAACTAATACTTTTCCATTTATCATGAACACCATTTTATATTGAGATCAGCTGATAATATTTAATAAATAAATAATGGACTTATGAAATGCTTGAAAGTACATTAAGTTACTAAAATAAGTATTAAAATATATAATTTTTAATAGTTTTTTTTAAGTATAACAATGTCAGAAATATAGTCTGATATAGTATTTTTTTATATGGATATCTTATTTTATAAATTACGTTTTTTGTTTTTATTAGTGAATCTTTTGTCTTAATTTCTATTATATTGCAACCATTGTTTATATGCCAATACTTTTGAGTATCCAATACCAGAGTGACATTTATCTAATTTTTTTTTATGTTCTGATGGTTTATCAACCTATATTCTATCTACTACATCGAATCTTTACTGACAGATAAATACTAGTATAAGGCATGCAGTTTATGAGCTGTCCAATTGTTTTTGATTTAACTTATCAGAAATTTAGTCTTCTACTTTTGCTTCACTCACAGTTAAATTCTTTTGTTAAATATATTCGATTCTGACACAAGAGTTTAATTTACTAGGTGTTATAGATTTCTCTGGATGTCTAAATAATGAGTTTGTATATTAAATGCATTTTTCTTGAGAAAATGTTAGTTGATAATCACATGAGACCTAATATTTTTTTCCACTTTTGAGTTATGATTTGAGTGGTCTATCATTGGCCAAAATCCCTAACAATTTTATGGTTGGTCACTATTTGAAAAGTCTTAACTAATAAAATATTGGAACTTGTTTTTAAAATTGAACATATTAGCTAATATCTTATCAAGTGGATACACTTTTTTCCTATCCTTAAGTCCTTGACAGATTTATGAAAATTTCATATTACATCAAACTATACTAATAGAATAGAGTATTTAATGGATGTAAGATTTTTAATTTCTTAAAATTTTTAAAAAAATTCAAATGAAAATACATTTTATCATTCATTTTGACATTAAATGTCAAATGCAAACTGTATATGCATCTGATGATTTAAAATTATCAGTTTTTTCCCTAATTGAATTGTATATACCATAGGATAAAAATGTAATTTTTGATTTAAATAAGTAACATGATGTTCAAGACAAATGCAATTAATCAAAAAATTTTAGGTCAATGTTGTTGGTTTGTTCCTAAATTTATATATTTTCCATATACCACGTTTTCCTCAAAATAAAACTAGGTCATATTAATTTTTGCTTCAGAGATGCCTTAGCCATTATTTTCAGGGGTTGTTATTTTTTCATGTACAAAAATTATATTTATTCAAGTACAAAAATATATATTTATTTATATATTCATTACTTTATGAGGGAACACCCAAAAAGAACAAGAATCATTTCTGTAGTAAATGCTTCTGTTTTGTGAGAGCTCTTCTGCATCAATCTGCCCAATGACATCATGTAAAATCATGATCACCCATAGCACATTTTTTTGTAATGTGCATTTCACATATTTGTCAATTTTTGTAATAGTTGAAAAGTTAGAATGAAGTAAAATTTTGTTTTTAAGGGAAAACAATAGGAAAACAGTTGCACTGCTTACAAGCAAGTTGCTTTGGAAAAACCACAGATATATGAGTGGTTTAATAGAAGTATTAAATTCATCACATTCTAAAAAAATTTGGTGAGTAAAGTCAAATGTCAAGAGAATGTTAATTTTTGGGGGAATGCAAATGGCATTGTTTACTCAAAATTTATTTATGAACAGGCATTTAAAATTTACAAGTTATGAAACTTTTGTGTGGTGTTATAAATGTAAAGATCCCATTTTGTGAATAAATAGGTAGTAAACATTACAACAACACATAAAGCTTAAATGTGAAACACTTTTTAATTAAATTCAACATGAACCAATGTGTCCATCCACCACATTCATCTGATCTCACTCTGTGTGACTTTTTTTTTATTTTTCAAATAAAAATGTCTCTTTAAGTAATGAAAAAAAATGGAGGTGTTAAAAGGCATTATTTTTCAAATGTTTCTGGAATTCTTTAAAAAGTGAATACCATGTTTAGATTGGTGCATTGAATTAAATAGACCAGTGGTCTTCAACCTTTTTGCACCTGCAGACTGGCAAAAATAAGGATAAGGTTTTGAGGACCGGCAAAAATAAGGATAAAGTTTCACAAACTGGCAAAAGTCTATAGAAAATTTTCTTAAAGATGTAAACTGATTAGCCTTAGATGAGCATAATTGTTATAACCGACCAAAACAACACACTAGTTACTGTGTACAGTAATGGTGTTGCTTACCTTCACATTGAACACTTTTTCTTGAGTTGCACAGTCATACTGTTACAGAAAACAGTACAATAACAATCATTCTCATTAATTTGCCTGCATTGCTGCATTTATTATTTTATTGTTAAAACATGCAAGAATAAAATGTTATTCACCTGAATGTTGGGGAATATCACAGCTAGTGTAATTACATGACAATGATTATGATAAATGTAATATCTGTATTTAATGTTAAATATACAAGATGAAGTTTTATATATATATATGGAGTTTGTATAATAAAAAACTTTTTTTTTTAATTTTGAATTTTTTTAGAAAAATAATAAAAAAATTAATTCTACCCCTTCACCCCCATAAACATCTGTGATAACTAGAAAAACAAATTAATTTATGTATGATTGATTAGATTTTGGTTTTGTTCTGTTTCTTTTTGTAAATTGGGTAAAAATGAGATGAAAAATAAATAAAAATTGTTTATTTTAATTAAAAGTTTAAACTCTTATTATTTTGTTATTACAAACTTTCCTGTCAGTCTACCATGGCCTGGCAGAAAACTTCTGTGGCCTGCGGACCAAGGGTTGAAGACCACTGAAATAGACTATACTTTGGAAGTGATTCAATTTGCAACTCCTAAAAATAAATATATATTTTTTATTACAAAATTCCAGTTATTTGTTGGTTCCCTCATATAATTCAATATGTTTATGTGTTTCAATAAATGAATGAAATCCATCTATTTGTTTGTCAAACTTTAAGTAGGGCTTATATTTGAGGTAAATGAGAATATCATGCTAAGGTTTATTTTTGGATTAGGGAAACACATTAATGCAATTGAGAATTGAACACCAGTTTTTAGGGATGAGTATATCAGTCTCCTATTTGCTATTTCCTGTAAATAGCATGCTTTTACATGAGAAACTATTGTGCCAAGGCCAAAATGGCACATGTATATAAAATAATTTTGTTCTAAAAAAAAATTATTAAAATAATTTTTCGTAAAAGAAAAACGTATTTAAATGTTGAAGAGTGTATTACAGTTTGTTTTCGAAAAGATAAGAGTCAAATAGTTTTCTATCATTAGTTTTGAAATAAAAGTTAAAATTGATTCATTAAAAGAGGGGAGGGGAGTATTGGTTAGAAAAGTTAAATTAAAGGTTTTATAAAAAGGAAGTAAAGAGTTTATTATTATTAGTTGAAATACAATTTAAAAGCTTTAAAAAAATATATAAATCTCTTCATTTAAATTAAAAAAGAAAAATAATCTTAAAACTATTTTTGATTTTAGAATAGTAAAATATAGATGTACGTACGAATGTAAAATAAATGTATCAGTATTAAATATTATAAATAAATGAAAAATATATTTAAAAAAAACACAGCGGTGCGCTACTAATTAAAGATATGAAAACAACACGTTTTGAAATAGCTACTACTAATTAAACAATCAATAAAAAAACATGTTGTCATAGGATTAATTACCAATGAAATTCGACAATAGATATTTTCCGGAGGATATTACACGGACAACACATCGCAGGTATAAATAGACTTTTTTTTTATCAGACAATTAATTGAGAGAGTTTTTATTCAGTCTAGTTTCCAGTGCTTCAGCCTTTTTGTCCAACAAGATCATCAAAACCTGCCTGTGAAATAATGTCTGCATAACAATTCAGAAATCCTCCGTCAAACGTTCAACTGTCTTCAAGAATAAGACCAATGGTTTTGCATAAAATCTCTTCAAGAAATATCCAAATCTAACCGGTTAGATATAATCCATCAGAAGCAGCAGAAGCAGCCAACAACAAGCAATATCCATGTTCCAAAAATCCTAGGTAAACATTTATTTATTATCATTTATATGTAGTAGCCATCGATGTAATTCGTAAATATTCAAGATTCAAATTATATGAACTCTATCATACATAAAATGAACTATTGATATGTGTGTTTAAGTTTCAAATGCTATTAATGCTTTATTATTATATTTGTGAATTCTATATGAGTTAATATGTGCGTGATCATTATATTAGTGTTATTAGTTAAATTAGATAAATACCAGTGTTCTACTATTAAAATCTACAAGAATATTTAAACTAGTTTAGAAATGTTACTTTAAAAATGTGCTTGTGTTAAATCAGATTTATAAAGATGTTTAAATTTAGTCAATTAATGTTTGGTAATAAATTATCTTTAAACTTAATTAATGGTAATTAAAATAAAATGTCTTCAAACTTAAACTTTATTTATCGGTCAATTCTTTTTACCAACCTTTTATTAATTCTTTCCACCACTAATTTTGTATAATTTTGTTATTGAATTAAAATTAGACTGAGCTAGTTTTAGGGAATGTTTTGAGCACTGGATTATGAGCCTACTGCACGAATACGTTAGTCTTCAGACTAGCTGGCACCCCAGGGTTTACCCTGAAACAAATAAAGTATTTGGATAGTAGGGGTTTGAATCTAGCAGCCAAGATGGGCCATTGTTGATAGTTAAAGCTATCAATAAGATCTCCCATTTTGCTCAAATGTGCCGGCTCATTCACGTAACCTTTATAAGATTATAAATGTATTATGAAGGAGTTTGAAACCGGCCTAAACTTATATATATGTGTAAGTAAGTGGTTTCAGTGGTTCGACCTGGTACACTATATATATATATATACAGTTTATGGCAAATTTTTGGTTAATAAGAGTTCAACAAATTATACATTACACAACAAAGCTATAAATATTATTTCTGTTTAATATTATGGAATAGTATTTTTTCTGCAAAGAAGAAAAAAGGAACTATTACTAAAAAGAGAAATGACATTATGAAATGTGTGGAAGAGTTCGATAAAGAATTTTGTGATGATAAAAACAAGAAAAAACACCCCCTACAATTATCACATCTTCTGTATTGTTCAGGATTTTAAATGAAAAGTGAGAAATGTAATTAAATTTATGAAGTGAAAAGCTGCAAATAATAATGGGATTATAATTGATATTTTAAAAGAATTAGCAGATGAAGAAATAGAAAAATAGTTCTTAAAATTATATACCAAATGTCTAAATGCCAAAGATATGCTAATTGAGTGGACAAATGCAAAACTAATATTACTATTTAAAAGTGGTAATTAAAAATGGATTTAGAATTATAGCCTAATAATCTTTTATCCATTCTATACAAAAATTTACCATGATAATTACAAGCATCAATAATAAACTTTGGATTTTAATCAACCAAACCACACAGTGGATCACATTCAAGTATTAAGAAAATGTTTTAGAAAGAATCAATGAATATGGTTTCCATTATGCTTTGGTTTATAGATTATGAAAGGCATATGGTTTTGTAAGCATTTATTGAGTGATATTGGATTATCTACATATAGATTCAGTATATAGTCATATGTCAAAGAATATTTATCAAAATACAATAACAATGGTTAGAATTTATAGTGATACTAAGAAGATTAGTATTAAGAAGTATATGTAACTCCATATTTCTAAAATGTTTTTGAAGTTTGGCAAGAAATATTTTGTGGATTGAAATGAAAAGCTAAGGGAATAAAAATAAATAGATTGTTTAAGTCATCTATATTTTGCAGATAATGTTTTTGCAAAAATGCTAAGGATAAATGCTAAAAGACTAAAATAATGTTTAATGGATTTTTTTCAAAAGAAGAAATTTAAGATTGGTAATGATGAATTAGAATAATTAAAAATATCTTGGTCAGATTATTAGTACAGATGGAGCCATAATAGGTGAAATTAATCAGAATTAAAATTGGATGGAGTGTTTTTGACAGAAATAACATTGTGTTTGAAAAGGAAAATTTGTAATCACTGTTTTATCAGTTCTTACTTATGGATCTGTGACTTGGACACTTAAAAAAAGAGTGACTTCAGGCCACTCAATTATGTATTGGGAAATGTATGTTAAAATAACAAGTAGAAATCAAAAATGAGTGACATGGGTGAGGCAATACATAATTGAAAGAATTAAGAGACTGAAGTGGAGCTTGGCTGGGTATATTTCTAGAAGAGATGATATTAGATGGATAGTTTAAATTTTAAACTGGATTCTAAATAGTGGCCAAAGTCCTAGAAAGAGACCATATGTTAGATGAAAGGATGATATAAAGAAATGTGCTCAAGTGATGTGAATAAAGAAGAGACCAAAAAAACTGAATTAAATTTGAGAGACTTAGTCTTGCAGTGAATCAATAATAGTTGGAAATGATGATGACTTTAGAAATTATCAAAATGACTACATAATGTTAATAACAATAAAACATTTCCAATACTAGATAAATTTTTATCAGCAAAATTATTTCACATTGAAAATACATCAAAACTAAAATAAAAATTATTGGCATTGTAATAGCACAACATAAAGATGTAATTATACTATTGAAGACATGGTTCTTTAATGGATGCATAGTGTATATATATATATCAATAGATAGAGCTTTACCAAGACCTCCAAACAAGCGTATGTTTACATAAACGTCAGAGTCAATATTCACTGTCTCTTTCATTTTGCTCCAACCTCAGATCAGCTGATTTCAAGCTGATTTGCTCTCATCAGTGGAGGAATAGGAATTAGAAACTAGACCTAAATATTAACTCCAAGCGTTTATGCAAAACGTTTCTATCAGTTTGCAAGCATGATTTTTTTTAGACACCTAAATGTCTTCAAACTCAGCCTATCAAACTAGATAGCTATATGGGTCTGATATCAGTTCAGTTTCTCCACATAGTCAAAGCTTTTGCAATCTATATCATTGCAAGAAAACTTTAAAGGTACATTTATGAAAAACAAAACAAGTTTTATATACGTAAAAACCTGCTATCGCTTGTATTAATGATCAATAAATGGAGCTTTACCAAGACCTCCAAACAAGCGTATTTGTTTACATAAACGTCAGTCAATATTCACTGTCTAAACCTGCTATCGCTTGTATTAATGATCAATAGATGGAGCTTTACCAAGACCTCCAAACAAGCGTATTTGTTTTGATCATTAATACAAGCGATAGCAGGTTTTTACGTATATAAAACTTGTTTTGTTTTTCATATTTATATAATTTCAAAGCACATTGCACAACAAATCAATCTTGTGAAGCTAATTAAAATGATGTAGCAATCACCATTTGAATAACTTTATATATGCAGCATTTTCAAATAATCAGATCTTTCTATATTCATAATTTCAATTTTTACAATAAGTGTTAAATTTGCGATTGAAGATAAAATAGTCTCAGCTTTTAAAATTAATGTTTATAAATAACAAGCACATATCATTGGGATATCAAACAAGAATGAATATTCCATTCAGTTGATAGGAGCACAGGAAAATTTTCTGATCTATATTGTGTTGTTGCAATAACTCTATTTCTAAATTGCTTGCTGTTGTAATAGTAATAAGTTATTTCAAACTAGCCCAATTATATTCTTTTAGTATATAAATAATCACATAATAACAGCACATATAAGAACATATGCAAATACATACTAGATATTTGCTTAATTGACATATCAAAAAATTGTCACAAGTTTAGAATCTTTAGAAATATAATCATAATCCCATTATTTGTAAAATCCATATATTATGATTTTTTTAAAACTGTATATTGATACTTTTTGGCCAAACCAGATTAACTTGGGATGTTTATACTACAATTAATAGTAATTAAAAATGCATTTACTGACTATATTTGTATGACTAGGTATATTAGCTATGGATTGGTTATCTCTAAAATTTAAAGCCAGTTTTATGACATGAAGATTTTTTTATTTGATTTCTTGATTTGGATTTTATACCAGATAATTGTATTGCAAGAAAATGCATGTTGCAAAATAAATCATGAAGGCTTTTAAAAAGTATCTTTGGTAGACATTGTTTATATATTTCAAGAGTGTTCACATTCTTCAGTAATAGGAGACACATAATTCTTTTCATACAGGTATGAATATTCAAGAACCACAACAGTCAATTATGGAACTAATTTTGGCAGAAGCAACAAAGGCCCATCAACTGTGAAAACACTTCCACATTATCAACTCTTTTTTTACTTATCTTTAAAGCATTTGTGAAATAAAAATATTCTAATATTGATACTTTCTATACTATTATATATTATTAGCAACAAGTTTAGGAAAAACTGCCTATAAAAATCCAATATTTCTATTGTCTTGGGAGTTGAAAGGAGTAACTTTAGAAGCCACATTTAACTCCCAAATCATAGTTTTCCCATCATTGGAAGGAGTGGGTAAGTTTTTAATAATAAGAGCCACATATAAGTTTTATACATTTTTAAATGTTCAAGAGCTGCAGTAGTCACTTTTGGAACTAAGTTTGACAATAACACAGGCTATCATGTGTCGAAATATTTATTACTAAACAAATACGATATCAAAGTCCACTTTGACATCTCTTTCAAATATATCATTTAAAAATTAAAAATTTTAAGTTTCAAAATATTTGATTTTTATTTTGGAAGCATTTACAAATAATATTCAAATATTGATATATGCTATTATAGATTTAAATATGAAAAAATGGCAGTGAAAATCATTCTCTTTGCCCAGGAGTCACACAAAGTAGCTTTGAAAGCTGCATGCTGCTTGTGGAGTTTGGCCAAAAATAGCCAATAATATGATTAATAGAAAATATTAAGTTATTTTTATGAAGAACTCTAAAATTGTTATGTTAAAATAAATTGAATAACAATCAAAATGAAATAGTTTATTGCTACAGAGTTCAAAAAGAGTTCAACACCAGAAATAGCAGACATCTCGTGATGTATGAATCTTGAGTCAGAATATGCCATTCTTCCACTGCATCAAACCACACAGGGCAATTATAATAAGAATGGCAATCAAAGGGATATAAAATGGTAATGATCAAGTGTTATCCTTTATCATAGTGCTGTTTTGGATAATTATTCTACTTATAATAAGACTTAAATATATCTATAAACAATTTGTCTAATATTCTATCTCTGCTCTAACATCTGTTTGGACTTTGTAATCGATTGTTTTTTTTTTTTACTAAAAAAAAAATAATTTCAATAAGAATTACTTTTAAAGTTTTTAGGTCAATTTTGATTTCACAATGTTGGAATGTCAAAAATTTTCAAGGACGTTATTAATGAGATAATTCCGATTTTTTAATCAAAGGAGATGATGCAATAAAAAAAATCCTTAAAAAAAACAGATTAGTCGGGGCGCTTATGCATTAATCTTTTTTTAAAAATATGTTTTGGGTGATTATGAGAGTTTGTTAAATTGAAAAAAAATTGCAAATATCAAAACTCTTCTAAAATTATAAACAGCTTTGAAAACCAACAGATTAAATTTTGAAATGTGCAATGTTACTGCTTATACAAAATGGAGTTATAAATAAAGTATAGTATAGTAAATCGCTTCCAATAGAACATAATTGGTGTCAATAGAACTATTAAAATGTCAGTAAATAATTTTATCTATTATTGGCCTTGATAAAATGCTTGCTAGCATTAGTCATTCATTTGCCTAATAGCAGTAAATATACCTTAGATTGACTCAGATTGTACAAATAAAAATATAGAGAACTGCATTTGAGAAGCAATACTGTTTAGTCTTCATTATAGCAAAAAACATATCCTTAATTGGTATTTATTTCCAATTCCGTCTTTATAAATTTCAATCATTACCAGCTCTTTAAAGCAAAAAATATATATTTGTAATATATAGATTGAAGCCTGTCCATTAAATTATGATTTGCTATCTTAATATAAACTGAGCACTGATTATATATATGTGTGTGTGTGTGTGTGTGGGAGATGATAATCTGAACCAACTGATGAGTGCTGGTTTAGCACAAATTACGAATATTGGTGATTATTTATCTTTTCTACATGTGTGTGGTCATGGGTATCAGTTGTATGAGATAGCGTGGATAGTTGAAGGATGCTTGAAAATCTGAGTTCAAATCCCTATACTTACAATTAAGCTCCCAGGTTTGACGAGTGCCTGGTTTTCAAATATTTGTAATATCTATGAAAAAAAATCACAGTTGGTTTTTTGTAGTCAAATATCTAGAAATTCTGTCAAGTGTTGGTGGCCGAGTGGTTAGCACTGCTGCCTACAAGCAGTTGTCCCGAAGTTCGCTTCCCGACCGACGCTTTGACACATTAAAAAATATATATACATATATCTAGAAATTCTATAAGTTGTCAATAAATTGAACTATTCCTAGATGAAAAATAAAGAGAAGGTTACTCTGAGTTGGTTAGATGAATGTTAATAGGCTAATATAAAGCAACGACTATGGATTGGGGGAGGGGTGCCTGGGTTTGAAACTATGATAAAGTTTGTAATTCAAACAATATTTAGAGCACTGGGTGCCTAGTACAATTTAGTATAGCGAAACGCATTAAAAATTAAAAGTTCTTAAATTGAAGGCATTTTTTTAGTGTTCAAATTCATATGATCATTAGAGAGATTACCATTTGATTATTTTGTTAAAAGTATTGCTAATAGCTTGAATATTTGATATTAACTGTGGATAGCAATTTTAACGATACCGAATATTTATAGAAATAGTTACAAGTCTGTATACAGGGCCGGCAGAAGCGGGCATGCAACGCATGCTAGGCATGCGGGCGCTGGCAGAAGGAGGTGCCAACAAAAATTATTGAGAGTAGATTATTGAAAATCATATGAAGTCATATTATATCTTATTAAATGACACACACAAGCAGGCCTGCACACAAGCTCTGCTTAATATTAAAAATATAAAACAATCAAATCTATTATTTATCATGAACAATAAACTAAACAAAGTTTATTATATTACAAATTTCATATTGTAATGTTTATATATATATAGTACTGCTTATAGTAAACTATAACTAACTTTCTGCTAGCAAATATATAAACACACACTAAAAGTATTATAAATTAGAACTTATGTATGTATATGCGTATATATATATATTAGATCATGTACATAATTTTGAAATCGTAAGAAACGATTATAATATTGCAAAATAAAACATTTTCTAATTTTTTATTTAAATAATAATTTGATATAAATATTCGAACATGTATGTAATATATATTATAGGTATAATTCCAGTAAACTTAATATAATTTTCAGTTTACTTTTTATTTTATATATTTTAATCGTTGTCAAAAGTCTATTTTTTCTGCATACTAATTAGGTTTGCAAATTAATTACATACATTTGCTTATGATGTTTATCGCAAATTTTAAAATCTTAGTAAGAACTTGTAATCAATAATTATAATCCCAAGAAAGTTTCTATTGAAATCGCAAATCAGGCCTGGCAGGCCACCTGTGTTAATTAGAAAAATATATGATAACAAAAGAAAATCTTGCCAATGGTAAAACTAAAATGTTCAATCAAGCGTAAAAAGCTGGACACTTGAGTTATTTTAAAACCTGACCATTTTTAATGTCAATGGCTGAATATTTCCAATTTATTAGCTGCCTTTTTTAGGTAAACAAGTTAAACAACTTCTTCCCCTCCGCGTATAGAGTTTTATATTTTGGCGCAAGAAGTAATTTGTGTTGGACATCTAAATTAGCGATATATAATCTTAAGTATTAAGATACATGATGTAAATATATAAATTAGAGTCCGTATTTATTTATTTATTACATTTGAAAATTATTTTAAAGTGGCGTTCATGAGTAAAAGTAATATGGAATCAAAAACTAAGAAAAAACTATCCGGTGCACAAAATCGTAAACGCCAAGCTGAAAAAATAGCAAACATTAAAAAACAAAGTGGATCACTTAATAAATATCTTAAAATATCAACTGCTTCTGAAATAGCTTATACTCAACAAGAACCAGAACCGTGCACATCATCTAGTTCACAGGGAACTGTTGAAAATATTGAACAAGATTTTAGTAAGAAACAGTTAAGTGACAACAAAGTCATTGTGCCAATATCATATCAAATGTGTACAAATTTAGAAGATCCAGCTGAATGGAATAAAATCGATGACAAACTACGTGTTATTTTAGTAGAAATGGGGCCTGTTCAAAAGAAAGATATTATATATCCGAACGATGTACATGGCCGTAAATTTTCTGATGTATATTATAATAGAAAAATGGAAAACGGAGAAGTAGTTTTTCGAAAATGGCTTATTTATTCTGAAATTTTGAACTCTGTGTTTTGCTTTTGTTGCAAACTTTTTGGATCTACTGAATCTAGCCTCATAGAAGGATACAATAATTGGAGAAATTTAAGTACAACTTTACACAGACATGAAACTAGTATGGCTCACATGAAAAGTTTATTGAATTGGAATGAACTTGAGAAAAGATTAAAAAACAAAATTACTATTGATTGTCAATCTCAAAATTTATATGAAATGAAAAAGAAACATTGGAGGAGTGTTTTGGAACGGCTGATTGAAATTATCAAATTCCTTGGTAGTCAAAATTTAGCATTTCGCGGATCATCTGATAAATTATACGAAAAAAATAACGGAAATTTTTTAAAATTAATTGAATTATTTGCGAAGTTTGATCCCGTTATGGAAAATCATGTTCAGAGGGCCCTAGATCAAAACAATAGAGTACATTATTTGAGCAAAGATAGCCAAAATGAATTATTGGAAATTTTAAGTACAGCAATTAGGGAAACAATTTTATTATCGATAAAGAAATCCAAATATTATTCTATTATTTTAGATTGTACACCAGATGCAAGTAAAACTGAACAAATGACCATAATTATTCGCTTCGTTTTTTGTAATAATGGAACGGTTAAAATTAGAGAAAACTTTTTAAGTTTCATAGATATAACAGATTCCACTGGACGAGGTTTATGTACAACAATAATTGAACAACTGGAAAAATGGAAGATTCCCATTGAAGACATGCGTGGTCAAGGGTATGATAATGGGGCCAACATGAAAGGCAAAAAGGCTGGACTTCAAAATTTGATTTTAACCAAAAGCCCTTGTGCATTTTACGTACCATGTGCTGCTCATTCTTTAAACTTAATCATAAACGATGCCGCCAAAGTCAATGTAGATACAATTGGTTTTTTTGCAATTGTTCAAAAAATATACAATTTTTTTTCATCATCTTATAAACGGTGGTCAATCCTTTTAAAATTTATTAAAACTTTAACTCTAAAACAACCATCAGAAACACGATGGGAAAGCAGAATTGATGCAATCCGGCCTCTACGGTATCAGTTGGGTGAAATTTATGATGCACTCTATGAAATAATGAACAACGAATCTTTTAATAGAGAAATTCAACATAAAGCTCAATCACTCTGCACTAACCTTAAGGATTACAAATTTATTTGTTCTTTAATAATTTGGCATGATATATTAAATAGAATAAATCCTGTCAGTAAAATGCTCCAAAATGTAAATATGAATGCTTCACTTGCTTTAGAATCGATCGCAAATCTAAATAAATTTTTACGAGAATATCGATCAGATTCAAATTTCAAAAACATTCTCAAAATTGCAGATGAACTTAGCGAAGAGGTTGATGGAGAGAAAGAATTTAAAACTGCCAAAGAAGTTCGACAACGGAAAAAAACTCGTCAATTTGATTACGAGCATCAGGACGAAACACCTCAAATACCTGAAGAAAAATTTAAAATAAACATGTTTTTTACACTTTTAGATGTAGCGATTAATTCTTTAACAGAACGCTTTGAACTCCTCGAAGCATGTTATAATAATTTCAATTTTCTATATAAAATATCAGAAATTAATAAGAGCGAGTTACAAGCAAAATGCAAAGATTTAGAAAATATTTTGAAATTTGATAACAGTAAAGATATTAATGCTACAGATTTATTCGACGAATTATGTGCTTTTCGAGATATTTTTCAAAAGGATTTTTTAAATTCTCAAAACCCTTTCGAAACACTTAATTTTATAGTTTCTAATAATTTATCTATGCCAAACTTATCAATAGCTTTAAGAATATTATTAACATTACCTGTTAGTGTTGCAAGCGGTGAGCGCTCTTTTTCTAAGTTAAAATTAATTAAAACTTACTTGAGAACAACTATGTCACAAAAACGGCTTGTTAATTTGGCATTAATTGCTATTGAAAATGATATTTGTGCAGAACTGGAAATAAATACAATCATATCAAGGTTTATTAATATGAAGTCAAGGAGTATAAAATTATAACATGTTTTGTAATGCATTTACTTTTTTTAACTGTATTTTCTTTTTTTTAATATTAAAAATTATTTATTTACATTGCCTTGTTTGTTTCCCTTAGAAAGATTTTGTACACTAATATTTATAACATGTAGGTGGTATACATTAAAGTGACCAGATTTTAACATTGGTAAAACGGGACACCATTGACCGGGGGGGGGGGGCTGATTAAAAATTTGGTTTATATGGAGCGTTTATATAGATATAGCGTACATTAATAATAATAAATTAAATATGTATGTTTGTAATATTATCTTTTTTTAAAATTATTTCATTTATAAATTGTAAATTTATTATTAAATTTGCTAATATTTGCATAAATTTAGAGGTTAGAAAAATTAGCAAAAATTTTAAAAATAATGGGTTTGTTAAAAACAGACAGTGACGCAAATAATAAATATGAAATTTTAAAAAAAAAAAATATTTGAGATTAAAATATGTAAATGTTTTTCGAAAATTATTTTAAACATTTAAATATTTTAATCTCAAACATTATTTTTTTTTAATTTATTATATATATATATTTGAATCACTCTGTCTATTTTTAACAAACACATTATTTTTAAAATTTCTGCAAATTTTTCTAACATCTAAATTTGCCGTGTTAAATTATATATTATTTCATACAAACCGTTTGTATGAAATAATATATAATTTAACAATCAATTTTATGCTATTTTTGATATCAAAAATAGCATTACATCGTGCATTCTTTCTAAAAATCATGACTTTTTTAAAACGCCACGGGACACGGTCGGGTCACCTTAGTAAACATACATATTGACAGGGGCACCAAAATCAAATTTGCATGCGGGCGCCTAGTACCCAGCGCCGGCCCTGTCTGTATATGTTAAATATATTTGAATTCAAATTCCTTTTTCTATTTGTTCATCGAAGTTGGGAAGAATCGTTGTCATTATCAAATAAAAATATACATAATTATTCAAAACCGCATGGATTAATAATAAATCATAAGTGCTTTTTCTTTTTTATATACGTATAATGCTGCTCGTATTAATGCTTAAAAATATAGAAATTTATTTATATAATGATAGCATTATGCAAATGTATAATTAGATACGTAAATATAATATAGATTATTTATAAAATTCCGATGTGGATGCCAGCCACTTAGAATGACTGGATCAAAAAATTCATGCTTTTTAAAAGTTACTTAAATTGTTTTATAATAAATAATAATGATACCTCTTAATACATACTGTACTTTCATCACGTTTAGTTATATGAATGATTATTATTTGAACACATTAATCACGAAGTAATTCGATAATTATATACTTGTAGAATTTTTGAAGCTATAAGTATATATCTACAATGAAATTGTAAATAAAATAAATAATACTAGAAAAAAAGTTACGTATGAATTTCATATAGTTTATTCAGTTTTTTCATTATTATTGAGGATTTTGTCTACGATTCAACAATCACTATTTTCCTGGAAATATATAAATAGAATTTGCCTTATGTTTATATATAATATAACTATTTAAAATTTTGAAGACCTTCCGGAATATAATGTACTTAATGCCCTCTAAGTATAATGATAGAATAATTAAATATGTATTATCTAGGTTCAAATGATGCTCGAGTAATGTGTAAAAAAAAATTTAGGTTACAGTCATTTAGGATTTTTCTCTTTGGTAGCTTGATTATAACAAATCAAGCTAACCATTTAATATTAAAAGGTACATAGGCATTTAGCCATTTCTCGTTACAGAATAAAATAATAGAAAAAGTCAAATTAATCAACGAGTTGATTTAAATTTCCATTTTTATAAGTGGGGAGTTGGAGAGAGCTTTGCTCTACAGTAACCATTTTATTTTTTAAAATTTAGTACCGACAGATATAATTAATTTTGTTCTGTTCCTATAAACATTTAAAAATTTGTATGGGTAAAAATAGAAACAATGTCTTAGAGGAATGGGTTGAGTTTATACAGAAAACAGCACTTATTTAAAACTCAAATAAGATATTTTTCTTAATCGTCATCTATATCATGACACAAAAAAAGTGATATCTGGGTATATTTATTGACCATGGATCCATCACAGACAATTAGAGATATTATTAAATAAAATTGATGTGATATCTGATTTAAACACTGAGACAAAGACGATGGTTCTAATCACAATGCCAAACTATGTTCATAGTAGTTTGGTACTAAAAAATAATAATCATATTGGCCGTCACTAATATAACAAAAAAAAAAAAAAAAGAGAGAGAATATCTTCTTAAGTGGCTAATCATGAGGATATAATGAAGACTTGTCCAGGATTATATAATGCACATTTCCCATAATTGAGAATTAATATCTTCATATTTGATTATGAACTACAAATTCATTTCTTTTCTTAATAAATAAAATCAAAAATAATATGAGTGTTTAATCATATTTCTTAACATTACTGTGGCATCACTTGTAAAGTATTTAATCTATAATACATAAATAATAATCATTTTGTTTTGTGTTACCATATAGTAAAATTATGTAAATAATAATGAACCTAAATCTTTTCTAATTACGATATACTTAAATGCACTTACTCAGAAAGCAATATCACTAATATCATGAATGAGATACAGTTTGGATGTAAAATTAAATATTTATATCACAAATAATTTAGAAAATACTTTTATAAAACAAGCACATATTAAAAGAGAGATGGTGAATAAATCCATTTTATAATGCTATGAATATGACTATTTAATAATTGAAAGCATGCTAAGCACATTATTGGTGGATAAAATATAATTCTTTCTTAATAGACACAATGTGTTTGCATTGAGTTAAAACTAAAGTCTTTAAAAATTACATACACGAGATGAAAATAATTCTATAATTGAGATTTCAAGGAATGAAGTTTGCATAACAATGTTGCTCAAACTTTAAATAAAACTATTGCTAATATAATTATAATCTAATAGAAATTATTTAGTTCTAAATATGAATAAATAATATAACTCAAGAAATTTATAGTTTGCACATGTATGTGAGTTATTAGTTAAAAGATATATTAATATTATAATCTGAATTACACACAAATACTGTTAACATTTGATTCATGCATACACATTGTTCTCTTTTACAATATGTATATAAGTAAATAATAATAATAAAATATCAGTCAGAGATCAAAATAAGATTCAAGTTTGAAAGTGGAATTTTTAATTTGGATCAGCTAGAAGCAGAATTAAAAACTTCTTCCTGCATTCTGGATATACAGTATGCTAATCATTGTGTTAAATTTTCCAGTTCAAAAGTGATTTGCAGACTGTTCTTAATATTTTGAATGCAACTTATAAAAATTTCAACTTATTAATTAATGATTAAAAAACTCAAGTTCTTTTTCTTCCAGTGATGCAAAAAAAATCTTTAACAACTTTTAACTTGGATATTTATCACCTTGAGAGTGTAAACCATTTTTTAAATATCTTGGTAGTTTTATAAGTAAAATGGTGGACTTAGATGATAAGATTCAACACAGACTCATTGCTGCTTTTAACAAGTTAAAAGATAGTGTTTAATCATAGGGAAGTAATTATTGCAATTAAACTATATAAAGCTTTTATTTTATTTATTGTATTAATGTAAAACTTGAACTACCTATCAGTGCAATGTAAGTCTTTAGAAAAGTTTCATTTAAGGATCCTCTAAAAATTTTGGAACACAATGGTAAGATCATGAAGTCAACCAATATGATTTTGATTTTCCTGGATGTGATACTATTGAGTCCATTATCTTCATTGGATTGGACATGTAAAATAAATGAACACTTCAAGACTTTCTAAAAGACCATTTTATGATGAACTTGCATATGGGTTTCATAAGAAAGCTAAAATCTTATGCATGATATAAAGATTATTTCAAAATCATTCTAAAGAAGTATAATGTTAATTGTTTTCATTGAAAAGATATGGCAGAGAATAGAAACATTGGAGAATTACAATTAAACATTGTATTGAATTATTTCAGAAAGATAGATTTTGTGCTAAAGAAACTAAAAGACAATATAAAATATCAAATAAACAGTAAAATGAGTCAGCTTATTCTATCTATATGTGGATATGATTGTGGTTAAATTGGTTTGCATAGTCACTGCAAAATTTATTTTTAAAGTATTTTTTCTCTCCCTTTTTTTTTTTTTTTTTTTTGAAATTTGAAGGGCTGTAGGCATTTCTGAGTTATTCTTAATTTTATTTTTCTATTGGACAGATTTTAAATGTAGACAACTACTACTGAAACATCCATTTAACTATAAGATTACAAACCCCAATTAGTGAGGACAATTGTTGCCTCAAAATGCATTGCAAATCAAAGACCTTCTTATGGGAAAAAATAATTTGCTGTTTTAAATTCAAAATATGTAAAAATTCCATTAAAAAAATAAAGCTTAAATTGAAAAAACTGTTAATTAATAAATAAACATATTATTAAGTGTAGTAGTAAATAGATTGTATAAAATCATTTTGTTAACTATAATTTAAAAAGTATATATATATATTTAATAACAATCCACCATTTGCTTTTTAAGTAGCAAGGGAATATGTCCCAATTCATGATTGGTTAAATTAAGGCAAGAAGGAAAGAAAATAACAATGTATATATTAAAATTTATTCTTGATGCACTTTATGTTTTGTTATCATTTTTTTAATGTTTGTAATATCTGATCAATAAAACAGAACTCTTTTGCACCACTATTAATTTTTTTCCAAAAATGAAATTACCAATTTAATTATTATAAATAAATGAAGAGAAATTAAATAAAAATCTGATAAAAAAATTCTTTTAGCATGCAAGTAAATATTTTTAGCTTATGTTTAATAATCTTTGATTACTTAAAAGTTTATTATTAACTGTATAATACATGAAATAATTTTTTCTCTCTTTTTCTCAAAATAATTTATAGTTATGATGACTATTTTTCAATTACAATTAATGTATTTTTTGCCACAAGAAAAATAATGTTCATAAGAATTTTGATTCATAAAAGTGAGTGGATATGTTTACTTAATACATACATTTTAAAATTTAACATTGATATATTTTATTATTGTATCTTATCAAAGTATGTTTTTAATTATTTACAATAATCAAATGAAATTGCAATTTTTTTGCTTTTGTAGTTATTAATGATAAAAATCTTATTTTCTTTTATGTCATAAATGAACAGATATCTTTCCAAATATACTGGATGTGAAATAAATAAAACACATTGACCATATTCTAATTTTATAATAAAAACAAAATATTGTGGACTCTATAAAGAATAAATTCATTAATGTGGCTATTTTATTTTTGCATCATGTAGCTTCAGAAAAATCACTATCTTTTGATATCAGTCTTACAAAATGGTTGTGAATTTGAAAAAATGGCAGTTGTTTTTTAAAAAAATGTTTTGAATTTTTTTAATGATCATTGTAGAAAATAATGGATTATAAATCAAAATAATGGTCACAAATTGATGGTGATAGACTTTTGCATAGGCCTACTGCTAATCAGAGTACATGTGTATTTTAATACTTTTATCTTTATAATTTTAAACAAATTTCTGGTATATTCTAATATAAGCTTTATTACCTTATATTACTTTTATTTTACTGAAAACTGGTAAATAGTTTAGTTTGAATATTTTATTTTAAGCAGGAGACATTAATATTTTTCTTTATTTCTTCTTTACTTAAAAATATAAACAGTAACTTATTATCCAATTATGAATTAATTTGCTAATTGTTTAGTTTTCCTTTTAATAAATGTACTTTTAGTGAGATATTTGATCCATATACAACAATACACTTCCAGTATTTCCTCTCCAGGATGACAAAAAATTGAGTTCCTTTTTTCATTAAAAGTGATTTTTTTAATAGGGCTTGCTCTGTTATGACTAATATTATTAGTGAAATTGTATAACTTTAAAAAAATAGTTTTAAAATAAGATACTACTTCAAAGTTGTTGTTTTGTTCAAAAAGTCCTTTTCAGCCATCTTTTATGCTATTGATATGCACTAATGACTTTTATGCATTTATTTGATGATGCCCATTTTATAGAATAATATAAATTATATAATAAAAATAAAATATTAAATGTCAAAACAAAAATGTTTTATGATTTTATAAATTGGAGAAGAAATATTATGTTCTCTAATATCTCTATTTTTACTTTTTTTAAAATAGCAATTTGGTGATAAGGTTCTTTTCATGTAATATTTTATCATATTGAGGGGGGGGAGGATCCTATTTATGGCAAAAAATTAAAAAATTTTGCAAATGTCATTTCAAAAAAATTTAAGTGCTTCTAAAATATATTAGAAATGTACATTGTGATTATTTTATTTAAACAAATTGTGAATTTATCATCATTTTAAAGAATAAATGAATGATTAATAAACAACTGCATTACTCATTAACAAATAATGTAGACATTATATATGTTAATATTTTTATAATATTATTCTTTATCATAGGAAATCTTATAACTACCAATTTTTATATAGGATTTTCAATTTACAAAAAGTAAATATTTGCTCTTATTCATACTAACATATGCTTATATAGGAGAAGAGAGATGGATGTGGAGATAAAATGCTACAAATTTAAAAACTTTAAAAAAAGTTGATGAAAAAAATTTAAAAAGTAAAAGAAGGATTGATTATGTATTAAAAAAAGAGGAAATATGAGAAAAGATTCTACAAAAAAATATAATTGTTGATGAATGATGCTTTAAAGATAGTCAACATTTTAAAGAGCAAAAATGTCTTATAGAAGTATTAAAGTAATTTCAGATTACATATGGATTTGCTTTTTGACAGATAATTAGATTATCTCTTTTTATTGTCTAAGGTATAATATGTTTTTCAGTATTACAGATTACCATCAATTAAATCGTAATAATAGAAAGACTTTCCAATTAAAACATATTCTAATTTGTTAAGTAAAGCTTTGCATCATATAATCATTATATTTTGAAATTATTTTATTAAGTTCTATAAGATTGACATCACTTTTGGTGATAATATAAATAATTTTTTGCTTATAGTTTCAATTATTATTATTATTATGATGATGATGATGATGATGATGAATACAACTGTAAAATGTTATTAATATCAGCTTACATTGTGGTACTAATATATTAAAAATAAAATAAATACAAAAACAAAGGAAACAAAAATAGAAGATAATAAATACTATGATAAACTGCCTTTATGAAGATTTTTATTTTAGATATACATCATGAAGCTTGCATATTGTTAAAATGTCAGACTAATTAATTTAATTGCATTTATTGGGCTTTGCATTATTATGTACATTTAACATTTTATTTTATTTATACAAGTAAAATATATTTGCACAAAATTTAATTTTTATTCTACTATACTCTACATGACACTTATGTGTGACAGATTTGCTGTAAACAATTAAAATACTTAAAATTTCTTGTATTTTAAATATAATATAAAATAAGCCAATGATAGCAAATATATATATATATATTCTGACCTTGTAATTCTGCATCTTCACTTCCGGATAATGTATGATATAAAATTAAAAAAATGGATTCTATCGCAGTTAATAATTAATAACTAAAATATTCAGCATTAAAATTAAAATATTCCACTAGCTTAAATTTAAAATATGTATAAGGTTCAGTTTATAAAATGAATTAAATAAATATTTAATATTTTCATGAGACTTGAAGTGAAAATATAGGTGACAAGATAGATTACATTGAGCCAATATCCTACAGGATACTACCTCAATGGCATAAGAACACTATCCCCCCTTATTACTATTTCAAATAACAAACTCATAGTATTCTTATGACTTTAATAACTTCTACTCACTAAGATTAAACTAATAATTAAATTTTAATCTTCTATTTAATAATCTAGCTCAATAAAATAATCTCAGGTTCATAAAGTTTACTCTAAGTTAATAAAATATGGTAGTAAAATATGAGAAGGGATTTTATGTCATAATCTACTACACTTAAACTAATAATAATAAATAACAATAATAATATTCTTCATGTAATGATATAATAAATACGTGGTAGCATTTTAATAATCTGACAAACAAAATATGTGTGGCAACTGATAGCATATAATTTAACATAATATTGTGATAACTGATTTATGACCAATAAAATAATGTAAGATTATGATTATTTAATTATAATGAATACCAATAAAATATTTAAAATTCTTAAAATAATTATTTATCTTTTGTGCAAAACTATATATTTGTTTCAGTTATTATGCATATATTGTGTTTTCATGCAGCAATGTGGAGAAATAAATAACTCTGACACAAATTTTTTTTAAATAACAAAATTTAACAAAGTTTGTTACTAACAACAAATAACTAAACAATTTATTTACATTATTTACAGTGGATATCCTTAACCTTTTTTATTTTACAGTTTGATCTACTTGGTTATAAAAAATAATTTATATTTCAATTATATTTTATTTAGATTTAGGACAAAATTAAAAAAAAATGTTATTATTTGGTTTCTCATCATGGTTAACTTATTACAAATAAATTTATCTACTTTATTAGCAACAGCATTTTATCTCTAATATTGTTAAACTATCCCATTTTAAAAATTCATGCTTAGAAACATTCCATAGAAAAACAAAATTTTATAATGAGTATGGACTTCTCAAAATATAAAAAAAATTCATCTTGCAAAGTCAAAGATGTTACACAAACTATTATCCAAAATTCAATACTAGATTTTAGTATTTATCACACAATGTTTACTAATCATAATATATTTTTCTTTAAGCCTTACTTTAGTATGATATAAGTTTAATCATTAATAGATTTCTGTTAATCAATAAACCAAATATATTATGCACATTGTTTACATAATCTACTTTGTACTATTGTATTTTAAAAAAATATGCAATACTTATTTTCTCTTAAAAAAATATATTAAAGCATTTAAAATTATTATCACTTAAAAATATCTTTGTTTAGATACCTTATTTTAAAAATTTTATATTTCATTTCCGAAATAAAATTCAAAATATATTTTATGATTCTTTTCCTTCCCTAGGATACTTTGGATCTTCAAATTTAAGTTATAATATTCTGCTCCTTATAAGCAACTAAACTAATCTTATAAAAAAAAACGATAGCAAAACATAAGTTCTAAATTATTTATCATTTCTTTTAAAATATCTTACTAAACGATGCAGTTACATGAAATAAAGATAGCGAAAAACAGATGTATAGGATTAAGGAAGAAAGCTAGAGTATTATTCTTAACATATCTCAAAATCATGGTACAGTGCGAAGAGGTAGGGCATTTATCTGCCTAATATCCTCTAATACAGAGACGATGTTAAAGCTATTTCTTCAGCTTTATTAGAACATCAAATATTTAAAGTAATATAAACACTGTCCAATAAAATATGTATCAGTCATAGGGCTTTGTTAACTATGCTGATAACCACATAAAGACTAAATATTATTCCCATTCCTTATCATATCCTATTTTAAAAATACATCATCTTGGTTTCCTGCTAACTATAGTATTATTTCTCAAGATTTTTCTACATCTTACATCAATAAAATAACTGTCTGCATTTACAAAACAATAAATAAAATTCATTAATAGTTAAACAATCTAGCTATCCCATAAGATAAGTCTGTCCATTTCATCATTCTATATGTCTAATCATATACAATCTACTTAGACAATATTTGAATATCCCATATCATAAAATTTTAAAAAGAATCACATAATTATTTGTTATGTTGGATTATATCACTAATAAAAAAAATTAAAAAAAATTGTCGTATGCATATTTTCAAATCAATCCTATCTCATAATGTTTTTTTAAAATGTTGTATAAAAATGCGTTTACATTATAAGTAAAAAACTTTTACACTTCATTCTTCCAATTTATGGATGATCTAAATAAAATAAAAATATACATTATAAAATTATTAATAGTTATTATTATTACCAATAACCTTTATCTAGTAATCGTGTTCAGTAGGCTTCCTTTGTCCACTTGAGCATTGCAGATATAAAAAAAAATTCATACCCATACACTTTATATTAAAATATTTTTTAGCTAAATTATTAGATTGTTATATTATAAGATTTTAATATTAACAAATTAATGTTTTTATGTTTTTCCTAATCTTATATAAAATTTTAGATTTAAATTAGGTTAACAAAATTAAAAAAATCAAAACTATAGTTACATTTTTTTTTTTTTTGAAGATAGTTCCTGATAAGTCCAAAATACTTATTATTTTCTCTAGAGTTTTTAAAAATGTTCTCCAAGCGCGTTAAAGTTTAAATAAAAATAATTATCAATTTTAGTAAAATTTAGAAAATAATCCTTGGTTTTAATTTAAGACGATAATGATTAAATAATCCCATGAAGCTTCTTAATCTTCTCTACCAATATTCTCTACATATCCGATGCATCAATCCATCTAATTTAATTTTAAAATATTCGATAAACTTTTAAGTACCATTTGTATTTCCATGGATCCATTTTTTATTCATCTATGTGTTCCCTTTTATCTATGCTTCCTTCTTGATACATTTAAACTTTAATTTGGTATTTTTTATATATCAATTTAAAATAAAAAAACTTCAACTACTTTTGAACAAATCTTTTCCAAATACATTTTAAATAATTCGACGAACAGATATTTTAATATCAAAATGCTTCTGTAACATATTTTCCTGGGTTCTTTATTCAATTCTGCACTCGAAAATATTTTTTTAAAAAAAATGTTACCTTTAGAAAGGATATAACATTTTATTCCTTTGAATATTATACTATATAAAATAATTCAGGCAATATATAATTATCTTATTACCATTTAAAATAAATCTTGAATAAACTTATGCATAATAATGCTTCTCCAATTTTTTATTAGATTCCATATAATGTCCGAGCTGTGGTTTTTATGTACCAAAACAGTTCTTCGGTTAAATATTAATAAAGCTGTATCAATAAATATTTCAAATATTTTTTCAGCATTACAATTTCTATCCATTTTATTTTGTAGTATATCCATTTTTTATTGCATAGCTTAGGTTAAACTTCTAGATAAAATACGACTGGTAAGTACTTTAAAAATTAGAAAATCATATTAAAACGAAATTATTAAAATATTTTTAGTTTATACTTTCTTTTGGCAAAAAATATTTTTAAAATTATCAATTAGTTTTTTGCAGATAAAGTTATAAGAAAGTACTAAAAAATTGACTAAAATAAAAGATTTTAAAAATACTATCGTTTGATAGTTATAATTTACCTCTCTCCAGTTTCAATACATTTTTATTCTCCCGCTCTATCTTAGTTACAACGATATTTATCATCTGTAAAAAAAAATACCTATTTTTTATTGGTCAATTCTTACCCCGCTTGAAAACAAATTTACAGATTTTCAATTTATAGTAGAATTATATTTGAAAAATAAAATGATGACGTAATGAACCTAAAACATTACTTAATATTACATACAATAGTTAACTTAATGTTTAATACTATTTACTTTTATGATAGGCAATAATTCTATCCAACTCTATAATATAACTTTTAAAATATTTTAAACTTTGTTATTAATTCAAACAAGCAGTGTGTGATAGTATACATTAAAAAACCATGTGATTACAACTTTGACAGACGTTTTTCAATCTATTTCTCTGCCTAGACTAACAAAATTGATACACTTATTATATAATATAATTATAAAAAAATTTGGAAGAAGAATTTAGAAAATATACAATTAGATATAATCTTCACCATCACAAAGTTTATTTTAAAAATATACTATATTAATTTTTACTATTTAAATATGATTACAAATTTAAACATAGCATTTATTAACTATAAGTTTTAAACTATTAAAATCGGATTTTTAAATATACTTTTAATTATTTAGAGCTGTGTTATTTAATATGGCCAGCTTTTACAACCATATGAAATAATATTTTAAGCTTTATATAACTATTTTTAAATGATTTTATATACTACATATTCTCTTTAGCTTCAAATTGTACTTTAAAGGTATAATTGACTTAATATAATTAATGTATTAAAAGAACATATTCTAAATTTAAAATTTTTTAGTAATTGACTGTTATGAACTATTACTGACCTATAGAAAAGGGCACAATATATATATATGTGTATTACACAAATACATTAATTATGTATAATAAAAAAATTGAATAAATTGTATTTTAATTTTTCCTGGTTTGCTTAATAGAACTGGGAAAAGGCGTAAAAATCTTTAAAAAACTTCAATTATAAGAAATTCACTTTATTATTATCTATTACTAACAAAAAAAAAATATCATAAATGAATGTTTTTTAACTGATGCTTCATTTAGGTTTGAAAAAGTAGTGTGAATATTTTGTTAATAACTCAGGAAACACCATTTATATTTCTGTTTAATTACTTTTTTTATTTTTATTTTTTTAAGTGTCATAGCATCGGCCAGGCCGCGAACCCACAACCCGGGCAACTGCCTGCAAGTACAAGGTAGTCATGCTGACCTCTCGACCACCAATGCATTACTTTTTTTATTTAGATATGATTTTGGATATTTTATGAATTTATTAAAGATTTGTTTTATTATCAGCGATTTACTATTATAGATATTAAATTAAGATTCATTTTGTTCATATTTTCATTTGATTTATGTTTAATTATAAATTATTTTATGCAATTAAATGTATTTTTATATATTTTTAAATGCATTAAAGGGTTCTTACGGATAATTCAACCGATGACATATTACCCTGAAGGCATATCAGTCTGATGTTGCGATTTTTAAGATAATGTCTCCAAGTGATCTGCAGACACATGTAATCACTAAAATGTGTCTGCAGATCATATGAACATGGTATGTTAAAAATCACACGATTAGACTGATATGCCTTCAGGGTAATACGTCATTGGTTGAATTATCCTCAAGACACAGATCACATGATAAAAAACAAAAAAATAAAAAAATGTGATGCAGGTCACATGATAAAATACAAAAATTTAAAAAAATGTACATATTAAAAAGAAAAAAAAAACAGGGTAATAATGAAACAGACAGATCGAAGAATCGATCTTAGTTTCATGGTTGTCATTTAAGAACGGTAATTCTAAACCCCTATTTACCCGCAATGAGACTTTTTCTATTCCAAGCCACATAAATTTTAAGTTATTTATTTTGTGTTTGTTTAAAAAGAATTTAATGTAAAGAGTATGAGTATAAATGTCACAAATCATGATGAATAATATTCGTGTGTGTGTGGTTTGTGGAGTTATATTAGCTCAATTTAAAAGTTTCAATTGCGTGTATATTTTCTTTAAATTTTAATTTTTCAAATTATACAAAGTCATTTAAAAATGCTGATCAAAAGTCACATTCCTTTGATCAGTATTTTTAATCAAAATCTTACTTGTACAAAATGTATAGGATAATTAATTTGTACTTTGATGAATTAACATAATGAATGTATATTTTTGTATTCACTGAATTCCGATGTAATTGTTTTGTCAATTTAGAATCATGTATTAAATTTAAAAATAAATGAAAACAGAACAATGGAAATGAGAAACGATTAGAAATCTTATCAAGAAAGGCAAATGCTATTGTATAGTCAAAATTAGATATTGCTGGAGGCCAGGAAATCAAAGGAGGCGGAGTCATGAACAAAAACTAGGCAGAAAGGTCAACCGTGGCCATCTTAGATATAAGATAGACTCTCTAACTTTTGACTTGGCTGTGCTTAGATCGTCTCAAGCTACAGCAAAGTAGTTGTTCCAGAGAAATCCCTTCAACCGTTATTAAGAAGTTGCCCGGTAAACTGCAATAATGATGGGCTAAGTCCAAGAAGCTGATTCCTGTTCTGCCAATTTAAATCTTTCGTACCGCTGATCTGTAATGTTTTCCATGCTTCCAGTCTTCCAAATTCCAACATTTAAATTAACCATGCCGTTCTAAGAAATTCAAAATGTGCGCCTACGTTCTTCATACATATCACCGCAAGAAGAAAAGCCGGACGAAGAAAGAATGGTAACTTTTGTTACATGAACTTTTTAACTTTCCTCTCAGTAATAATTTTAAATTTAATCTGTTAACCTACTTAATTGCATGTAAATTTCTTGTTTTCCATTTGAAAATGTTACACAAAAACCTGTCAGTAAATTTCTTCTCTAATATTTATGTGCTCTAGTCTTTAGATGATAATTATAAATATTTGTGCCTACTAATAATCCATTTGTGAATACATTTATATTTTTACTATTACTTATTTTACAAACAAAACGATGCCAATAATAATATTTCTCAACTCTAATTAAAGTCAGTAAAGTTTATCTCATAATATTTATTATATTCATTTTAAAAGTAATTTTCTTTTATCGAACTAAAAATTGTTTCATTTATGTTGAGTTGAGAGATATTCAGGTATTTTTATTGTTTCTTTACTTTGTCATGATATTTTAATCTACACTCCAAATCTCAAATACTTAAAATAGTCTAAAATTTTATTATATATTTTTTATATATTATTACGGAGTAATAATAATAAGTGAATATTTTATTGCTATTATTACCTTCCGAACAATCTGGGGAGTTATGGGTTTCAGAGTGAAATTAATTAATTGTTACTTTTGCGATCGTTTGATTTCGCCATGTTATTATTGAATAGTTATATCAGGCTGTTGCATAGAACATGTTACGGATAGATAAAATGGTTTATATAATTTCGTTTTAAAATCCACTTCCGATCACTCATCCTCGATGTTACGGTGGCAATGCCTTTACCTTCACCTAAGTTGGTGTCTCGTTTTACTACCATATGGAGAGAAAGAAATTCTTCTCCAGGTAATCTCTTGGATCACCGGGGTTCGAAAATGATCCCGGCTGGTTGTAGTGTCTCGGATCTACTTGGGGGCATTAAGACTTGTCAAAGTACAAGCCGCCCGGTATTCCATTCATGCACCGCAAGTTATTATTGTAGTGTACCTTAATCCTTGCAACCATCAGTACATCAGTATTATATATTATATTTTTATATAAAACCGCCTCCCATTTATCCGTATACGCAATGGTTTGAATCTATTGAATAACACAAATTAATATAAGCTAGTAGTTAAATATTTTAAGTGCTCCAATTACTCTGATTCTCATATTAACCTGTACAACCATTTAAACACATAAATATTGGCATGAGTTTGTTAATCAGTACAAACCGATTATTGATGACTAGCAGCAATTTATTATAAAATACATATGAGAGTTTTACCGTACCTGTAAATAATATTATTCAATGCTTTCAAAAATTTATTAAAAATTTATCTAACCTAATTTTGTCTCTCTTGCATTATTACTCTCGACATCTAGTCAATCACCTGCTGTCTGTATCGACAACTTAAATATATACATTAAATTATTAGCCGTACCAATATCCCGACTATAAGGGATCTAGGAAATAGCTGATTGTAGGTAATTTAGTCTGTGTTTTTCGATGAGCTTGTAAAGGGGAAACCCCGTACCGGTAATATTGTCATCGGTGGGTCATGCCAGGGTTTTGGGTTTGAATTTAGTTTGCATTTTGGAATTTATTCCTAGACGTGGACTGGGTTTGAATTCGGATTACTGTGTGTGATTAAGCATGGTGATTTTTACCGGTACAGTGTTCAAAATTTTGGACGCCCTCCGTGGTGCTCGGATGAAGAAATCTCCCACACCCTGCAGAGTGAACAAGAGTAAATATTAAATTATAGAAATATTCGATTTTTTTTTCGTACCGTTGAGATATATATACTTTGCGTTATTAAAATGCGCAGTTTTAAAACGATGTTTTGAGTAAGTCAAATACACTAATTTTTTTTTCACCCTTGCTTGCAAGTAGTTTCAGTTGAATAGATTGCCTTCTAATATTGTTAAGATAATATAGTGAGATTTTTTTTTTGAAAAAAAGTGTGAAAGCGATTTTGAAGTCTTGTTTTAACGACAAAAATATTGAGAATAGTTTCAAAGCAAGTGAAAACCTGTATCGATTTTGTGCGTTTATTTAATTCAAAATAAACGAATGTTATTTCATAAATCTTTTTGCAAGTCAATTTTGTTGTGTTGGAAAAAAAAAAATAAAGCAAAGAAAGTAGGATTACTTTTCATGTCTTACAAATAAACGCGTGTATGTGTGTATATATATTGTTTAATATAGAAGTCTTATCAAAGCCACTGCATAATATAAATATCAGTTGAATAAAGTTTGGCCGGAATATGTGCTATCCGATATTAAGTAGAGTAACCGTTTATGTTAAGTTTTTTGTATAAAACCAATCAGCCAAATACAGTCGTCAAAGTGTTAACGGTATATACACTTACGTTATAGAAACTTGAAATTGTATGATAACCCCGCAGAAGTAGCGAATATTAAACGTTCTACATAAAACATTATGTTCTTGAATCAAATGATTTTATTAAGTCACGTAAAAAGTATATATTTGGGGATCAGTGGACTAAATTATCTATTGGTCACATGTTGCTGGCTGACGCCTTTCAAATAAATTTGTCAGCAAATATGTTTGTCCATACAGCAGTGGTGTTTTGTTTGGTCTATAAAAGAGAGAAATGGTGATATATATATAGAGAGAGAGTTACTGACAGTATTATAAGAATATTATTGTATTATATACTAATTGTTAAAATGTTGTTTTATAGGACTGAGGAGAATAGTTCGAACTGGGTGAAATAAAGTTTTTTCTCTTCCCTTATTAATAATTTAGATACACGTATCATATCATATATATACATGTAATAAAAAAAAAAAAGAAAAAGTGAAAAGGGGTTTTATATAACAGAAATCAAACGGAACGTAGGCGGAAAAAAGAAAGGAAGGAAGACACACAAACCGTATGAGAAAGGCGGGAACAGTATCAGCAGCGGGGAAGGATTTGGCATATAGGATCAGGGATCAGTATCTTTTATGAATATATACATAAATAAAAATATTTCGCAAATAACTAATTCACCTGCTAAAAAAAAAAAACACACATATAATTAATAAAAAAAAAAAAAATACCAAATGGCAGAAATAGAAGGGTTCAGTAAATCATCTGAAAATGGTGCAGAAACATCAGACACATCCAGTGATCATGAGATTGTTTTTAAAAAATATCCTGATAAGAGAAAAAGTTGTAGATGATTAGAGAAGAATGCCAAGCAGAGGGAGCACGATGATGATGGGAAGTTTTACGCGATTCTCGAGGAGATGAGAGAGGATAGAAAACTTATGATGGCTATGATGGAGCGGATGTTGAGAATTGAAGAAGGACATATGGGGATTGATGGTAAACCAGATCGGGAAGAGAAATCCAATAGCAATACAAAGAAGGAAGAAGATGACCAAACCATACCGAAGGAGTTGGAAATTCAGAGCGAGGAAGTCAGTGAAAAGAAAACAAGCCAGAAGATAGAAGTTAGTAATGATGAGTTGGAGATGCAAAGTGAGAGGCAGGGTCAAATTGAAAAACCAATAGTGGCAAGGGAAACTGCTATCAAAGGAAAAGAAATAAAAGTAGAACAGACAATAAATCCCCAAATAAGGATGAGTAATATACCATACTTTGGGTCATCCATTCATATCCAAATATGTAAAGGCGACCCTGGAGAAAATCCAGATGTACATTTGGATAGTGTCAAGGAATTTTTATGCTTACACCAAATGACCGAGAAGGAGAAAATAACAGTAGCCAGCCATTATCTAAAGGAATCTGCGAAGGCTTGGTGGAAATTATTGAAAAACCCACCGATTACAATTCAAGGTTATGAAAATGCCCTTTTAAAAAGGTATTGGAGTGAAGAGAAGCAGGAGGGACTTTTACACAAGCTCTCCAGTCAAAAATATAATGAGAACAACAGACAGGGTTATGCAGCATTCTTCATTCACCAAGTGACAATACTTAAATCTCTTACTGCTTTTAAGTACACTGATCAGCACATTATCCGGATTATTGTGCATAATTTACCACCGTGGGTACAAAGAATGATGCTGGGAAGCTGCCCCATGTCATTTGAAAAAACTATTGAGCTTTTAAACCAGATTGATTATGGGGATTTGTCTCCAACAAAAAGGGAATGGGAGCAGAGTCATTACAACGCGAGACAATTAAAGCCTTATATACCTCCTGACCCAGGGAGAACATAGAAAACAAACAGTAATTTTGGGATAACCCGGTAAATGACCACTATGTTATAAATGTTTCAGACAATGAGTAAAGACCAATGGACATTAATATACAAATGATTGATAAAATGTATCATTCCACACCCATGTTTAGGTTCAAACTCTCACCCAGACTGTTCTCCAAAGTCGATCAACTTTGTAATGAAATGTAAGTCAGTAAAATATGTATAAACATTTTTTTTTGTTATTTTTTTTTAAGTAGGAAGAAATGAAACAGACAGATCGAAGAATCGATCTTAGTTTCATGGTTGTCATTTAAGAACGGTAATTCTAAACCCCTATTTACCCGCAATGAGACTTTTTCTATTCCAAGCCACATAAATTTTAAGTTATTTATTTTGTGTTTGTTTAAAAAGAATTTAATGTAAAGAGTATGAGTATAATTGTCACAAATCATGATGAATAATATTCGTGTGTGTGTGTGGTTTGTGGAGTTATATTAGCTCAATTTAAAAGTTTCAATTGCGTGTATATTTTCTTTAAATTTTAATTTTGCAAATTATACAAAGTCATTTAAAAATGCTGATCAAAAGTCACATTCCTTTGATCAGTATTTTTAATCAAAATCTTACTTGTACAAAATGTATAGGATAATTAATTTGTACTTTGATGAATTAACATAATGAATGTATATTTTTGTATTCACGAATTCCGATGTAATTGTTTTGTCAATTTAGAATCATGTATTAAATTTAAAAATAAATGAAAACCGAACAATGGAAATGAGAAACGTAGAAATCTTATCAAGAAAGGCAAATGCTATTGTATAGTCAAAATTAGATATTGCTGGAGGCCAGGAAATCAAAGGAGGCGGAGTCATGAACAAAAACTAGGCAGAAAGGTCAACCGTGGCCATCTTAGATATAAGATAGACTCTCTAACTTTTGACTTGGCTGTGCTTAGATCGTCTCAAGCTACAGCAAAGTAGTTGTTCCAGAGAAATCCCTTCAACCGTTATTAAGAAGTTGTCCGGTAAACTGATGGGCTAAGTCCAAGAAGCTGATTCCTGTTCTGCCAATTTAAATCTTTCGTACCGCTGATCTGTAATGTTTTCCGTGCTTCCAGTCTTCCAAATTCCAACATTTAAATTAACCATGCCGTTCTAAGAAATTCAAAATGCGTGCCTACGTTCTTCATACATATCACCGCAAGAAGAAAAGCCGGACGAAGAAAGAATGGTAACTTTTGTTACATGAACTTTTTAACTTTCCTCTCAGTAATAATTTTAAATTTAATCTGTTAACCTACTTAATTGCATGTAAATTTCTTGTTTTCCATTTGAAAATGTTACACAAAAACCTGTCAGTAAATTTCTTCTCTAATATTTATGTGCTCTAGTCTTTAGATGATAATTATTAATATTTGTGCCTACTAATAATCCATTTGTGAATACATTTATATTTTTACTATTACTTATTTTACAAACAAAATGATGCCAATAATAATATTTCTCAACTCTAATTAAAGTCAGTAAAGTTTATCTCATAATATTTATTATATCATTTTAAAAGTAATTTTCTTTTATCGAACTAAAAATTGTTTCATTTATGTTGAGTTGAGAGATATTCAGGTATTTTTATTGTTTCTTTACTTTGTCATGATATTTTAATCTACACTCCAAATCTCAAATACTTAAAATAGTCTAAAATTTTATTATATTTTTTTTATATATTATTACGGAGTAATAATAATAAGTGAATATTTTATTGCTATTATTACCTTCCGAACAATCTGGGGAGTTATGGGTTTCAGAGTGAAATTAATTAATTGTTACTTTTGCGATCATTTGATTTCGCCATGTTATTATTGAATAGTTATATCAGGCTGTTGCGTAGAACATGTTATGGATAGATAAAATGGTTTATATAATTTCGTTTTAAAATCCACTTCCGATCACTCGTCCTCGATGTTACGGTGGCAATGCCTTTACCTTCGCCTAAGTTGGCGTCTCGTTTTACTACCATATGGAGAGAAAGAAATTCTTCTCCAGGTAATCTCTTGGATCACCGGGGTTCGAAAATGATCCCGGCTGGTTGTAGTGTCTCGGATCTACTTGGGGGCATTAAGACTTGTCAAAGTACAAGCCGCCCGGTATTCCGTTCATGCACCACAAGTTATTATTGTAGTGTACCTTAATCCTTGCAACCATCAGTACATCAGTATTATATATTATATTTTTATATAAAACCGCCTCCCATTTATCCGTATACGCAATGGTTTGAATCTATTGAATAACACAAATTAATATAAGCTAGTAGTTAAATATTTTAAGTGCTCCAATTACTCTGATTCTCATATCAACCTGTACAACCATTTAAACACATAAATATTGGCATGAGTTTGTTAATCAGTACAAACCGATTATTGATGACTAGCAGCAATTTATTATAAAATACATATGAGAGTTTTACCGTACCTGTAAATAATATTATTCAATGCTTTCAAGAATTTATTAAAAATTTATCTAACCTAATTTTGTCTCTCTTGCATTATTACTCTCGACATCTAGTCAATCACCTGCTGTCTGTATCGACAACTTAAATATATACATTAAATTATTAGCCATACCAATATCCCGACTATAAGGGATCTAGGAAATAGCTGATTGTAGGTAATTTAGTCTGTGTTTTTCGATGAGCTAGTAAAGGGGAAACCCCGTACCGGTAATATTGTCGTCGGTGGGTCATGCCAGGGTTTTGGGTTTGAATTTAGTTTGCATTTTGGAATTTATTCCTAGACGTGGACTGGGTTTGAATTCGGATTACTGTGTGTGATTAAGCATGGTGATTTTTACCGGTACAATACGGTCACATGATTTTTTAGATGTCTTCTTGGCAGGCAGATAACGAACACCACCATGTTTCTTGGTCCTGAAAAAAAAATACAAAAGAAAAAAAAAGTAGTAAATAGTACATACAAAATAAAAAAAAATACAAAAAAAAATTTACATGCATGAAATAGTATATACATACAAAATAAGGTCAATACAAAATATAAAAAAATGGGCAAATAAAATTTTTTTTGTAAATTGAAAATAAACAGCTAAATAAAAAACACGCGATTTAATGCAAATCTGGCTTAGTACTTTTACATGCATTTGGTAATTTTCAAAATGTACTTATTTATTAACAAAAAATTTTTGTGAATTTAACAAAGAAACCGATAAAAAACACTTTACCCGAATTAATGCGAATCTGGCATTAATTTTCAAAATGTACTGTACATTGCAAATTTGATTTAAAAAATTATTAAAAATTATTTACAAATTAAATGTAATTAAGTGGAAGTTTGATAAGTGTAGAAATATTAACAAAAAATTTTTGTACATTTAAAATAAAGATTTAATGCGAATATGGCATTAATGGCGACCTTACTTTTACATGCATTTGGATTACTTGTTGTCTATATTCAATAATATAATGAATTATAAAATTATAATTATTAGAAAAAAAATTAAAAATTACTTACAAATAGCGTTCACTGCGGAGGACTGAATTAGGGATATATGTTCCAAAATCACAGCAAAAGGAGTCCAGGTGCTGATGTGCTGGCTCTCTGTGTTTTTTATTGCGCCATTTGACCAAACCCCACAACCTTTCAATATTTTGTATATGTACACCAGTTGTGGGGTCTATGAAGTTGTATGTGTGATTAACATGATGGTGTTCATATCCAGCCTCAGTTAACTCTTCGCTCTTATATCCCTTCCAGCAATCACTGTAGATAGTCGAGCCTTCATGTATATTTTGCAAAATTTCTTGCATGAGAGTAGATGCACTTCTATCTCGAATGGCTACAATAAAACATTCGTCAATCTCTCTGCATATGCCACCAAACAGCCATTGCTGTGGTAGGACTCTTCTGGCATTGTTCTTCTGTTTTGTGAAGAGGCTTTTGTCAATTTCCACGATTGTGTTGGGTTTCCGCCTTTCATTTCTTAACAATCTCCAGGTACAAACTCCGTGGAGGTAGTTGTTCCAATTGATAACAGTTTTGTCTGAAATATTCAATTCCTCCGCCCAAAATGTTATGGATGTTAATTGTTTGGATCAATTGTAGATGAAACGTATAGTGGTCATGAAAGTAATTTTGGAGCCATCGAACAACATGACTTTTCTCTTAGCGATTTGGGATAGACAATCTTTCAAGTTGCATCACCATTGTTTCACCAAATTGGGTCCTGAATTGTGAACATACTTCTTCATTTCATGACCATTTTGACACAATTTCCTTTTGGGGAGAAGTCCACAGTCTTGTAAGAAGATGATTGCTTCTTCCTCCATACTCGGTAAATTAAATAATGTTGTTGTAGCTTCAGCCATCATAAACGCAAATATCTCAAAATAGAAGAGCTCAAAAAAGTAACCGTGATGCCGTGGATAGCAAAATCACAATAGACAGAAAAATCAAAAAATTTCCCAAACCTCTCTCCGAATTTTAAATCTCGCAGGTAAAAAAAAAATTGACTCTGATGGATTGAGCATGCCAGTCACTTGGTTGCCATGACAACGTTGTCATGCAAAAATCGATGATGTCTACCAGAAGGGAAATCGGTAAGTGTAATATGTCATCAGTTGAATAATCCGTGACTACCATTTTATCCTCTTTACTATTAATATATTTCAAAAAAATTATGTTTTTCTTTTATTTCCATTAAACAACAAAAAATAATTATCTACATACCTCACAAAAAAAAAAATTGGCCCATTATGTCAAGTGTTGTTAGCCGAGAGGTCAGCGCAGAGTTTGCCTCTTGGCCGATACTATGACATATGAAAAAAAAATTGGCCCATTATTATTACAAACAAAATATTCTTTTTTAAAATTATACATATACTCCTCTGCTAAAAATCTATTTAAACTATTTCTCATATTTAAACTTTTTTTTTCTTTATAAAAACTACTTACATATTTAAAAATAACATTCTTACAATAAATGAAATTTTGAAAAAGATTATTTTGATTGTAATAATAATAGGCCAATTTTTTTATGTAAGATATGTGCATGATTATTTTTTGATGTTTAATGAAAATAAAAGAAAAGCAGATAATTTTTTGAAATATATTCATAGCCAAGAGAATAAAATTAAATTTACTAGAAAAAAGAAAATGTTAATATTATTGAATATATAAATGTTAGAATTAAAATAATAAGTAATATAATAGGGGAATAATAGAAACTTTTGTTTACAGAAAAAAAAAAAACATATTTGCATATTAGTCCTGTGACACAGCTCGTATTAGATCTGTTGCACCTATTCACATCCAAGATAAATGTGTAGCATTGCGATTAGGTCAAATAAACCCAAGTATATCCTGGTATGTTGTTATCTGATGCCATATCAAAATGTATTTGTTTTATCATATCTCCAATCTAGTATTTCTTCCCATGTACTTTTTAAGATTTATAGTATTTCTGATCTAATCCCCCCCCCCCTTCTGAGTATTTTTCATGATTTTCTTCACAGTTACTGTCAATGTACTTTTTCTTCATGGTTAATTTCATTATTGCTAAATTAAATTGATTGTGAGTAAATAACTGTACTTTCCTTTTGATTTCTATTGCATAATTTCATAATTAGATGTTTTTTTTTGTTGTTGTTGATAAATTGAGAAATGCCAGTTATGACCATTTTCATGTGATCCACAAATATAATTTTGTCAATCTTGAAACAGGCATCCACATGCAAAACATCGAGAGACTTTGGGCTTCTGCAAAAAGGCATAACAAGCAACAATGGGAACATCTCACCAACATTTGGAATCATATTTGGCTGAATGTATGTGGTGCAGGTGTCATAAAGATGAGGATGCATTCATTTGCATAATGAATGAAATCAAAAATAATTGACACCAATATGAATTACCAATAAAAGTATTTTTTTTTATTTTGTGGGAAAATTTTTTTTTTGTTTGTTTGTTTTTATAATTTTTTATAGTTGTTTTTTTGACCAAATCCCATTCACATGATACTCTCTACAATCATGCAGTCATTTTGGAGGGTAAAAGTGTAAAAAATTTTACTTTGAATCTCCATTTTATCCAGAAAATTTAATCAACCTATTTATAAAATTGAAGAGACCACTTACATTTATTTATTGTGACAATTCCTGTTATATATTGCCCAGTAAGTAACATGTGTATATTTTATGTTTTCAGGAATAATATTTTAGAAATTTTGATAATTTAGTTATTGTTCAGGCCATAATAGTGTGTGATATCTTTAGTACTGTTATATATTTTAGCCTTTTTTATCTAAATACCGTATAGATAGTTATTGAAAATGCTGCATGTATTTCACTCTTTTTTTAAATTATATATCAGGGAATTGCTTAAAAAATACCCCATTAATATATATTAAATGTATATTTCTCCTGTGAAAGTCATATATGTTTCTGGTAAAATACTCTCCAAAATTGTTGAAATTTACAAATTTTATGGTTTTTTATTTAATGACATCGCATATTACTTAATTAAAAATTATTTATAGTATGTATCAGTCTTGTGACATGGAGCATGTGTTAGACATGCTGCACCTATTCACAGACATATTCAACCTGCCGATAAGTTGGTAATTCTTTGGGAAAATATCATGTACAAAAGATCCATATACACATTATTTTCATAAATGTTTGCAAAGTATCATATATAAGATCCGTGTACATGTTATTTTGGTCAGATCACAAAATTGCAAAGTTATCAGTGGATTGATACATAAGTGAATGTGCAGCATGTCTAATACATGCTCTGTGCCACAGGACTAATATGTAAGTATCAAAAAAAAAACATTTTATGGTCTATTAAATAATTGGTTAATTGATAATCATTGTAAAATAAATATTAATAATAGGATTTAAAGAGCAATTAAATTATGTTTAAATGAAGATTTATTAAAAAGTGTAATTAATATGGTAAAATATGTTTTATAAATAATTATCCTCGGGTTGTTATTAATGGTTTGTTTTTTTAATAAAAATATTGAAAACATGAATAATAGAATAAAATTAAATAAGAATAATAGTAAGATAATTTATATTGATTTCAATGTTTCAAAAGGTTTGTTTGCTAAAATTAGAAAATTATTTAATAGGATTAATAAAAAGTATAATGTTATTGTTTGTTCTATTTATAAAAAGAAAAACAGTTTAAATTTTTTAAGAGATAATGATTATAATAATTTAGAAGTTATGAATTTGTTTTCTATTATAAAATGTTTAGATTGTTTTGAAGATAATAAAGAAATGTTATATGCTGATAAATTGGCAACAAGATAAAAACAGCATTTAAATAATAAACATTCGGTAGTTTAGGATCATATGGCTAAATTTAAACACTAAGATTTTAAAATCTATTAGAACATTTGGAATGTGTTAGATCATATTATGAAAAGAAAGAATTTAGATTAATAAAATTAAACCTGTAATGAATAGGTTGTTAATTTAAAAATGATAATAGGCTGATGTAATTAAATAATTGTAGGGAATTATTTTAAGAAAAGTATTTAAAAAACGAATGTAATGAAAAACTTAAGATTATTTCTATTTGTTATATGCATTTGGATTTTTGTGGAGTATTTGTATTTATATTTAATGTTTTTATGTAGGTTTTAGTTGTTAACTTGATAAAGATTATAAAATAATATAGTTGAAATGGAGGGTTTTTTATACTTTATAATAGTTTATATAATTAATCAAGATTTATAAAGAAATTTGCATGTGGTTTCTTTTGTATATATATTGAAATTAATGAGCTATTTTAAAAATAAAAGTTTGTGTTTTTTATTACTGATTTAATTTATTTATAGTAACGTGTGTATGGAAATATTTATAAAATTGTATTATTTCCAATTTTCAAATCTTGATCTCTAATATATGTTCTTAATATAGCTTAATTTTTAGTTTAAAAATGAAAGATGCCAGTTATTAATTGGTATTGTGCTTGTTTATGTCATAGTGATATTAATCTGGCTGTAGAAAGGAGTTTGCTATTAACTGAAAGGAGACTTTTTGATTCCTCTTGCAGGTCTTAAAGGAACTGAGTAGGGCAAATTCCTAATGCCCACTCCATACTTTCTTGTCATTGCAGCTGTTATTACTATGCAATTATTTATATAGAATATGAACATGGATGGGCTGCTCACCAACATGCATTAGCCAGCATGGTGGGTTTTTACTTCTGAGTTTAAGATCAAGAAACACCATAGTCTTCTCAGTTGCCTGATAAGGCAGAATGAATGTTTGTGTAAATGATACATATTTTTCCAATAGATATCTACAATTATGACAGACAAAAATAAATCATGGTCATTATTCCCAGGATGCTGTAAAGTCACCAACCAAGGCAGTGGTTGGTGGCCTAAGGCAGAGAGTGCTAAGAATCCCCTGATTGCAGACCCAGGTTGCCATTTTATGATGACTTTTTATTTAGGCACTTACAAGTGCAGATCACTTTCAAGTGAAAGAAGATTGCAAGAATTAGAAGAACTGTCTTATATTAAATGAGACATTATTGGACATTGTGAAGGTGAAGAGATAATTCATTTAAAAAGTGGACATGTACTCTAATATAAAAGGACAAATATTGGAAATGCAAGTGGAGTATGATTTATTATAAATAAAAACTGGAAAAACAACATTGTGGAGATTGATGGTGTATCAGACAGAATGGCAAGATTAGTTATACAACTTAATAGCAGATACCAAATGCAGATAATTCAGGTTTAGGTCCCAACAAGTTCTCATAGTGATGAAGTAGTAAAAGACTTTTATATGGATATACAAAAGACTTTTGATCAGAGTAAACAACATTTTAAAATTGTTATGAAGATTTTAATGCTAGAATTGGTAAACAAATGAAAGATGAAATTGCTGTAGGTAATTTTGGTTCTGATAATAGAAATGAGAGAGTTTTCAGAAAAAGAAAAACTTTATATAATGAATTCTTTTTTCGAGAAAAATGTTAAAAGGAAATGGACATGAAAGCATCCAAATGAAGGTACAGCAAAATTGGATTATAGGTTGACTAACAGAAAATATATATTTCAAGATTGTAATGTTCTTAATAAATTTAACACAGGAAGTGATCATCTATTAGTAAGATATAAGATACATGGTAATGCAAAACTAGAGAGACAAAAATTATTAAGAAAAACAATATTTACATTTGATATTCCTAATCTTCAAAAAAATTGGTTTCAAGTATTAGTAGATTTTGAACATGATTCAGATTTGAATGAAATTAATATGAAAATAACTGATACATTTTTAAAAACTGCAACAAAGATAGCTGGTAGAAAAAAAGCAGCAATTGACCAGTAAAATTTCTACTGAGACTACAGAATTTATTAAGAAAAGAAGGAATATGAAGATACACAAAAATTATGCATTAAAAAGGATTGAATATTTCAAATTTTGTAAAATGGTGCCAAAAAGAGTTGAAAATGATACAAGGAAGTATAACTCTGAACTAGCAAGGAACATTGTAGAAGAGAATAAAAGTGTTAAGAGTGTAAAACAATATTTTTGTATTGGTAGGAAATTTATATTTGCAATAAGAAAAAAAAGATGAAAATATTACTAAAAAGAGAGATGGCATCATGAAATGGGTAGAAGACTTTTATGAAGAATTACATAGTAATAAAGAATAAATACTTCCTATAGGTATTACATCTTCTGTTTGCACCAGAATTTTAAATGAAGAAATAAGACATGCAATTAAATGTATGAAGAAAGGAAAGGCTCCAGGTAATGATGAATTTTAATTGATATATTAAAAGAAGCAAGTGAAGAAATAGAATTTTTTTTAGCAAAGTTATATACTAAATGTTTAAATGATAAAGATATATCAGGTGATTGGAAGAATGTAGTATTAATATTAATATTTTAAAAAGGTGATAAAGCAGATATTAGAAATTACAGACCTATCAGCCTTTTATCAGTTTTATACAAAATTCTTACCAAGATAATTACAACTCATCTACAGAGAACATTGAATTTCACCAACCAAGAAAAACAAGCTGGATTTAAAAGTGGTTTTAGAATAGGAGATCATATCTGGGTATTGAGAAAAATTATAGAAAGGACAAATGAATATGAGTTGCCATGATGTTTTGGATTTGTAGATTATGAAAAGGCATTTGATTCTATAAAGATTTCTTCAGTGATTAAAACATTGGATCATCAAGAATCCAGGATATTGTCATATTTTAAACAATATTTATAAAAATGCAACAGCAACAATTAGATTACATAAGGATACTGGGAAAGTCAATATTGAGAAGGGTGTAAGACAGGGTGACTCCATATCTCCAAAACTTTTTCCAGCAGTGCTGCAAGAAGTATTTATTGGATTAAAATGGGAAACTAAAGGAGTGAAATTAAATGGAGATTATGTAAGTCATTTAGATTTTGCAGATGATGTAGTTTTTGCAAATAATGCATTAGAGCTGCAGGAAATGTTGTGGGAGTTATCAGATGAAAGTAGGAGTAAAGATAAATATTACAAAGACTAAAGTAATGTTTAATGGATTTTCTCAAAATATGAAAATAAAGATTGATTATGATGAGTTAGAAGTTAACAGTTACAAATACCTTGGTCAGATTATTAATATAGATGGAAACATAATGGATGAAATTAATCATAAAATTAAACTTGGTTGGAGTACTTTTGGTCGAAATAACTTGATATTAAAAGGAAATATGCCTATGTGTTTGAAAAGAAAGGTTTTTAATAAATGTGTTTTATCATTTCTTTCTTATGGATCTGAGACTTGGGCACTTAATAGAAGAGCAATACAGAGACTTCAGACCACTCAAAGAAATATGGAGAGATGCATGTTGGGAGTAACAAGAAGAGATCAAAAATGCAATATATGGTTAAGAAAACAAATAGGTGATACTGACCTCATTGAAAAAATTAAAAGATTGAAGTGGAATTAAGCTGGACATATTTCTAGAAAAGATGATAATAGATGGACAATTGGAATCTTAAACTGAATTCCAAGAGATTGTAAAAGACCCAGAAAGAAACCACATGTGAGATAGATGGATGAAATAAGAAGGTTTGCAGGGGTGGTGTGGAGAAGAGAAGCTAAAGACCGGAGAAGATGAATTAAACATGGAAAGACCTTCATCCTGCAGTAGATTGATAATGGTTGATTATGATGATGAAATTAATCTAAAAAAATACATTGAGAAGTCTTATTAAAATTATGAATTACTTCTGAAAAATCCATGAATATTTTCTAATTATTTACTATATATATTTTATAAAAATATTATTTACTTATGAAAATGTGGTACTTAGTATTATCCTGCAGAGAAATTTTAATCTTCACTAAAGTTATTATGATTATTTGTGAATGCTAAATATTTGATGGGATTTAATTAATTAAGTAAATTTAATTTTCAAAAATAAGTTATTGGAGATCTCTGGAATATTTTTATATCTATTATACATTCTTTATTAACTTCTTGCTAGCACTGTCTTACTTCTGCTTTGAACATAACCATTATTTGCCAAGTAAATAAATTGGCATTAATCCTGTAAAACTTTGTTAAAAATGATTCCTTAAATTTTTCATGTTAAACTTTCTTAATTAATAAAATAAAACATACTATCAAATATTTAGCAATCATAAATAATCATAAGTAATGAACACTAAAATTTCACTGCCGGACTAACATGTAAATTGGGATTATATATTAAGAAAACATAAGAAAATTATTAATTTAAACAATGTTTATTAGTTGTTCCTTATAAAATGTTACTATGAATATAGTTTTGAAATGAGTGTGCATAATTTTTATTTCGTATTTAATATATAATAATTTTAAAAAAATTTCTGTATACTATTTTGATAAATTTTAGCTATGATGTAGTAAGACAAAGCACTAATTAAAATAGTATTGTAAATTAAAGTCATGACACCTAGTAATAGTAATTATCAGACTCACTTTTAAACCATAAGATCAAATACTTATATATGTGTGTGTGAAAATTGGAAATATCACAACATTGTAAACATTTTTGGTACTTTGGTATTAAACCTGCTGTGAAATGTCTAACTTGCAATCTTGTAAAATGACACATGAGTCTTTAGACAAACTTAATCATTCGATTTCTTTACCCCAAAATCAAAATAATGAGCAATCACTGGGGAAAACTGAACTTTTTGGTATTTTCCAAAATAGAAAAGAACACTTCCATTTCTTTGTGCATTATTCTCCTTATAAATTTGGTCAATGCTGACATGCAGTTCCTTATTTTTTATTCTGCCATTTGCCTGAATTTCAAAGTCTTTTGATATTCTGCATGTAAACCTATAAAGTTTGAACTGTGGTTGACCTAAAAAAAATCCAATATATTTTAGGAAATCATAAAATTAGAATAATTATCATCACATGAATTATCTCCAAATAAATGCATCTGTAATATTTCACAATAGGTTTAATACCAAAGTATCTAGCTTAAATTTTAATATCAAGAAAATATAATAATTAATATTTGTATTTACTCCAAAAGTATTTATCAAATTCTTCAATTTCTCCCAATTCATATAAATTCTCCATAGTTTTTTTTAATTCTATATTTATTTTGCAAAAACAAAAACAAACTCAAAAAAAAACAACAACTATATTTTGGCCTTAAAAAGTTGCTAAGGAATTTATTCAAAATTTCCATGTCAGAGAGTTTTATATTTAGTTGTTTGATCTAATTTATTCTAGAAAATACTGAATCCCTTTTTTTAAAAAAAGAGATATCTTTATTTGCTAAAGTAATTTGATTCTTAAATAATCAGCTGATTAAAAACTTTATTTTTATATGTAATTCTGGATATACTTTACTATTTTAGTATGGAAACAATGATTTGTGAAATTCAGAATTTTATAAACTATTTCAAAAGTTTATTTATTATGAATAACCAATTGCTCTTTGACTAAGAGGCTGATCGTTTTACAGTGAAGCTAATTTTTGAATTATTCTAAATTGTGGCATAAAGTTTAATACTGTGCTTTTATGCATATATAAAAAAATTGAACAATTTTTCTCGTAATTTTAATATTACTAAGAAAATTTTATAGAACTTGAATCAAAGTCTTCCTACCAATGCAAAATTTACACAGAACATACATATGATTTTCAAGCTACTGTCAGATTATCAAACATTTTATGATAAGGAATAAAGTTCTATATGGAAAACATACTAGTAATAATTCTATACATACAATATATTTTAATATAAAGAATGCGCACACTTGTAGCAATCACATGCATATTTCTATTAATAGGTGGAATAAAATATTTTTGACATTAAGATTTGTTTAAAAAATTGATTTTTGTTATCAATCTTATTAATGCTGAAATAAAAGACAAAGTAGCATGGTTTTAAATGCTGAAATCCAGAGCAATAATGCATAAGAACAGACTATAAATCCTCAATAAATATACGTTTTACCAAATTAAATGTAAATTTCACTAAGCTAATGTGAAGAACACTTCCTACAGAAAAGACCCTAATAATATTATATAGATATATGATATTAAATGCCATAACAGCTAAACTGGAAATAATATTAAACTATATCAACTATTTAAAGTAAAATTTTGTTAGAAAAATTTATAAATAATTTATACCACCAATTGGTTTCATTGTCTTATACAGCCTTTTCTATTCAAACAAAATAAAAAGGTATAAGGAACATTTAAATAGGTATAACCATGTCTCTCAAGTCAAAGCAATCACAAATATCACTCACAATTCAATGCAATGTTTTAATCAAGCATATCCTGAAAACTTCTTTTAACTTTCCATGTGGTTGAAATGATTTTTTTGTATTGTATATGATATGTTGTAATTGTTTTAAATTATGGATAATGTAATATGATTATTTAAATAGTAAATAAGTTTTGTATTACTTTTCATATTATTTGTCTTGAGAAAGTTGTCTAAGACAATGAAACTTAATTGGTAGTGTATTTTATTTTTAAATTTGATTTGATATAGTTTAATTATAGTTGTTATTTCAATTAATAAAGTAAAAAACGATTATCCTTTTTCTATATAGATCTTAAATCAAAAACATTATGTTTGACTGTTAATAAAAATATTTGAAAGTAAAACTAATTAAAAGTGAATTGTGTAATTGTAGTATTTTGTAAAAATGGCAGACATGTTTGTGCACTCCAGAAAAACTAGAATGTATTCGAGAGGTTGTTTTTAGATCGCGCGCTGATAACTGTGGAATTTAATTAAGGCATCTAGATAAGAGATGATACCTTATTGGATGGTGTATTAATTGTTGCAGTTATCAGAAAGCAATAAGAAGACTGGGTAAGAACTATGCAGGGCAGTATTTGAGTAGGCAGTGATTCGAGTACAACTACAGTAGAGATATCTCGCATCAGTGCTTGCGGTAAATGACCAGTGCCCAGTGGAAATATAGTCCATGGGTGTAGCTGAAAAAACTCACAGAGATAGGGAGACCACAGTGGAGATATGGAGAGCATCCATTTCCAGAGCATTCGTTGCAGACCATTCGTTGGAGAGCATCCGTTGCAGACCATTCGTTGGAGAGCATCCATTACAGAGCACTGGTTGCAGAGCATTTGTTGCAGACCATTCATTGGAGAACATCCATTGCAGAGCATCTGTTGCAGAGCATTCGTTGCAGAGCATCCATTGCAAGAGAACAGTGTGGAAATTGAACATTAGCGAACTGTAGAGATATAGTCTTGCAGACTATTCACTATTCAGACTATGTAAAATCTAGTGAGTCTTATTGTATATAGTTATTTGCTGACCGCACAGTCATACTTGCGGATATAACAGTAATTGATTTTGTTTTGTATTGTGTTTAATGTAGGAATTAATATTTGTTAGATAAAACATGTTTTTTAACATGCTTCTCATTCCTAAAAATAGATTGTATATATACTACTAGTGTGTTCTTGTAAAGCTTGATATTATGCAATATTGCTTTAATTAGCAATACATACAATATAACATATATATTCTAACTAGTCTCATTTTATGTGCTATTTTTAAGCTATTTTAAGTTTTTATCCAATGCTTAATGTTTTAGATTATGTAGATATGATAGCTTTACTATTATTATGACCATAAATGTCTAAGTAACATATCATTATTTATTAGTAAATTGTTTTTATATATATTTCAGATGATGAAAGTCCACTTCCACTTGTAATGAACATGACAGCAAATTATACTATACAAAACATTTCTCATATAAAAGATACAAGTAAGTAAATATTACTTTTATTTACTTAATTACATCTTATTTAAGACAATATAAACAAATTAGGCTTGCTACTGTATCTCTCATAAGTTTCTGGTAAAATTTCTATTCATTTACAAGAAATATCAATTATTTTGATCCACAAAACTACTATAATTTTTGTATATTATTTTGACAGGTATAGCTTCTTTCACATTATATAAAATAGTAAGCAAATTTAAATTGTTTAATTCAACTACAAAATGAAAAAGTGCAGCAGATTTTACTCAAATTTTATATATACATTGTTTTAGATTTATTTTAATTTATAAGTTAAAATATCTGTGATGGAAATCACCTTGCAAACAATTAAATATTTAAGGTTGCTGTCTTAGCAACTGGCATGTAATACCTTAGATATAAATAACCATTATATGTGTATTTGTAATTAATAATTATAAAATAAATATTTATTTTAAAGTGTAAGTCATATTATTTATCTTTTTTGCATATATGTGATCATGTGTGTTGTATAAAATGTAGTGCATGACTAAATGGAGCTTGAATGTCTGAGTTCAAATCCCCTCTAATTAAGTGTTATTTATGTTTAAAATATCAAGTATTTTGAATCACAAAACTACAAATTATTTATTTCTAATACAAGTAAAGATTGTTATATATATTGCAATAGTCAGTCTAGGATATTACACAATGTTTACATTTTTGCACCACCTGACTTTAAGTATCAGACATAAATCAACACTTGTACATATAAAACAATATTTTACTTACTATAGCAATATAACCATTTGTAATGAAGGGCTAGTCATGGAGAACATTAGTTACTCCCAATAAATGAGGGTGGTCTATACAATCTTAAATAAACAAAGTAACAAATCATTTATTAATTGATGCACAATTTATTTTCTTTAACAAAATAAATAAATCATGTGACAGTACTTGATTTACAAAATATAATCATTAATTGATGTGGAATTTTGGTTTTTTAATCTTTATACAAATAAAAAAGAATGGAGAAATATGGAAGTTGTCTAATCTATAAAAAATATATTACGCATGGGAGAAAGAGAAACGTAAATAGTCATATGTGTATGCTGAAAATCAGATATATTAATCTTTAACTTGGATTAAAGTTTATATATGTGCTAGAGAAAATCTCTAGTTTAATAAATGATTAGTAATAATCATTACGTGTTTATCAAAAAGTTGATAATGGAAGAGTAAATTGATGTAAAAATGAGACAATTTGCTCTACATAAATACTCTTCATGTAATAAAAATATATATGAGAGAATTGATGAGTGCTGGTTCAGTACAAAATGCATCTTGGGGGTTATTTGTCTTTTATTGTATATTTATTCATATGAAATTATTTATGAAATAAAAAAATAATGGAATAATATGGAAAATGTCTAATCTATAAAAAAAAAATCTTTATGCATCATAGTTTCAATATATTTATAGATAGTATAACGCATTCATTGTACTTTTAACACTGAAAATAATAAATACAATAATATCCTTATATTAGTTTTTTTGTTTGTTTATATATATATATATATTGTAACCCCTCACACCTATCACCAACACTAACAATTACCCGGGGATGCCAATTCTATGGATCATAGAATAAAATATTTATTTAACTTTACCTAATTCTATTCATGAGGCAATGTACATTAGATGTGGGAGAAAATATTATTACTAATAGGAATAGACATCTATTAAGTTCTATGCTAGACAAAATTAAATTGGTAAAATTCTACCAGCTAAAATTAACTAATAATACTCTATATTTCACCTCCTCCCATCATCCATATGCACTGAACAACCTCTACTATATTATACAATTAACTAATAACTAAAATAAAATAAAATAATATTTCAGAAATTGTAATGTATAATTTATTAGATCTAAACTCAAACTAAACCTATCACTACTAAATTTTAACTACTCACTAATCTAATCTGGATAAATGAATTTATTATCTAATCTAAATTATATATTGAAGATCTCAGGGAATTAACTTATGGTATGGCTTGATCTAACATTTTTATACTTAAAATTATTATTTGACACTATGAAAATAATATTATAAACCAAACAATACCCTAATTAGATACTTGCAGTTAGATAATGAAAAGAAATCGGGCACATTTTGATTTCAATTTATCATCTAAACAAAAATTAAATAACAAAACCCTTTTAAAAATGATCAGTAGGTAATTGGCATCTCATATAGTGTTTGAATCAAGGAAATCAACATCATCATATCTTGAGATTTATTATAATTAAATAAAATACAATTATGTTACATTAAATAAAATAAATGTATAAGCATGGGTGGAAGTGTGAAACATGAATGAATGTTATAGAAGAAACTCCAAATACAAATTTAGATAAAATATTTATTAATCAAATAGAATATAGTTAAATCAACATCTACTTTTCTTTTATTGTTATTAACAAAAATTCAAAAGGGATTTCATATTATTGAGTACAGGTTATACAAGAAGATATAATACAACATGATTCATTAACTTTTACATCTATTATATATTTTCATGAGAACATTTTGATAGATTGGTAAACTTTTTATTTGAAACATTAAATGAACTAAATAAGTTCCTATTATTTGCTATAAAAAAAATGGCTCTTTAGCCATCGGTGATTTCTGATAGACTTATACAAAAATAAAAACAAAATAAATATGACCTTACACTTTTAGTAACTAATTACTAAAATATCTTTTATTCAGCCTTTTGCTGTCATTTATTAACTAAAAGTTTATAACAACAACATAGATTAATATTCTAATTACTGGACAAATTAAGATTTTGTATTGTTACTCTAACATATCTTAAATAAAATTAAAATAAGGGGATTTAAACTAGGAATAATATTAAACTATCTTACCAAAGAAAATAAATACTTCTATTAATTAAATGTATTTTTCTTTGTAGTTTTGAAATAAAGTATTCTATTGGATAATTAGGTTCTGCTTTGCCAAAATAAAGTAAATCTTTGTATGCATTAACTATGTTCTATCTTTGCTTGATTATTTATGCAAATTATGATTAAATGATAAAAATCAATGAGATGAAGCTTAAATGATTACTACAAAATGTTTTTAAATGATAAATAAAGTTCTACATTAATAATGAATTTTTTTATATCAAAATTAACAATCTGTGCATGAATCTGTATTATGCTGTGTGTCAAAGAAAATAAATAAATAATGTTAATCAATCTAATCGGTTTGCTTATGATATTTCAATATAATCATAATACGGTTGGAAATGAAGATCAATCAATCTTTATTTATCAACTATAATACAGATGTTTTATAAGACACTAAACTTTCCTTTTATTCTTCCTTTTTATCATAAACCATCAAACACTAGGCTATAGCTTCAGCTGGAAAACATCCAATACACATAAGATAAAAGATTTCTATACTTCAAAACAGGTAAATACCACAATAACTTCCAAGTCTATCTTTAAGACTAAATAATTGGTGGAATAACTCATCACCAAATGAAAATCAGGGAGAAAACATCTCTAGCTTCATACACTTTTAATTCAATATATCAAATATAAAAGGAGGACTCAGTCCACTCCTATCAAAAATACTGCAATACATGGAAAATAAAGGATTACTCAATCCTATACACTACAATACACTGCACTGGGCAAACTACCCATATTAAATATTCAGCTAACAAATACACTAATTCAATCCCATAAAATATTATAAACATTGTAAACTTTATAGCATATAGCCACAAAATACCTGTCATTCAGTCTTAACAAAGAAATAATAATTCTCTCTTAAACAACTTTCTAATTCTTCAAATGACTGATCCTCTTTTCCTTCCGAATCCGATTGATTTAAAATCATTTTCACTGGCAATTACATATAATTATAAATAAGTTTAATAATAGACACACATATATATAAGCATGTGATATACAGACCATTTAAAATCGCAGTATGCAAAGAATTACTGTTAAAATATTAATTATTACTGCTAGAATTAATAAAGAATAAATATCTCATATCTGACAATATTTCAGATTTGGTTATGTTCAAAGAACAATTGGAGAATAAAATACTAATTACTATGGACAAAACAAGACGAATAATTTGTTATAATATAATGCATTAATATTGGCACGAATCTGTAGTTAAAGTGAACCTAAATAAATAATAAAATTGTATGTTATAGCTGAAACAATTCTTGAAAATAATAGTTTTCTAATTTATAACAGAAATATATTCGGTAAGATTTAATATAATGAACATTTTATATTAAAATAATTATCCACCCTTTTGAATGGACTCTTCCATTAGTTTATTATGTGCGTGGAGTATTAACACACGCACGACCAAACTTATCTTATTAAAATAATAACAATAATAAAAATAAAATTACCAGCATAATGTATTTTTCTATTATGCTATTTGAGACGTTCTTGGAGAAAAATATAATAATAATAATAATACATATAATAAACATTTAAAATAATAAAACATTCCTTAACTAATACTATCTAATATGCTATTAAATAAAATAAAGTTCTCTTCTTTTTTCTTTCCAAACGATATGAAACGAAAAGTTTATAAAAGTTTTGCATGACTTTCCTTGTCATGTCTCCCAATGAATAGTAAGGATATTAAACAGTGAACACACAAAGATAAATATTGATGCATCAAACAATACATTTCCTATAGGAGAAACAAAATAATATTTTGTTGAATCCATAAGAGCATATTCAATGTTTTTTAGTTATCAACTAATGAACTGCTATTAACGTTGTAAATGAATTTCCTTAATTAAACAATATATTTCATAACGCAAGTAAAATAGAAGTTTGTACTTTATTCCTAGGATATATTTAACATTCGATTTCACAATTATAAAGCCATTCAAAAATATACGTAGTTATTCAATTAATAATATTTATTTAGATAAACTCGTTAGTAATGTTAATACAGCAATGTCACATAACTTTATACATTTATAATTTCCTTCCTCCTACTAGCCTAGAAGAACAAATGATTATTAAAGTACATTTAATGACATATTTAATCTTATATTTTTCTTTTCCAACGATAAAAATAGAAATAGTTACGCCGCTATTCTAAGACATATGACAATAAAATTACATATTCCTTGTGTGTATTTTAAATTTTGAGTTTTCTTTTATATTTAACATGAAATTTGTACACTAAAGTTCTGAGAACGTTCAATGACAGTTCACATTTTTCCTCCACATAAATGAAGCACGTGGCATTTGTTCTCTTCATAGTACTATTTATTGTTAATAAAATTTTTATTGAAATGAAAAACTTAATTGTTATAAAATAGACAAGTATTGTTTTATCCTTCCCTGTTAATTTTAAATTTAAATAAAACAATTTAACAGTCCTATTAAGCATTCCCATTTCTTAAATAATAATTTATCTTGAATAATAGAACATAACACTTACATGTACTCTAGCATAACGTTGGGACAATTTGAATGATCAGCTGGGAGCAAATTGACGTATCTTTTAGTGGTTTTTAAGGACACATTTCGCAAACAAATAATATAATTAAATTTTAACTTGAACTCTGGAAGAGGAAAAATAATTTCACTATTAAACTTTGCTAAATAAATTAGTTATAGCTGTCTTTGGTTAGCTATAACTGCCCTCGTAAAAGTTTTAATAATTGACTGACCTCTTCAAAAGTAATAGTAGACTGTCCACTTAAAAGTAATAAGTATTCCTTTTATAAACTTTTTTAATAATCATTACATCACCTTCTTCCCTTCCAATTGTTTACTATAATGTTACATCATCAGAAAAAGACTGTCAATTCCCCCTCCCACTTGCAAACCTACCTAATTTATGCAAAAACTCGAGACAGTAAAAAAAAAAATAGAGGTGGAAAAAAAAAATATTGAGCTAATAATTGAATGTTATTTAAAGCAGTAGAATAAAATTAATGACAATTGTTTTAATAAATAAAATATTTTACAGTATTTGTCATTAAATAATCTACCTGTCCATAATCCATTGATTTATTTAAAATGTAATTAAGCTAGATTTTAATACTGTTATTGATAAAATTAAATATTTGAAGGTGATGTGGGATATTTAATGGTTTAATGAAACATATGAATGAAAAATGAAGTTGGATAATGCATGAATATTCAATAGTAATATACTATAGGTATTACACTGATATGACTGAAATGACAATGTGAATGATGATGAGTGAAACATATTTTACTGTTTATGCTATAAATTAAAAATGTACAAAACAAATGGACTAGAAAATCATTCTAACAAAACTGAATACTGCTTTATGAGCAAATAAAACAAGTAAGTAACAACCTAAACTGCACTGACTATACATATAACAAGCCACCCCCCTATTCTATTGATTATACCCCAAAACAAGATACTAAACATTTGAGAAATCCTTTAATTATACCTACATTTACTATTGATTACAGTTTTAAGTCAAAATAAAAAAATTTTAAAATTTCACGTTATTTCATTTTTTTTAAAAGAGGATTATATCAGATATTACTGATATAACATATAATAACCACATTCCACTCTTTTTACACTTTGAAGCAAAATATATTTATTTATTAATATTACAGTTTCGACTGTTCCTAGCAGTCTTCGTCAGATCTACAAAAATTTAAACATTATATTAATACAACCATATTTCATACATAGATCTATTAAATTTTTACAATTTTACCAACTTAATTATTACCATAAGTTTATTCATAAAACTTACTATTATATAACTTTAAAATCTACTTTACCCTTTATTTCTATTCTTAGTTATTATTATACTAATATTTATTCACGATTTTTTCTTTTGCCATAATTTTATAATTTCAATGTAATATTATTATATTACTATATTCATAATTTAACCTTATTTTACATATTACTTTATTCACAAATTTAACTTTATTTTACATTTCACCTATTATCCTAATTTTTAATTATTTTATTCCATTCCTTAATTCCATTTTACCCATATTTTATTCCTGCCTCTTCCATTTACTTATCTCTTATAAAATTATTTTAATTATTTTAATTCTTATCTGTATTTTTATTTTATATCTTACCTTAATATCTACTAAACTCTCTCTCTACTCCACCATTTTCTATCCCATAATATACTCTAATTTCTTTTAATCTATATACAGCTCCCTCTATTATCTATTATACAAACTACTTATTTTAATTCTTATTAGTTTTCACTGTTTATTTTATTTATTTTTTATACTAAGATAGTTTTTAAACCACTTTCTCTATTAATATTTGGATTTATCTTCTTTATTAAAATTGCCTCCCTTATTTTTCTATCCCTCCTACTACTTGCATAACTTATCATTCTAATATTCTCTTTTTCTAGTTTATGACCTGTCTCCATAAAATGCATATATACCGGTGATCCTCTATCATATTTATGTTGCTTTAACCTAGTATATATTGAATTTTTCATCTCACCAACATATTTATTCATAATCCCTTTATCCCTACATTTTCTGCATTCTATCTCATAAACCCCATTTATATATTTCTTCTCTCCACTTATATACCTATTATCTAAAATATCCATTATATTTTTCTTTCTTTTATTCACTACTTTATATTTAATATCATTTTTAAAATCTTTATTAATTTTTTTAATAATATTATTAATTCCCCTTACTATACTACTATCATTAACTTTTATTCCTATGTATTCCTTCTTTTCTTTTCGTTTCCCTTCATCCTTTCCCTCTTTTTTATATAACTTTTCTATCTTTTTTATATTGTTTTTTATTACCTTTTCTGGATATTCATTTTTCTTAAAATCTTCCTTTATTCTATTTATTTCCTTATCATATTCCTCTCCTTCATCACAATAATATTTTGCTCTATATACCTTAGAACTTATAGAACTAATCTTATGCTTAATATCCATATTAGAACCCCAATTTTGTGCATTTGTAATACCCATTTTTCTAAACACTTCTGTTTTTACTTTACATCTTTTCTCATAATATTCCTTCTTTATCATTATATCTAGATACACCAATCTATTATCATTCTCCCATTCTATTGTAAAATGTATCTTCTTATCTATTTTATTTATTTTATCTATAAATTTTTTTATCTGTCTCTCACCTCTATTAAATATTAACAGAAAATCATCCACATATCTTTTAATTAATATTGGTGCATTCTCATCCCCTATCATTTGATCTTCCATATCCTGCATATATATCTCACTCAATACCCCACTCAATGCACCTCCTATTAACAATCCTTCTTTCTGTTTATAAAACCCTCCATTAAATTCAAAAGTTATATCTTTACAACATATTTCCATTAAATTCTTTATTATCTCTACAGGTATTTCTATTTCCCTTTCCCTATCTTCCTTATATTTATTAATTGCCAAACTAATTGCTCTTTCTACATCAATATTTGTATACATGGACACTACATCCATCTTTACCATTGTCAATTTATATTTACTATATTCCTTTACTTTTGTCTTAATTTCTTTTACTAAATCTTTATTATTCTTTATAAATGTCCTACTTTCTCTATTTACATATTTTCTGAATATCTTTCCTAACCATTTCGATACTCTATCATAATATGACCCCTTTCCATTAATCACCGGTCTTAATGGTATACCGTCTTTATAAATCTTTGGTGCCCCATATATATATATTTTGCCACTTCACAATCCTTAGTAACTAAGTTCTCTAATAATCCTCTATTTACTAATCCTTTGTTATATAAACCTTTAATCATTGTATATATTTTTTTATTATTCACCCCTGTATCATCTTTCTTTATCTTTATAAAAAATTCTTCTTCTAACATCTCTTCCATCTTTTTTATATAATCATGTTTATACATCATAACTAATTTTCCTCCTTTATCCGATTTAATAAACATTATTTCTCTACCATATTTCTTTTTCATTTCAATAATATCATTTACCTTTGTTCTTTCTTTTTTCCCTACCTTTCTATCCTTTACATTTTTAATTCTATATATCAGATTATTTACTTCTTCCTTTAACTTCTCAAACCATTTTTTATCATCTTTATTAATTATACTATAAACATCTTTATTTTGATAATAATATATCCCATATTTTTCCTCCATATACTTCTGTAACATTATCTCCATTCCTACCTGCACCTCCATTATATCTCTTCTTTTATTATTTCCATATGGAACATACTTTATTCCTTTATTTATCATTCTTATTTCTTCTTCTTCTAATTTTATTTTTGTCAGATTACATATTGTTTTCTTTTCCTATTTCTTCTCTTTTCTCACCCTTCTCCTCTCCTCTTCTCTTTTCTTTACTATTTTATCCAATTTCTTTTCATGTCTTATTCTAGTTCTATTATTTATCATATCCTTCTTCCTATTATACAATTGTTGAAATATTCCTTCTTCTTTTTTAGTAATTCTATTAACCAATTTCCTTTCTAATTGTTCTATTTCTTTATAAATTGTTCTTTTATTTCTGTACTCATTCTTTATATATTCTTTTAATAATCTTCTTTTCATATTCCTTATCATCTCTCTTTTATCCTTCATAATTCTTCTTAACTTTCTCATTTTAATAAAATTTGGTATAGCATCTTTACTTGAACATTCCTTCATAAACCATATATTATTCTTAACATTACTTAATCTTATTAGCAGTCTCCATCTTCTATTCACCATTCTTGATACTTCTCCTTCTACATTTCTTATATAAATTATAAAGTTTTTAACAGTATAAATATTATTCAATTTGATTGTATCTTCCATAATGTCCAAATCTTCCTTCACCATTTACTTGTGTATTATTCCTTATATTATAATATAATCTTCAATAACTTCTCTTCCTCTTTCCTTCTTTATTTTTGCTTTTCTAATATATAACATATAATAACCACATTCCACTCTTTTTACACTTTGAAGCAAAATATATTTATTTATTAATATTACAGTTTCGACTGTTCCTAGCAGTCTTCATCAGATCTACAAAAATTTAAACATTATATTAATACAACCATATTTCATACATAGATCTATTAAATTTTTACAATTTTACCAACTTAATTATTACCATAAGTTTATTCATAAAACTTACTATTATATAACTTTAAAATCTACTTTACCCTTTATTTCTATTCTTAGTTATTATTATACTAATATTTATTCACCTTTTTTTTCTTTTGCCATAATTTTATAATTTCAATGTAATATTATTATATTACTATATTCATAATTTAACCTTATTTTACATATTACTTTATTCACAAATTTAACTTTATTTTACATTTCACCTATTATCCTAATTTTTAATTATTTTATTCCATTCCTTAATTCCATTTTACCCATATTTTATTCCTGCCTCTTCCATTTACTTATCTCTTATAAAATTATTTTAATTATTTTAATTCTTATATGTATTTTTATTTTATATCTTACCTTAATATCTACTAAACTCTCACTGCTCTACTCCATTTTCTATCCCATAATATACTCTAATTTCTTTTAATCTATATACAGCTCCCTCTATTATCTATTATACAAACTACTTATTTTTAAACCACTTTCTCTATTAACCCTTAAACCGCTAATTATATTATTGGTTGTATGAGGTAAAAATCAAATCTTTTAATTGGCCAACTCACAAACTGAAGACAAAGCCTATTGTTAAAACATATTCGCCTATAATATTAAATTCAACTCAGATACATTTATAAAAAGTATATTACTAATTTTTCAGGGTATTGAAAGAGAATGAAATTTCTTTCAAAAATAAATTGTTATTTATTTATTATAAAATATATTCAATTTCGGCAAATATAAAGCGAATGTCTAAACAAAAAAGTGGTGATGCAAACGCTTTTTTTTCAATGTTACGTTCTGGAAAAGTAAAGATTTCTTTTTGCTAAATCTTAAATACTTTTACTAAAATCTTCAATATTTTTCGAAAATAATTTTGTTTTTTTAGTATATTTTTTAAAAAACTAGCTTAATTTCTCAAATTATATTTTTTTAATACTTAAAATTGCATTTGAAATGAAAATCTCAGCGTTTTTCTTTATTTTCTTTGATCAGGCAGTTTCTTTGTTCTTTCCAGCCAATCAGAATGTCTTTTTCGGCTAAGAGCTTGCTGACAACCAATGACTGACAATGTTCTTTCTTTGTTTAGGTTTAAATGCGTTTTTTTTAATTTTTTACTTGTAAAATAATTCGGAAGAGGGCACCATCTTACAGAACTTTTAAAAACCTAATCAATACCTGTCAAACGAATATTTTAGCATAAGAACTGGCAGAGTTAGAGTGACATCAGATGTCGACGAGAGGCCTCGTAAGAGGCGGGAAAAGGGTTAATATTTGGATTTATTTTCTTTATTAAAATTGCCTCCCTTATTTTTCTATCCCTCCTACTACTTGCATAAATTATCATTCTAATATTCTCTTTTTCTAGTTTATGACTTGTCTCCGTAAAATGCATATATATATATGGGTAAAATGGAATTAAGGAATAGAATAAAATAATTAAAAATTAGGATAATAGGTGAAATGTAAAATAAAGTTAAATTTGTGAATAAAGTAATATGTAAAATAAGGTTAAATTATGAATATAGTAATATAATAATATTACATTGAAATTATAAAATTATGACAAAAGAAAAAAAAAGGTGAATAAATATTAGTATAATAATAACTAAGAATAGAAATAAAGGGTAAAGTAGATTTTAAAGTTATATAATAGTAAGTTTTATGAATAAACTTATGGTAATAATTAAGTTGATAAAATTGTAAAAATTTAATAGATCTATGTATGAAATATGGTTGTATTAATATGATGTTTAAATTTTTGTAGATCTGATGAAGACTGCTAAGAACAGTCGAAACTGTAATATTAATAAATAAATATATTTTGTTTCAAAGTGTAAAAAGAGTGGAATGTGGTTATTATATGTTATATATTAGAAAAGAAAAAATAAAGAAGGAAAGAGGAAGAGAAGTTATTGAAGATTATATTATATTACTGATATACTACCACACTACTACAATGACTATTTCTGGTGCCAAACCAGAAGGTCACAATATATATATATTGAAACAGTAAGGTCTGCTTTGCAGATCTTCGTTTCACCTTTTCTCACCTATTTCCTACCTCATACCTTAGTTTGAACCCCAATCTATCGTAGTGTGTCTGCAATATGCTTATATATCAAAAATTCCGCCTAATTTTAAATCATGAGTACAATGCTTGTATTATATATATAAGTCATTTCCAAATAAATAAAAGATTATAGATTATGTATATGTTCACATAATTTTGATTTATTAAAAAGTAAGATATATAAGTTGTAATTGTGCACACACTATGATATCCATTTTAAAACATATCAAAATTATAAATTGTTAAAGTTATTTTGTTTGAATCTATTGACAAATATATTACCGTCGTAATATATTTTGATTTAAAATAAAATTCATTTAATAAATATTCGTTTAGTAAATAGATTCAAATATTGCAAGTTAAAAGAAAAATAATTTTCTTTAATTTAATAAAAGTTATTCCAAATATTTCTGTTAAAATAAATGATGGACAATAGTTTAATTAGTTAATATTATAAGTTTATTTAAAAACAGCAGATGTCCACTTAAGGTTTTCTTTAATTAGTAAAAGTAATTTTTAATTAAATCTAGTTTGTAATTCGAATGTCGACAGGGAAATTAACAAAAGAAATTAATTAATGTTGAATTCCTTTAGACATTCAGATAGATTTAATTACAGCTGATAAGTCAGATATATTTTTGTAATGCTCCAGGGCAGTTCTATTGTTAATGTCTACTATAGAAAGAATGTTTTTCTTTTGTTCTCGAGTTTTTTTCTTCTAATGCTTCTAAGAGAAATCATTCTGAGTTCTATTGTAGTAATTTGTAAATCTTGACATGACAGAGTAGAGTGCAAGAAGGCTATTTCTCTCTGAAATGGTCATATGCTGCCGTATACCATCGGAAGTTATCACATAGGGATCCCCGGAACTGCTGCTGCTGCAAAAATATGAACATTCCAGATTTTGCTGCTAAATTATAAAACCTGCCGAACATCTACCTGCAAATGCATCTCCAGAGGTAACCTAACTTAACCCAAGAGTTCTTATGATTCCTAACTAACATGCTATAGCTATTTAACATTGTTTTCTTATATTTCACATAACTTCATTACGTATTTCTTTAACGTGTTTAAATATACTCAACATTTTGCTCTCTATCCTTGGGTTAATATTTTCTATTTATAAAGCTTTCTTTTATTTTATTATGATAATGTGTCAAAATCGTCTTTGACCGAGTGAACTATTCCCTTTATTGAAAGTAAGACACCGCTATTAAGGCATATTTTAAATTTATAATTTTCCAATTTTATTATCTTGCAAATCACTCGTTTGAGGGTGATTCTTTTCTTTAATATAATATAATCACATAGTTTAAAATCTACGTGTTATTGATTTTAATATACCATGAGAGTATTGTGAGGTCAGTGATTTAAATGTGACCCCAAATGCATGATTGCGTATATAAATCTATACTTACTTTTCAAACGGGCAAGCATGCACTTTCCTATTTTAATTACCATGTTCTACTTTAATTATAAAGTTCATCATTGACGTCGAGAATGTGCGGACCCTTTTAAATGAATTTCGGGGAATTTGATTGGGCATTTTTCTTAATCCGAGTAAAACCCATTTAATATGTTTTTATATACACTAGTCTCGTATTGCTGGTAAATGAATTGGTTGTTGAGACCACTTTGTTTTATTTTTCCAAGGATTCTTTACACGGTAAAGTCCGTTCTTTTCACTTATTGCAAGTTTCCAGGCAGAGGGTGTCCCAAATGACACCCCTGGGAATTAAACGCAATCGTCACACAGTCGCTAAGTTTCAGCTATTCATAAAATACTTTCCTATGGGTTAGCGGTGAGATGCCCTCCGTAATTATTCCGGATCTTCAATATTGTTTTATTTTATATTTATTTTACAAAGCATCCATGACTTAAACGTGTCACACTCTCCAACTTTAATAAATTCATTATCAGCAATACTGACCTCCCAATGCAACTCTATTATTATTATTCTCAAATAAATGCTTTGATCACATTCCCACTTTGTTGCTTAGTAAGCTTTTGTCCGTGCTATTCTCGAAATCAGTAAATATTTTAGAACACTTAATTTCAAATATTTTCTTAAACTTGTATAATTACTCAAAGCACCTCGCACATGTTCCTATCTCTTCAAGCACATTATCGTAATGCTATTAGCCTGAGGATTAGAATATATCACTTTGCTTTAAAACCTTTTGTCATTTATTGAAATTAATGCCAATAAATATTTAATACGTGTCCCTGTCTCATATAAGCAGACAGTGGTGTTATATATATAATTTATATGAATAAATTTTGTGAAATTATTTAAAACTAAATTTGATCTCTTATTTTATTTGATTCCTATCACTGTCTCAGTTTATATATATTTTCTGCATTTCTTTTGTAAATCCATAGACGTTAATTAGCCACCCAAACTTCTTTTAGTATAGAGTCTTTTGTTTCTCCCTGACCACCAGGCACCGGTCAAAGGTCATACTAGTAGTGGCATCAGATGCATTGTCACGTAGATGGCACTGTGAAATTTGGACTTTAGATTCGAACTTAGTATATCTAGAAGGCAACCCCTCCTAGAATGTTCAGTTTCGTGTCTGAGGTTTGAATTCTGCAGTGTGTTAGCGAGATAGACGATTCTGACTGTTACATAGTAAATTTTTTTTTCCGGGTCCATGGCTTGCCCAAACGTGGAGCCTCGAATATTTAAACACCCACATCCCTGTAGATCTTAATTATTTAAACACCCACATCCCTGTAGCTTAATTTTAGCATGTTGTTTCGTATTTAATCACTCAAATCCTTTATAATTTTGATATATATAATATTTTCAAACTCTATATTATCTATATTGTATCTTTGTGTGTATATTTCATATATTTTGTTTGACTCGGGCATTCAATTACTTATACTGTATAATCAGAATTTGTCCAAACTTGCTATAGTGCGATACGAGCCATCTGTATTTATCTGTATTTATTGTTTCACTTAAATCACGCTATGTACGCATAGCGTAAATTACTTAAATATTGTCCCAAGTGAATATTGTGACAATCTATGAATATTTCAAATAATGTATTTTACTCTCAAAATAATTTTATCGGCTCAATGCGCAAGATAGCATAATAATAATTTTGTACGGTAATGACCTAGATATAATAGGCTATCGTATGGAATTCAGAAATGTAAAAATAAAAAAATTTTGTAATCAATAAAAATGCGAATGTTTTAACGAGTGCCCGTAGTTAAATGGAATAGTTATTAATTTTGGGAAGCTAACAGTCTATGGATCCTTTTAACTGGTGACATGGTGCCCAAGGGTAATTTCATTAAATGGAGTTACTTCTAAAATAAATTTTGTCACCAGGCTACATTCTTTTATATATAATTTGTTTTTTTCAACGTGTGTAAATTTTCTTAGACCAAATAATGAGACGTGAATCGGATCAATGATTATGTAAATAAATATATATGTTTGCAAATCTTAAATAAGAAGGAACGAAATAAGTATACCCGGATCTATGTTAGCGAAATATTTTGACAGATAGAATTTAAGAGATTTTTTTATATACAGGCAGTTAAAAATATTTATGTTGTCAGCAGATTTAAACAAGAAATTTTTGCAGTAATAAGAGAGCAGTAGGTGGGGTTTTAGTGATAAATGTAAAAGCAGCAATTAGGCCAACAGAACCGAGAGGGAGATAGCCTATTAGCCATTAATAAAATTTGAAGTCAAACGTAATAATCGCAGAGTTAAACAAGGAATAAAAATAAATAAAATAGAGATAACCGTAAAACAGTTTAATAATTTTTTTAGGATATATTAAATAGTTAGCAATAAAATAAAATAAAAGTCATCATCATTATCAATCACGGTAATCATCCAAGGCCATGGAAAATATGGATACTAATGAGGTCCATTTCCGGACTATTATAGAATTGTTTAAGCAAGGTGAAGAGAGAGTGAAAAGATGGGCAGAAGAAAGCCGAAGGAGAGGTGAGGAACTTAGAGTGCTGTACAGACTCCTCCCTGGGTGGCAAGAGATCGCAGATAAACTCCTGAACCAGAAAGTTGAGACAAATGATTCCGCAAAGAAGACTGATGCACCAGACCTGGGACCTCGAACTCAGCCAACCAAGCTCAACACTAGAATATTCCATGAAGTAAAAAAATGTCCCGAACTTTCTTTGGAAAGAGTACTTCCATTAAATGATGTCCGGGAGACAAAACATCAAACCCAGCTAACCAAGCCTCGTCACATAAAAATTTTTCACGAAGTCAAAAAATGTCCACAACTGTATTTAGATGAGATATTTCCAGCCAAGAATGTATGGGACTTACGGATTCAAACCCAGCTAACCATGCTTACCACCAACATCAAAGTACTTAAAGAAAACCAGGAAAATATCCCACCTGATATAGCAAGAATATATCGAATAAAGGAAATAGTAAAAACAATGATGGCACTGGATTTCAGCCTATGGGCCAAGGAGCCACCAGATAAGCAAATAATTGCAACAGCCTAAAGCTTCAGTTATTAACAACCACTCTGGATTTCAGTCCCTGGGCCAAAGAACCGCCAGACAAGGTAAAGAGACCTGATAATCTGAGACTGCAGTCATCAAATTATAAAAGCAGTGATTACCCACCAGACCCAGGATTATAGTAGTTTTTTTTTAAACAAAAAAAAAATAAAATAAAAATGGACCCATCACAGGATAAATGAGCAAGGAGTTAGGATATAACCAATATTAAACTTGTAAAACATTAAATAAAATTTGTTGAACGGGGAAAATAATAGACAAAATGTTCGCTAGATGGTAGATTTATTAATATGATCTGGGTATATAATTCAGTTTCGTTTCTTCATTATATTTATATCCTGTACATTATGGGTTATCTTGTAAATTTTGTTTATGCAGGCTTCATAGGTGGACACCTGTTGTAAGATCTTTTTTTTTAACAATTTTTTTTTGTTCTGTCACTAAGGGAATGTGAAACAGTAAGGTCTGCTTTGCAGATCTTCGTTTCACCTTTTCTCACCTATTTCCTACCTCATACCTTAGTTTGAACCCCAATCTATCGTAGTGTGTCTGCAATACGCTTATATACCGAAAATCCCGCCTAATTTTAAACCACGAGTACAATGCTCGTATTATATATATAAGTCATTTCCAAATAAATAAAAGATTATAGATTATGTATATGTTCACATAATTTTGATTTATTAAAAAGTAAGTTATATAAGTCGTAATTGTGCACACACTATGATATCCATTTTAAAACATATCAAAATTATAAATTGTTAAAGTTATTTTGTTTGAATCTATTTACAAATATATTACCGTCGTAATATATTTTGATTTAAAATAAAATTCATTTAATAAATATTCGTTTAGTAAATAGATTCAAATATTGCAAGTTAAAAGTAAAATAATTTTCTTTAATTTAATAAAAGTTATTCCAAATATTTCTGTTAAAATAAATGATGGACAATAGTTTAATTAGTTAATATTATATAAGTTTATCTAAAAACAGCAGATGTCCACTTAAGGTTTTCTTTAATTAGTAAAAGTAATTTTTAATTAAATCTAGTTTGTAATTCGAATGTCGACAGGGAAATTAACAAAAGAAATTAATTAATGTTGAATTCCTTTAGACATTCGGATAGATTTAATTACAGCTGATAAGTCCGATATATTTTTGTAATGCTCCAGGGCAGTTCTATTGTTAACGTCTACTATAAAAAGAATGGTTTTTTTTTGTTCTCGAGTTTTTTTCTTCTAATGTTTCTAAGAGAAATCATTCTGAGTTCTATTGTAGTAATTTGTAAATCTTGACATGACAGAGTAGAGTGCAAGAAGGCTATTTCTCTCCGAAATGGTCATATGCTGCTGTATACCATTGGAAGTTATCACATAGGGAACCCCGGAACTGCTGCTGCTGCAAAAATATGAACATTCCAGATTTTGCTGCTGAATTATAAAACCTGCCGAACATCTACCTGCAAATGCATCTCCAGAGGTAACCTAACTTAACCCAAGAGCTCTTGTGATTCCTAACTAACATGCTATAGCTATTTAACATTGTTTTCTTATATTTCACATAACTTCATTATGTATTTCTTTAACGTGTTTAAATATACTCAACATTTTGCTCTCTATCCTTGGGTTAATATTTTCTATTTATAAAGCTTTCTTTTATTTTATTATGATAATGTGTCAGAATCATCTTTGACCGAGTGAACTATTCCCTTTATTGAAAGTAAGACGCCGCTATTAAGGCATATTTTAAATTTATAATTTTCCAATTTTATTATCTTGCAAATCACTCGTTCGAGGGCGATTCTTTTCTTTAATATAATATAATCACATAGTTTAAAATCTACATGTTATTGATTTTAATCTACCATGAGAGTATGTGCGAGGTCAGTGATTTAAATGTGTCCCCAAATGCATGATTGCGTATATAAATCTATACTTACTTTTCAAACCCGCAAGCATGCATTTTCCTATTTTAATTACCATGTTCTACTTTAATTATAAAGTTCATCATTGACGTCGAGAATGTGCGGACCCTTTTAAATGAATTTCGGGGAATTTGATTGGGCATTTCTCTTAATCCGAGTAAAACCCATTTAGTATGTTTTTATATACACTAGTCTCGTATTGCTGGTAAATGAATTGGTTGTTGAGACCGCTTTGTTTTATTTTTCCAAGGATTCTTTACACGGCAAAGTCCGTTCTTTTCGCTTATTGCAAGGTTCCAGGCAGAGGGTGTCCCAAATGACACCCCTGGGAATTAAACGCAATTGTCACACAGTCGCTAAGTTTCGGCTGTTCATAAAATACTTTCCTACGGGTTAGCGGCGAGATGCCCTCCATAATTATTCCGGATCTTCAATATTGTTTTATTTTATATTTATTTTACAAAGCATCCGTGACTTAAACGTGTCACACCCTCCAACTTTAATAAATTCATTATCAGCAATACTGACCTCCCAATGCAACTCTATTATTATTATTCTCAAATAAATGCTTTGATCACATTCCCACTTTGTTGCTTAGTAAGCTTTTGTCCGTGCTATTCTCGAAATCAATAAATATTTTAGAACACTTAATTTCAAATATTTTCTTAAACTTGTATAATTACTCAAAGCACCTCGCACATGTTCCTATCTCTTCAAGCACATTATCGTAATGCTATTAGCCTGAGGATTAGAATATATCACTTTGCTTTAAAACCTTTTGTCATTTATTGAAATTAATGCCAATAATTATTTAATATGCGTCCCTGTCTCATATAAGCAGACAGTGGCATTATATATATAATTTATATGAATAAATTTTGTGAAATTATTTAAAACTAAATTTGATCTCTTATTTTATTTGATTCCTATCACTGTCTCAGTCTATATATATATTTTCTGCATTTCTTTTGTAAATCCATAGACGTTAATTAGCCACCCAAACTTCTTTTAGTATAGAGTCTTTTGTTTCTCCCTGACCACCAGGCACCGGTCAAAGGTCATACTAGTAGTGGCATCAGATGCATTGTCACGTAGATGGTGCTGTGAAATTTGGACTTTAGATTCGAACTTAGTATATCTAGAAGGCAACCCCTCCTAGAATGTTCAGTTTCATGTCTGGGGTTTGAATTCTGCAGTGTGTTA
>JAQFVV010012940.1:0-186465 GCA_028023455.1 Epiperipatus broadwayi | reverse complement strand
AAAACTTTATATAATGAATTCTTTTTTCGAGAAAAATGTTAAAAGGAAATGGACATGAAAGCATCCAAATGAAGGTACAGCAAAATTGGATTATAGGTTGACTAACAGAAAATATATATTTCAAGATTGTAATGTTCTTAATAAATTTAACACAGGAAGTGATCATCTATTAGTAAGATATAAGATACATGGTAATGCAAAACTAGAGAGACAAAAATTATTAAGAAAAACAATATTTACATTTGATATTCCTAATCTTCAAAAAAATTGGTTTCAAGTATTAGTAGATTTTGAATATGATTCAGATTTGAATGAAATTAATATGAAAATAACTGATACATTTTTAAAAACTGCAACAAAGATAGCTGGTAGAAAAAAAGCAGCAATTGACCAGTAAAATTTCTACTGAGACTACAGAATTTATTAAGAAAAGAAGGAATATGAAGATACACAAAAATTATGCATTAAAAAGGATTGAATATTTCAAATTTTGTAAAATGGTGCCAAAAAGAGTTGAAAATGATACAAGGAAGTATAACTCTGAACTAGCAAGGAACATTGTAGAAGAGAATAAAAGTCTCAAGAGTGTAAAACAATATTTTTGTATTGGTAGGAAATTTATATTTGCAATAAGAAAAAAAAGATGAAAATATTACTAAAAAGAGAGATGGCATCATGAAATGGGTAGAAGACTTTTATGAAGAATTACATAGTAATAAAGAACAAATACCTCCTATAGATATTACATCTTCTGATTTGCACCAGAATTTTAAATGAAGAAATAAGACATGCAATTAAATGTATAAAGAAAGAAAAGGCTCCAGGTAATGATGAATTTTAATTGATATATTAAAAGAAGCAAGTGAAGAAATAGAATTTTTTTTAGCAAAGTTATATACTAAATGTTTAAATGATAAAGATATATCAGGTGATTGGAAGAATGTAGTATTAATATTAATATTTTAAAAAGGTGATAAAGCAGATATTAGAAATTACAGACCTATCAGCCTTTTATCAGTTTTATACAAAATTCTTACCAAGATAATTACAACTCATCTACAGAGAACATTGAATTTCACCAACCAAGAAAAACAAGCTGGATTTAAAAGTGGTTTTAGAATAGGAGATCATATCTAGGTATTGAGAAAAGTTATAGAAAGGACAAATGAATATGAGTTGCCATGATGTTTTGGATTTGTAGATTATGAAAAGGCATTTGATTCTATAAACATTTCTTCAGTGATTAAAGCATTGGATCATCAAGGTATAGATCCAGGATATTGTCATATTTTAAACAATATTTATAAAAATGCAACAGCAACAATTAGATTACATAAGGATACTGGGAAAGTCAATATTGAGAAGGGTGTAAGACAGGGTGACTCCATATCTCCAAAACTTTTTACAGCAGTGCTGCAAGAAGTATTTTGTGGATTAAAATGGGAAGCTAAAGGAGTGAAAATAAATGGAGATTATTTAAGCCATTTAGATTTTGCAGATGATGTAGTTTTTTTGCAAATAATGCTTTAGAGCTGCAGGAAATGTTGCAGGAGTTATCAGATGAAAGTAGGACTAAAGATAAATGTTAAAAAGACTAAAGTAATGTTTAATGGATTTTCTCAAAATATGAAAATAAAGATTGATTATGATGAGTTAGAAGAAGTTAACAGTTACAAATACCTTGGTCAGATTATTAATACAGATGGAAACATAATGGATGAAATTAATCATAGAATTAAACTTGGTTGGAGTACTTTTGGTAGAAATAACTTGATACTAAAAGGAAATATGCCTATGTGTTTGAAAAGGAAGGTTTTTAATAAATGTGTTTTACCAGTTCTTACTTATGGATCTGAGACTTGGACACTTAATAGAAGAGCAATACAGAGACTTCAGACCACTCAAAGAAATATGGAGAGATGCATGTTGGGAGTAACAAGAAGAGATCAAAAATGCAATATATGGTTAAGAGAACAAATAGGTGTTACTGACCTCATTGAAAAAATTAAAAGATTGAAGTGGAATTAAGCTGGATATATTTCTAGAAAAGATGATAATAGATGGACAATTGGAATCTTAAACTGAATTCCAAGAGATTGTAAAAGACCCAGAAAGAAACCACATGTGAGATAGATGGATGAAATAAGAAGGTTTGCAGGGGTGGTGTGGAGAAGAGAAGCTAAAGATCGGAGAAGATGGATTGAACTTGGAAAGACCTTCATCCTGCAGTGGATTGATAATGGTTGATTATGATGATGAAATTATTCTAAAAAAATACATTGAGAAGTCTTATTAAAATTATGAATATTACTTCTGAAAAATCCATGAATATTTTCTAATTATTTACTATATATATTTTATAAAAATATTATTTACTTATGAAAATGTGGTACTTAGTATTATCCTGCAGAGAAATTTTAATCTTCACTAAAGTTATTATGATTATTTGTGAATGCTAAATATTTGATGGGATTTAATTAATTAAGTAAATTTAATTTTCAAAAATAAGTTATTGGAGATCTCTGGAATATTTTTATATCTATTATACATTCTTTATTAACTTCTTGCTAGCACTGTCTTACTTCTGCTTTGAACATAACCATTATTTGCCAAGTAAATAAATTGGCATTAATCCTGTATAACTTTGTTAAAAATGATTCCTTAAATTTTTCATGTTAAATTTTTTTAATTAGTAAAATAAAACATACTATCAAATATTTAGCAATCATAAATAATCATAAGTAATGAACACTAAAATTTCACTGCCGGACTAACATGTAAATTGGGATTATATATTAAGAAAACATAAGAAAATTATTAATTTAAACAATGTTTATTAGTTGTTCCTTATAAATTGTTACTATGAATATAGTTTTGAAATGAGTGTGCATAATTTTTATTTCGTATTTAATATATAATAATTTTAAAAAAATTTCTGTATACCATTTTGATAAATTTTAGCTATGATGTAGTAAGACGAAGCACTAATTAAAATAATATTGTAAATTAAAGTCATGACACCTAGTAATAGTAATTATCAGACTCACTTTTAAACCATAAGATCAAATACTTATATATGTGTGTGAAAATTGGAAATATCACAACATTGTAAACATTTTTGGTACTTGGGTATTAAACCTGCTGTGAAATGTCTAACTTTGCAATCTTGTAAAATGACACACGAGTCTTTAGACAAACTTAATCATTCGATTTCTTTACCCCAAAATCAAAATAATGAGCAATCACTGGGGAAAACTGAACTTTTTGGTATTTTTCAAAATTGAAAAGAACACTTCCATTTCTTTGTGCATTATTCTCCTAATAAATTTGGTCAAAGCTGACATGCAGTTCCTTATTTTTTATAATGCCATTTGCCTGAATTTCAAAGTCTTTTGATATTCTGCATGTAAACCTATAAAGTTTGAACTGTGGTTGACCTAAAAAAAATCCAATATATTTTAGGAAATCATAAAATTAGAATAATTATCATCACATGAATTATCTCCAAATAAATGCATCTGTAATATTTCACAATAGGTTTAATACCAAAGTATCTAGCTTAAATTTTAATATCAAGAAAATATAATAATTAATATTTGTATTTACTCCAAAAGCATTTATCAAATTCTTCAATTTCTCCCAATTTATATAAATTCTCCATAGTTTTTTTTAATTCTATATTTATTTTGCAAAAACAAAAACAAACTTAAAAAAAAAACAACAACTATATTTTGGCCTTAAAAAGTTGCTAAGGAATTTATTCAAAATTCCCATGTCAGAGAGTTCTATATTTAGTTGTTTGATCTAATTTATTCTAGAAAATACTGAATCCCTTTTTTTAAAAAAAGAGATATCTTTATTTGCTAAAGTAATTTGACTCTTAAATAATCAGCTGATTAAAAACTTTATTTTTATATGTAATTCTGGATATACTTTACTATTTTAGTATGGAAACAATGATTTGTGAAATTCAGAATTTTATAAACTATTTCAAAAGTTTATTTATTATGAATAACCAATTGCTCTTTGACTAAGAGGCTGATCGTTTTACAGTGAAGCTAATTTTTGAATTATTCTAAATTGTGGCATAAAGTTTAATACTGTGCTTTTATGCATATATAAAAAAATTGAACAATTTTTCTCGTAATTTTAATATTACTAAGAAAATTTTATAGAACTTGAATCAAAGTCTTCCTACCAATGCAAAATTTACACAGAACATACATATGATTTTCAAGCTACTGTCAGATTATCAAACATTTTATGATAAGGAATAAAGTTCTATATGGAAAACATACTAGTAATAATTCTATACATACAATATATTTTAATATAAAGAATGTGCACACTTGTAGCAATCACATGCATATTTCTATTAATAGGTGGAATAAAATATTTTTGACATTAAGATTTGTTTAAAAAATTGATTTTTGTTGTCACTTTTATTAATGCTGAAATAAAAGACAAAGTAGCATGGTTTTAAATGCTGAAATCCAAAGCAATAATGCATAAGAACAGACTATAAATCCTCAATAAATATACGTTTTACCAAGTTAAATGTAAATTTCACTAAGCTAATGTGAAGAACACTTCCTACAGAAAAGACCCTAATAATATTATATAGATAAATGATATTAAATGTCATAAAAGCTAAACTGGAAATAATATTAAACTATATAATCTATTTAAAGTTAAATTTTGTTAGAAAAATTTATAAATAATTTATACCACCAATTGGTTTCATTGTCTTATACAGCCTTTTCTATTCAAACAAAATAAAAAGGTATAAGGAACATTTAAATAGGTATAACCATGTCTCTCAAGTCAAAGCAATCACAAATATCACTCACAATTCAATGCAATGTTTTAATCAAGCATATCCTGAAAACTTCTTTTAACTTTCCATGTGGTTGAAATGATTTTTTTGTATTGTATATGATATGTTGTAATTGTTTTAAATTATGGATAATGTAATATGATTATTTAAATAGTAAATAAGTTTTGTATTACTTTTTATATTATTTGTCTTGAGAAAGTTGTCTAAGACAATGAAACTTAATTGGTAGTGTATTTTATTTTTAAATTTGATTTGATATAGTTTAATTATAGTTGTTATTTCAATTAATAAAGTAAAAAACGATTATCCTTCTTTTTCTATATAGATCTTAAATCAAAAACATTATATGTTTGACTGTTAATAAAAATATTTGAAAGTAAGACTAATTAAAAGTGAATTGTGTAATTGTAGTATTTTGTAAAAATGGCAGACATGTTTGTGCACTCCAGAAAAACTAGAATGTATTCAAGAGGTTGTTTTTAGATCGCGCGCTGATAACTGTGGAATTTAATCAAGGCATCTAGATAAGAGATATCTTATTGGATGGTGTATTAATTGTTGCAGTTATCAGAAAGCAATAAGAAGACTGGGTAAGAACTACGCAGGGCAGTATTTGAGTAGGCAGTGATTTAAGTACAACTACAGTAGAGATATCTCGCATCAGTGCTTGCAGTAAATGACCAGCGCCCAGTGGAAATATAGTCCACAGGTGTAGCTGAAAGAACCCACAGAGATAGGGAGACCACAGTGGAGATATGGAGAGCATCCATTTCCAGAGCATTTGTTTCAGATCATTCATTGCAGACCATTCGTTGGAGAGCATCCGTTGTAGACCATTCGTTGGAGGGCATCCATTGCAGAGCATCCATTGCAGAGCATTTGTTGCAGACCATTCATTGGAGAACATCCATTGCAGAGCATCTGTTGCAGAGCATTCGTTGCAGAGCATCCATTGCAAGAGAACAGTGTGGAAATTGAACATTAGCGAACTGTAGAGATATAGTCTTGCAGACTATTCACTATTCAGACTATGTAAAATCTAGTGAGTCTTATTGTATATAGTTATTTGCTGACCGCACAGTCATACTTGCGGATATAACAGTAATTGATTTTGTTTTGTATTGTGTTTAATGTAGGAATTAATATTTGTTAGATAAAACATGTTTTTTAACATGCTTCTCATTCCTAAAAATAGATTGTATATATACTACTAGTGTGTTCTTGTAAAGCTTGATATTATGCAATATTGCTTTAATTAGCAATACATACAATATAACATATATATTCTAACTAGTCTCATTTTATGTGCTATTTTTAAGCTATTTTAAGTTTTTATCCAATGCTTAATGTTTTAGATTATGTAGATATGATAGCTTTACTATTATTATGACCATAAATGTCTAAGTAACATATCATTATTTATTAGTAAATTGTTTTTATATATATTTCAGATGATGAAAGTCCACTTCCACTTGTAATGAACATGACAGCAAATTATACTATACAAAACATTTCTCATATAAAAGATACAAGTAAGTAAATATTACTTTTATTTACTTAATTACATCTTATTTAAGACAATATAAACAAATTAGGCTTGCTACTGTATCTCTCATAAGTTTCTGGTAAAATTTCTATTCATTTACAAGAAATATCAGTTATTTTGATCCACAAAACTACTATAATTTTTGTATATTATTTTGACAGGTATAGCTTCTTTCACATTATATAAAATAGTAAGCAAATTTAAATTGTTTAATTCAACTACAAAATGAAAAAGTGCAGCAGATTTTACTCAAATTTTATATATATATATACATTGTTTTAGATTTATTTTAAGTTATAAGTTAAAATATCTGTGATGGAAATCACCTTGCAAACAATTAAATATTTAAGGTTGCTGTCTTAGCAACTGGCATGTAATACCTTAAGATATAAATAACCATTATATGTGTATTTGTAATTAATAATTATAAAATAAATATTTATTTTAAAGTGTAAGTCATATTATTTATCTTTTTTGCATATATGTGATCATGTGTGTTGTATAAAATGTAGTGCATGACTAAATGGAGCTTGAATGTCTGAGTTCAAATCCCCTCTAATTAAGTGTTATTTATGTTTAAAATATCAAGTATTTTGAATCACAAAACTACAAATTATTTATTTCTAATACAAGTAAAGATTGTTATATATATTGCAATAGTCAGTCTAGGATATTACACAATGTTTACATTTTTGCACCACCTGACTTTAAGTATCAGACATAAATCAACACTTGTACATATAAAACAATATTTTACTTACTATAGCAATATAACCATTTGTAATGAAGGGCTAGTCATGGAGAACATTAGTTACTCCCAATAAATGAGGGTGGTCTATACAATCTTAAATAAACAAAGTAACAAATCATTTATTAATTGATGCACAATTTATTTTCTTTAACAAAATAAATAAATCATGTGACAGTACTTGATTTACAAAATATAATCATTAATTGATGTGGAATTTTGGTTTTTTAATCTTTATACAAATAAAAAAGAATGGAGAAATATGGAAGTTGTCTAATCTATAAAAAATATATTACGCATGGGAGAAAGAGAAACGTAAATAGTCATATGTGTATGCTGAAAATCAGATATATTAATCTTTAACTTGGATTAAAGTTTATATATGTGCTAGAGAAAATCTCTAGTTTAATAAATGATTAGTAATAATCATTACGTGTTTATCAAAAAGTTGATAATGGAAGAGTAAATTGATGTAAAAATGAGACAATTTGCTCTACATAAATACTCTTCATGTAATAAAAATATATATGAGAGAATTGATGAGTGCTGGTTCAGTACAAAATGCATCTTGGGGGTTATTTGTCTTTTATTGTATATTTATTCATATGAAATTATTTATGAAATAAAAAAATAATGGAATAATATGGAAAATGTCTAATCTATAAAAAAAAAATCTTTATGCATCATAGTTTCAATATATTTATAGATAGTATAACGCATTCATTGTACTTTTAACACTGAAAATAATAAATACAATAATATCCTTATATTAGTTTTTTTGTTTGTTTATATATATATATATATTGTAACCCCTCACACCTATCACCAACACTAACAATTACCCGGGGATGCCAATTCTATGGATCATAGAATAAAATATTTATTTAACTTTACCTAATTCTATTCATGAGGCAATGTACATTAGATGTGGGAGAAAATATTATTACTAATAGGAATAGACATCTATTAAGTTCTATGCTAGACAAAATTAAATTGGTAAAATTCTACCAGCTAAAATTAACTAATAATACTCTATATTTCACCTCCTCCCATCATCCATATGCACTGAACAACCTCTACTATATTATACAATTAACTAATAACTAAAATAAAATAAAATAATATTTCAGAAATTGTAATGTATAATTTACTAGATCTAAACTCAAACTAAACCTATCACTACTAAATTTTAACTACTCACTAATCTAATCTGGATAAATGAATTTATTATCTAATCTAAATTATATATTGAAGATCTCAGGGAATTAACTTATGGTATGGCTTGATCTAACATTTTTATACTTAAAATTATTATTTGACACTATGAAAATAATATTATAAACCAAACAATACCCTAATTAGATACTTGCAGTTAGATAATGAAAAGAAATCGGGCACATTTTGATTTCAATTCATCATCTAAACAAAAATTAAATAACAAAACCCTTTTAAAAATGATCAGTAGGTAATTGGCAACTCATATAGTGTTTGAATCAAGGAAATCAACATCATCATATCTTGAGATTTATTATAATTAAATAAAATACAATTATGTTACATTAAATAAAATAAATGTATAAGCATGGGTGGAAGTGTGAAACATGAATGAATGTTATAGAAGAAACTCCAAATACAAATTTAGATAACAAAATATTTATTAATCAAATAGAATATAGTTAAATCAACATCTACTTTTCTTTTATTGTTATTAACAAAAATTCAAAAGGGATTTCATATTATTGAGTACAGGTTATACAAGAAGATATAATACAACATGATTCATTAACTTTTACATCTATTATATATTTTCATGAGAACATTTTGATAGATTGGTAAACTTTTTATTTGAAACATTAAATGAACTAAATAAGTTCCTATTATTTGCTATAAAAAAAATGGCTCTTTAGCCATCGGTGATTTCTGATAGACTTATACAAAAATAAAAACAAAATAAATATGACCTTACACTTTTAGTAACTAATTACTAAAATATCTTTTATTCAGCCTTTTGCTGTCATTTATTAACTAAAAGTTTATAACAACAACATAGATTAATATTCTAATTACTGGACAAATTAAGATTTTGTATTGTTACTCTAACATATCTTAAATAAAATTAAAATAAGGGGATTTAAACTAGGAATAATATTAAACTATCTTACCAAAGAAAATAAATACTTCTATTAATTAAATGTATTTTCCTTTGTAGTTTTGAAATAAAGTATTCTATTGAATAATTAGGTTCTGCTTTGCCAAAATAAAGTAAATCCTTGTATGCGTTAACTATGTCCTATCTTTGCTTGATTATTTATGGAAATCATGATTAAATGATAAAAATCAATGAGATGAAGCTTAAATGATTACTACAAAATGTTTTTAAATGATAAGTAAAGTTATACATTAATAATGATTTTTTTTATATCAAAATTAACAATCTGTGCATGAATCTGTATTATGCTGTGTGTCAAAGACAATAAATAAATAATGTTAATCAATCTAATCAGTTTGCTTATGATATTTCAATATAATCATAATACGGTTGGAAGTGAAGATCAATCAATCTTTATTTATCAACTATAATACAGATGTTTTATAAAACACTATACTTTCCTTTTATTCATCCTTTTTATCATAAACCATCAAACACTAGGCTATAGCTTCAGCTGGAAAACATCCAATACACATGGGATAAAAGTTTTCTATACTTCAAAACAGGTAAATACCACAATAATTTCCAAGTCTATCTTTAAGACTAAATAATTGGTGGAATAACTCATCACCAAATGAAAATCAGGGAGAAAACATCTCTAGCTTCATACACTTTTAATTCAATAAATCAAATATAAAAGGAGGACTCAGTCCACTCCTATCAAAAATACTCCAATTCATGGAAAATAAAGGATTACTCAATCCTATACACTACAATACACTGCACTGGGCAAACTACCCATATTAAATATTCAGCTAACAAATACACTGATTCAATCCCATAAAATATTATAAACATTGTAAACTTTATAGCATATAGCCACAAAATACCTGTCATTCAGTCTTAACAAAGAAATAATAATTCTCTCTTAAACAACTTTCTAATTCTTCAAATGACTGATCCTCTTTTCTTTCCGAATCCGATTGATTTAAAATCATTTTCACTGGCAATTACATATAATTATAAATAAGTTTAATAATAGACACACACACGTATAAGCATGTTATATACAGACCATTTAAAATCGCAGTATGCAAAGAATTACTGTTAAAATATTAATTATTACTGCTAGAATTAATAAAGAATAAATATCTCATATCTGACAATATTTCAGATTTGGTTATGTTCAAAGAACAATTGGAGAATAAAATACTAATTACTATGGACAAAGCAAGACGAATAATTTTTTATAATATAATGCATTAATATTGGCACGAATCTGTAGTTAAATTGAACCTAAATAAATAATAAAATTGTATGTTATAGCTGAAACAATTCTTGAAAATAATAGTTTTCTAATTTATAACAGAAATATATTCGGTAAGATTTAATATAATGAACATTTTATATTAAAATAATTATTCACCCTTTTGAATGGACTCTTCCATTGGTTTATTATGTGCGTGGAGTATTAACACACGCACGACCAAACTTATCTTATTAAAATAATAACAATAATAAAAATAAAATTACCAGCATAATGTATTTTTCTATTATGCTATTTGAGACGTTCTTGGAGAAAAATATAATAATAATAATACATATAATAAACATTTAAAATAATAAAACATTCCTTAACTAATACTATCTAATATGCTATTAAATAAAATAAAGTTCTCTTCTTTTTTCTTTCCAAACGATATGAAACGAAAAGTTTATAAAAGTTTTGCATGACTTTCCTTGTCATGTCTCCCAATGAATAGTAAGGATATTAAACAGTGAACACACAAAGATAAATATTGATGCATTTCCTGTAGGAGAAACAAAATAATATTTTGTTGAATCCATAAGAGCATATTCAATGTTTTTTAGTTATCAATTAATGAACTGCTATTAACGTTGTAAATGAATTTCCTTAATTAAACAATATATTTCATAACGCAAGTAAAATAGAAGTTTGTACTTTATTCCTAGAATATATTTAACATTCGATTTCACAATTATAAAGCCATTCAAAAATATACGTAGTTATTCAATTAATAATATTTATTTAGATAAACTCGTTAGTAATGTTAATACAGCAATGTCACATAACTTTATACATTTATAATTTCCTTCCTCCTACTAGCCTAGAAGAACAAATGATTATTAAAGTACATTTAATGACATATTTAATCTTATATTTTTCTTTTCCAACGGTAAAAATAGAAATAGTTACGCCGCTATTCTAAGACATATGACAATAAAATTACATATTCCTTGTGTGTATTTTAAATTTTGAGTTTTCTTTTATATTTAACATGAAATTTGTACACTAAAGTTCTGAGAACGTTCAATGACAGTTCACATTTTTCCTCCACATAAATGAAGCACGTGGCATTTGTTCTCTTCATAGTATAATTAAAGCTTAAAAACTTAATTGTTATAAAATAAACAAGTATTCTTTTATCCTTCCCTGTTAATTTTAAATTTAAATAAAACAATTTAACAGTCCTATTAAGCATTCCCATTTCTTAAATAATAATTTATCTTGAATAATAGAACATAACACTTACATGTACTCTAGCATAACGTTGGGACAATTTGAATGATCAGCTGGGAGCAAATTGACGTATCTTTTAGTGGTTTTTAAGGACACATTTCGCAAACAAATAATATAATTAAATTTTAACTTGAACTCTGGAAGAGGAAAAATAATTTCACTATTAAACTTTGCTAAATAAATTAGTTATAGCTGTCTTTGGTTAGCTATAACTGCCCTCGTAAAAGTTTTAATAATTGACTGACCTCTTCAAAAGTAATAGTAGACTGTCCACTTAAAAGTAATAAGTATTCCTTTTATAAACTTTTTTAATAATCATTACATCACCTTGTTTCCTTCCAATTGTTTACGATAATGTTACATCATCAGAAAAAGACTGTCAATTCCCCCTCCCACTTGCAAACCTACCTAATTTATGCAAAAACTCGAGACAGTAAAAAAAAAATAGAGATGAAAAAAAAAATTATTTCGTCTTTTAAATAAATGAAAAAAAAAATATTGAGCTAATAATTGAATGTTATTTAAAGCAGTAGAATAAAATTGATGACAATTGTTTTAATAAACAAAATATATTACAGTATTTGTCATTATATAATTCACCAATCCATAATTTATTGATTTATTTAAAATGTAATTAAGTTAGATTTTTACTACTATTATTGATATAATTAAATATTTGAATGTAATGTGGGATATTTAATGGTTTAATGAAACTTATGAATGAAAAATGAAGTTGGATAATGCATGAATATTCAATAGTAATATACTATAGGTATTACACTGATATGACTGAAATGACAATGTGAATGATGATGAGTGAAACATATTTTACTGTTTATGCTATAAATTTAAAATGTACAAAACAAATGGACTAGAAAATCATTCTAACAAAACTGAATACTGCTTTATGAGCAAATAAAACAAGTAAGTAATAACCTAAACTGCACTGACTAAACATATAACAAGCCACCCCCCTATTCTATTGATTATACCCCAAAACAAGATACTAAACATTTGAGAAATCCTTTAATTATACCAACACTTACTATTGATTACAGTTTTAAGTCAAAATAAAAAAATTTTAAAATTTCACGTTATTTCATTTTTTTTTTAAAGAGGATTATATCAGATATTACTGATATAACATATAATAACCACATTCCACTCTTTTTACACTTTGAAGCAAAATATATTTATTTATTAATATTACAGTTTCGACTGTTCCTAGCAGTCTTCGTCAGATCTACAAAAATTTAAACATTATATTAATACAACCATATTTCATACATAGATCTATTAAATTTTTACAATTTTATCAACTTAATTATTACCATAAGTTTATTCATAAAACTTACTATTATATAACTTTAAAATCTACTTTACCCTTTATTTCTATTCTTAGTTATTATTATACTAATATTTATTCAATTTTTTCTTTTGCCATAATTTTATAATTTCAATGTAATATTATTTTATTACTATATTCATAATTTAACCTTATTTTACATATTACTTTATTCACAAATTTAACTTTATTTTACATTTCACCTATTATCCTAATTTTTAATTATTTTATTCCATTCCTTAATTCCATTTTACCCATATTTTATTCCTGCCTCTTCCATTTACTTATCTCTTATAAAATTATTTTAATTATTTAATTCTTATATGTATTTTTATTTTATATCTTACCTTAATATCTACTAAACTCTCACTGCTCTACTCCTCCATTTTCTATCCCATAATATACTCTAATTTCTTTTAATCTATATACAGCTCCCTTTATTATCTATTATACAAACTACTTATTTTAATTCTTATTAGTTTTCACTGTTATTTTATTTATTTTTTATATTAAGATAGTTTTTAAACCACTTTCTCTATTAATATTTGGATTTATCTTCTTTATTAAAATTGCCTCCCTTATTTTTCTATCCCTCCTACTACTTGCATAACTTATCATTCTAATATTCTCTTTTTCTAGTTTATGACCTGTCTCCATAAAATGCATATATACCGGTGATCCTCTATCATATTTATGTTGCTTTAACCTAGTATATATTGAATTTTTCGTCTCACCAACATATTTATTCATAATCCCTTTATCTCTACATTTTCTGCATTCTATCTCATAAACCCCATTTATATATTTCTTCTCTCCACTTATATACCTATTATCTAAAATATCCATTATATTTTTCTTTCTTTTATTCACTACTTTATATTTAATATCATTTTTAAAATCTTTATTAATTTTTTTAATAATATTATTAATTCTCCTTACTATACTACTATCATTAACTTTTATTCCTATGTATTCCTTCTTTTCTTTTCGTTTCCCTTCATCCTTTCCCTCTTTTTTATATAACTTTTCTATCTTTTTTATATTGTTTTTTATTACCTTTTCTGGATATTCATTCTTCTTAAAATCTTCCTTTATTCTATTTATTTCCTTATCATATTCCTCTCCTTCATCACAATAATATTTTGCTCTATATACCTTAGAACTTATAGAACTAATCTTATGCTTAATATCCATATTAGAACTCCAATTTTGTGCATTTGTAATACCCATTTTTCTAAACACTTCTGTTTTTACTTTACATCTTTTCTCATAATATTCCTTCTTTATCATTATATCTAGATACACCAATCTATTATCATTCTCCCATTCTATTGTAAAATGTATCTTCTTATCTATTTTATTTATTTTATCTATAAATTTTTTTATCTGTCTCTCACCTCTATTAAATATTAACAGAAAATCGTCCACATATCTTTTAATTAATATTGGTGCATTCTCATCCCCTATCATTTGATTTTCCATATCCTGCATATATCTCACTCAATACCCCCACTCAATGCACCTCCTATTAACAATCCTTCTTTCTGTTTATAAAACCCTCCATTAAATTCAAAAGTTATATCTTTACAACATATTTCCATTAAATTCTTTATTATCTCTACAGGTATTTCTATTTCCCTTTCCCTATCTTCCTTATATTTATTAATTGCCAAACTAATTGCTCTTTCTACATCAATATTTGTATACATAGACACTACATCCATCTTTACCATTGTCAATTTATATTTACTATATTCCTTTACTTTTGTCTTAATTTCTTTTACTAAATCTTTATTATTCTTTATAAATGTCCTACTTTCTCTATTTACATATTTTCTGAATATCTTTCCTAACCATTTCGATACTCTATCATAATATGACCCCTTTCCATTAATCACCGGTCTTAATGGTATACCGTCTTTATAAATCTTTGGTGCCCCATATATATATATTTTGCCACTTCACAATCCTTAGTAACTAAGTTCTCTAATAATCTTCTATTTACTAATCCTTTGTTATATAAACCTTTAATCATTGTATATATTTTTTTATTATTCATCCCTGTATCATCTTTCTTTATCTTTATAAAAAATTCTTCTTCTAACATCTCTTCCATCTTTTTTATATAATCATGTTTATACATCATAACTAATTTTCCTCCTTTATCCAATTTAATAAACATTATTTCTCTACCATATTTCTTTTTCATTTCAATAATATCATTTACCTTTGTTCTTTCTTTTTTCCCTATCTTTCTATTCTTTACATTTTTAATTCTATATATCAGATTATTTACTTCTTCCTTTAACTTCTCAAACCATTTTTATCATCTTTATTAATTATACTATAAACATCTTTATTTTGATAATAATATATCCCATATTTTTCTTCCATATACTTCTGTAACATTATCTCCATTCCTACCTGCACCTCCATTATATCTCTTCTTTTATTATTTCCATATGGAACATACTTTATTCCTTTATTTATCATTCTTATTTCTTCTTCTTCTAATTTTATTTTTGTCAGATTACATACATTGTTTTCTTTTCCTATTTCTTCTCTTTTCTCACCCTTCTCCTCTTCTCTTTCCTTTACTATTTTATCCAATTTCTTTTCATGTCTTATTCTAGTTCTATTATTTATCATATCCTTCTTCCTATTATACAATTGTTGAAATATTCCTTCTTCTTTTTTAGTAATTCTATTAACCAATTTCCTTTCTAATTGTTCTATTTCTTTATAAATTGTTCTTTTATTTCTGTACCCATTCTTTATATATTCTTTTAATAATCTTCTTTCCATATTCCTTATCATCTCTCTTTTATTCTTCATAATTCTTCTTAACTTTCTCATTTTAATAAAATTTGGTATAGCATCTTTACTTGAACATTCCTTCATAAACCATATATTATTCTTAACATTACTTAATCTTATTAGCAGTCTCCATCTTCTATTCACCATTCTTGATACTTCTTCTCCTTCTACATTTCTTATATAAATTATAAAGTTTTTAACAGTATAAATATTATTCAATTCGATTGTATCTTCCATAATGTCCAAATCTTCCTTCACCATTTACTTGTGTATTATTCCTTATATTATAATATAATCTTCAATAACTTCTCTTCCTCTTTCCTTCTTTATTTTTGCTTTTCTAATATATAACATATAATAACCACATTCCACTCTTTTTACACTTTGAAGCAAAATATATTTATTTATTAATATTACAGTTTTGACTGTTCCTAGCAGTCTTCATCAGATCTACAAAAATTTAAACATTATATTAATACAATCATATTTCATACATAGATCTATTAAATTTTTACAATTTTATCAACTTAATTATTACCATAAGTTTATTCATAAAACTTACTATTATATAACTTTAAAATCTACTTTACCCTTTATTTCTATTCTTAGTTATTATTATACTAATATTTATTCACCTTTTTTTTTCTTTTGCCATAATTTTATAATTTCAATGTAATATTATTATATTACTATATTCATAATTTAACCTTATTTTACATATTACTTTATTCGCAAATTTAACTTTATTTTACATTTCACCTATTATCCTAAATTTCAATTATTTTATTCCATTCCTTAATTCCATTTTACCCATATTTTATTCCTGCCTCTTCCATTTACTTATCTCTTATAAAATTATTTTAATTATTTAATTCTTATATGTATTTTTATTTTATATCTTACCTTAATATCTACTAAACTCTCACTGCTCTACTCCATTTTCTATCCCATAATATACTCTAATTTCTTTTAATCTATATACAGCTCCCTCTATTATCTATTATACAAACTACTTATTTTTAAACCACTTTCTCTATTAATATTTGGATTTATCTTTTTTATTAAAATTGCCTCCCTTATTTTTCTATCCCTCCTACTACTTGCATAACTTATCATTCTAATATTCTCTTTTTCTAGTTTATGACCTGTCTCTGTAAAATGCATATATATATATATATATATATATGGGTAAAATGGAATTAAGGAATGGAATAAAATAATTAAAAATTAGGATAATAGGTGAAATGTAAAATAAATTTAAATTTGTGAATAAAGTAATATGTAAAATAAGGTTAAATTATGAATATAGTAATATAATAATATTACATTGAAATTATAAAATTATGACAAAAGAAAAAAAAAGGTGAATAAATATTAGTATAATAATAACTAAGAATAGAAATAAAGGGTAAAGTAGATTTTAAAGTTATATAATAGTAAGTTTTATGAATAAACTTATGGTAATAATTAAGTTGATAAAATTGTAAAAATTTAATAGATCTATGTATGAAATATGGTTGTATTAATATGATGTTTAAATTTTTGTAGATCTGACAAAGACTGCTAGGAACAGTCGAAACTGTAATATTAATAAATAAATATATTTTGCTTCAAAGTGTAAAAAGAGTGGAATGTGGTTATTATATGTTATATATTAGAAAAGAAAAAATAAAGAAGGAAAGAGGAAGAGAAGTTATTGAAGATTATATTATATTTCTGGTGCCAAACCAGGTCACAATATATATATATATTGAAACAGTAAGGTCTGCTTTGCAGATCTTCGTTTAACCTTTTCTCACCTATTTCCTACCTCATACCTTAGTTTGAACCCCAATCTATCATAGTGTGTCTGCAATACGCTTATATAGTGAAAATCCCGCCTAATTTTAAACCATGAGTACAATGCTCGTATTATATATATATAAGTCATTTCCAAATAAATAAAAGATTATAGATTATGTATATGTTCACATAATTTTGATTTATTAAAAAGTAAGTTATATAAGTCGTAATTGCGCACACACTATGATATCCATTTTAAAACATATCAAAATTATAAATTGTTAAAGTTATTTTGTTTGAATCTATTGACAAATATATTACCGTCGTAATATATTTTGATTTAAAATAAAATTCATTTAATAAATATTCGTTTAGTAAATAGATTCAAATATTGCAAGTTAAAAATAAAATAATTTTCTTTAATTTAATAAAAGTTATTCCAAATATTTCTGTTAAAATAAATGATGGACAATAGTTTAATTAGTTAATATTATAAGTTTATTTAAAAACAGCAGATGTCCACTTAAGGTTTTCTTTAATTAGTAAAAGTAATTTTTAATTAAATCTAGTTTGTAATTCGAATGTCGACAGGGAAATTAACAAAAGAAATTAATTAATGTTGAATTCCTTTAGACATTTGGATAGATTTAATTACAGCTGATAAGTCCGATATATTTTTGTAATGCTCCAGGGCAGTTCTATTGTTAATGTCTACTATAAAAAGAATGTTTTTCTTTTGTTCTCGAGTTTTTTTCTTCTAATGTTTCTAAGAGAAATCATTCTGAGTTCTATTGTAGTAATTTGTAAATCTTGATATGACAGAGTAGAGTGCAAGAAGGCTATTTCTCTCCGAAATGGTCATATGCTGCCGTATACCATCGGAAGTTATCACATAGGGAACCCCGGAACTGCTGCTGCTGCAAAAATATGAACATTCCAGATTTTGCTGCTGAATTATAAAACCTGCCAAACATCTATCTGCAAATGCATCTCCAGAGGTAACCTAACTTAACCCAAGAGCTCTTATGATTCCTAACTAACATGCTATAGCTATTTAACATTGTTTTCTTATATTTCACATAACTTCATTATGTATTTCTTTAACGTGTTTAAATATACTCAACATTTTGCTCTCTATCCTTGGGTTAATATTTTCTATTTATAAAGCTTTCTTTTATTTTATTATGATAATGTGTCAGAATCGTCTTTGACCGAGTGAACTATTCCCTTTATTGAAAGTAAGACGCCGCTATTAAGGCATATTTTAAATTTATAATTTTCCAATTTTATTATCTTGCAAATCACTCGTTCGAGGGCGATTCTTTTCTTTAATATAATATAATCACATAGTTTAAAATCTACATGTTATTGATTTTAATCTACCATGAGAGTACGTGCAAGGTCAGTGATTTAAATGTGTCCCCAAATGCATGATTGTGTATATAAATCTATACTTACTTTTCAAACCCGCAAGCATGCATTTTTCTATTTTAATTACCGTGTTCTACTTTAATTATAAAGTTCATCATTAACATCGAGAATGTGTGGACCCTTTTAAATGAATTTCAGGGAATTTGATTGGGCATTTCTCTTAATCTGAGTAAAACCCATTTAGTATGTTTTTATATGCACTAGTCTCGTATTGCTGGTAAATGAATTGGTTGTTGAGGCAACTGTGTTTTATTTTTCCAAGGATTCTTTACATGGTAAAGTCCGTTCTTTTCGCTTATTGCAAGTTTCCAGGCAGAGGGGGTCACAAATGACACCCCTGGGAATTAAACGCAATCGTCACACAGTCGCTAAGTTTCAGCTGTTCATGAAATACTTTCCTACGGGTTAGCGGCAAGATGCCCTCCGTAATTATTCCGGATCTTCAATATTGTTTTATTTTATATTTATTTTACAAAGCATCCGTGACTTAAACGTGTCACACCCTCCAACTTTAATAAATTCATTATCAGCAATACTGACCTCCCAATACAACTCTATTATTATTATTCTCAAATAAATGCTTTGATCACATTCCCACTTTGTTGCTTAGTAAGCTTTTGTCCGTGCTATTCTCGAAATCAATAAATATTTTAGAACACTTAATTTCAAATATTTTCTTAAACTTGTATAATTACTCAAAGCACCTCGCACATGTTCCTATCTCTTCAAGCACATTATCGTAATGCTATTAGCCTGAGGATTAGAATATATCACTTTGCTTTAAAACCTTTTGTCATTTATTGAAATTAATGCCAATAATTTAATACGTGTCCCTGTCTCATATAAGCAGACAGTGGCGTTATATATATAATTTATATGAATAAATTTTGTGAAATTATTTAAAACTAAATTTGATCTCTTATTTTATTTGATTCCTATCACTGTCTCGGTTTATATATATTTTCTGCATTTCTTTTGTAAATCCATAGACGTTAATTAGCCACCCAAACTTCTTTTAGTATAGAGTCTTTTGTTTATCCCTGACCACCAGGCACTGGTCAAAGGTCATACTAGTAGTGGCATCAGATGCGTTGTCACATAGATGGCGCTGTGAAATTTGGACTTTAGATTCGAACTTAGTTTATCTAGAAGGCAACCCCTCCTAGAGTGTTCAGTTTTGTGTCTGAGGTTTGAATTCTGCAGTGTGTTAGCGAGATAGACGATTCTGACTGTTACATAGTAAATTTTTTTTCCGGGCCCATGGCTTGCCCAAACATGGGGCCTCGAATATTTAAACACCCACATCCCTGTAGCTTAATTTTAGCATGTTGTTTCGTATTTAATCACTCAAATCCTTTATAATTTTGATATATATAATATTTTCAAACTCTATATATTATCTATATTGTTTATTTGCGTGTATATTTCATATATTTTGTTTGACTCTGGCATTCAATTACTTATAATCAGAATTTGTCCAAACTTGCTATAGTGCGATACGAGCCATCTGTATTTATCTGTATTTATTGTTTCACTTAAATCACGCTCTGAGTTCTTTAATTTCTGTTTTAACCTGACTAATTTCTTCTTTCAATTCTGCTTTGAGTTCTTTTATCAATTCTGCTTTGAACTCTTGCATCATATTCATCATCATTGTCATCATCATTCGCGTCTCAGATACTTCTTCTTTCTCCTTTTCTACTAACTGGGGATTTTTAAAATATATTGGGCTTTCTTTTGGATCCATTTTCGAAAATTTCAATTTCAAAGTACTAGCGCTTATGTTAAACTGAATTTAATATATGACTTATTTATTTATTTTTCTTACTAATACAGAAACTCACGTTACCTCCAGACTTTTGTCCTTTTCGCTACCTGCTCTTAATGCTTTAACCCCGCCCAAATATCAGCTGTCTCTGATTTGATAGCATAAATGTCAAAATCTCTTTTCATTTCGAAAAAAGTTTTCGGTCAATTCTTTTTTTAAAACTAAAACACTTTTACATTACGTAATTTAACTTTTGTATAAAACAAATTTTTCAAACAAGAAACAAAGTACCTCATTACTATTGTTTCTTAGGTTCAGCCCCACGTTGGGCGCTATTGAACCGAGTTCGAATATGTGGATTCGAAACACCGGCCTCTTAGGCAGAGAAGAACATACTCGGAGAGTATGTATTTCAAACGATAGCTATAAAGTATATAACTAATGTTACATTTCCAGGACATAACTTCTTCTCGACTGTTGAGTTCAACACCAAATTCAAAGCACTTTTTTTGTTTGTGTATAAACACGGGTGCTAGCTGCTTATTCTAAAAGAATAGACAACGCACTTTGAATAGTGGCAACTAACCCAACGCCTAAATCCACGACTAGCTCAGTTGTTTGTAATCGCTAATAGATTATACTTAATTAGTGGTTAAAAGACTTGATAAAGCATTTGTTAAAAAGAATTTATAAAAAGAATTGATAAAAAGGAATTGATAAAAAGAATTGACCGACAAATAAAGTTTAATTTTAAAGATAATTTATTAACTAACATTTATTTACTAAATTTAAACATTTCTAAATAGTCTAAATATTGCTATAGATTCAATAACAGAACACTAATTTCATTAATAAATATTGGTAGAATGATCACGCACATATTAACTAATGCACACACATAATAATGATAATAAAGGACTACATAGCATTTGAAATTTAATCACACACATTTCAATAGTTCATTTATGTATGGTATCGAGTTCATATAATTAGACTCTTGGAGGATTCGCACGAATTAATGAAATGCAATGGCTATTACAGTATAAACAAAAATAAGCAAATGTTTTACCTAGGATTTTGAACGTAGATTTAACACTTTGTTTTCTTCCAGTATGAATGGTTCCAGTATGAATGCTTCCAGCCAGCTGGGATGTTTCCTAGCTGAGTTTCCTGATTTTCACGATTATTACTATCGAAGACAATTAGATACGGATGGAGATTTTCTACGATGTTAAGCTGACATTATTTCACGGGAAGATCTGCTGTTTTCATCGGACATCTGGGCTGGAGGTGAACATGCGTTCCAAAATTTTCTCAGCACTGCATTTTGTTTCTTAACTGACTCAATTAATTTCCGAACTGCACTCTCTCAATAACTTTGTGAACTGATTGTCTCAACTCAATTAATTTGTGGAATGAATGACTGTCCGATAAAAAAGGTCTATTTATATCTGCAACGTGTTGTCTTTCTGATATCTCCGGCAAAGATCTATTGTCAAATTCCTTATCAATTAATTCTTTGATAAACGTGTTTTGAAAGATTGCTTAATTAGTAATAGCCATGCAAAAACATATTGTTTTATATTAATTAATATCTAATAGCCATTGCCGTGTTTTTCAATGATAATCTTCCCTAACTTTCACATACATTTTATATATTTACAAATGTACATATATACGCACATATATTTTTAATACAATTTACTATTTAGTTTTAACATTATTTTTTCTTTAATTAAAATTGAATGAAAAGAGATTTGTATATTTATATTTTTACGAATACTAATAAAACTATTTAATTCCTATCTTTTTCTAAAACAAACTGAATAAACTCTTCAACATTTAATTTTATGTTTTTCTTTTATGAAAGATTACTTTAATAATAATTTTAGATAAAAATTATATGTGCCTATATCAATATAGGTATAGTACGCATAGCGTAAATTACTTAAATATTGTGATAATCTATGAATATTTCGAATAATGTATTTTACTCTCAAAATAAAGTTTTATCGGCTCAATGTGCAAGATAGCATAATAATATTTTTGTACGGTAATGACCTAGATATAATAGGCTATTGTATGGAATTCAGAAATGTAAAAATAAAGAAATTTTGTAATCAATAAAAATGCGAATGTTTTAACGAGCGCCCATAGTTAAATGGAATAGTTATTAACCTTTTAACCGCTAATTAAATCATTGGTTGTATGAGGTAAAAATCAAAGCTTTTAATTGGCCAACTCACAAACTGAAGACAAAGCCTATTGTTAAAACATATTCGCCTATAATATTAAATTCAACTCAGATACGTTTATAAAAAGTATATTATTAATTTTTTCAGATTATGAAGAGAACGAAAGTTCTTTCAAAAATAAATTGCTATTTATTTATTCTAAAATATTCAATTTCGGCAACATAAAAGCTATAATATAAACAAAAAGATCGACTTTTACGTTATAGAAAAGTAAATATTTCTTTTTACTACAGCTTCAATATTTTTACAAAAATCTTCGATATTTTTCGAAAATAATTTTGTTTTTTTAGTTTATTTTTTAAAAATTATTTTTAATTTGTCAAATTATACTTTTTTTAATACTTAAATCACATTCAAAATGAAAATCTCAGCGTTCATCTTTATTTTCTTTGATCAGGCGGTTTCTTTGTTCTTTCCAGCCAATCAAAATGTCTTTTTCGGCTGAGAGCTTGCTAAGAACCAATCACAAATAATGTTCTTTCTTTGTTTAGGTTTAAATGCGTTTTTTTTTATTTTTACTTGTAAAATAAGTCGGAAGAGGTCACCATCGTACAGAACTTTTAAAAATCTCTTTAAAACGTATCGAACGAATTTTTTAGCATAAGAATCGGCTGAGTTAGAGTGACGTCAACTGCTTACGAGAGGTCGCATCAAAGACAGGCAAAGAGTTAATTTTGGGAAGCTAACAGTCTATGGATCCCTTTAACTGGTGACATGGCGCCCAAGGGTAATTTCATTAAATGGAGTTACTTCTAAAATAAATTTTGTCACCAGGCTACATTCTTTTATATATAATTTGTTTTTTTCAACGTGTGTAAATTTTCTTAGACCAAATAATGAGACGTGAATCGGATCAATGATTATGTAAATAAATATATATGTTTGCAAATCTTAAATAAGAAGGAACGAAATAAATATACCCGGATCTAGCAAATGTTAACATATATAAATAAAATTGCTTGAGTTTAAAAATATATATGTTAGCGAAATATTTTGACAGATAGAATTTAAGAGATTTTTTTATATACAGGCAGTTAAAAATATATATGTTGGCAGCAGATTTAAACAAAAAATTTTTGCAGTAATAAGAGGGCAATAGTTGGGGTTTTAGTGATAAATGTAAAAGCAGCAATTAGGCCAACAGAACCGAGAGGGAGATAGCCTATTAGCCATTAATAAAATTTGAAGTCAAACGTAATAATCGCAGAGTTAAACAAGGAATAAAAATAAATAAAATAGAGATAACCGTAAAACAGTTTAATAATTTTTTTAGGATATATTAAATAGTTAGCAATAAAATAAAATAAAAGTCATCATCATTATCGATCATGGTAATCATCCAAGGCCATGGAAAATACAGATACTAATGAGGTCCATTTCTGGACTATTATAGAATTGTTTAAGCAAGGTGAAGAAAGAGTGAAAAGATGGGCAGAAGAAAGCCGAAGGAGAGGTGAGGAACTTAGAGCACTGTACAGACTCCTCCCTGGGTGGCAAAAGATGGCAGATAAACTCCTGAACCAGAAAGTTGAGACAAATGATTCCGCAAAGAAGACTGATACACCAGACCTGGGACCTCGAACTCAGCCAACCAAGCTCAACACTAGAATATTCCATGAAGTAAAAAAATGTCCTGAACTTTCTTTGGAAAGAGTACTTCCATTAAATGATGTCCGGGAGACAGGACATCAAACCCAGCTAACCAAGCCTTGTCACATAAAAAATTTTCACGAAGTCAAAAAATGTCCACAACTGTATTTAGACGAGATATTTCCAGCCAAGAATGTACGGGACTTACGGATTCAAACCCAGCTAACCATGCTTACCACCAACATCAAAGTACTTAAAGAAAACCAGGAAAATATCCCACCTGATATAGCAAGAATATATCGAATAAAGGAAATAGTGAAAACAATGATGGCACTGGATTTCAGCCCATGGGCCAAGGAGCCACCAGATAAGGCAAATAATTGCAACAGCCTAAAGCTTCAGTTATTAACAACCACTCTGGATTTCAGTCCCTGGGCCAAAGAACCGCCAGACAAGGTAAAGAGACCTGATAATCTGAGACTGCAGTCATCAAATTATAAAAGCAGTGATTACCCACCAGACCCAGGATTATAGTAGTTTTTTTTAAACAAAAAAAAAAATAAAATAAAAATGGACACGTCACAGGATAAATGAGCAAGGAGATAGGATATAACCAATATTAAACTTGTAAAACATTAAATAAAATTTGTTGAACGGGGAAAATAATAGACAAAATGTTCGCTAGATGGTAGATTTATTAATATGATCCGGGTATATAATTCAGTTTCGTTTCTTCATTATATTTATATCCTGTACATTATGGGTTATCTTGTAAATTTTGTTTATGCAGGCTTCATAGGTGGACACCTGTTGTAAGATCTTTTTTTTTAACAATTTTTTTTGTTCTGTCACTAAGGGAATGTGAAACAGTAAGGTCTGCTTTGCAGATCTTCGTTTCACCTTTTCTCACCTATTTCCTACCTCATACCTTAGTTTGAACCCCAATCTATCGTAGTGTGTCTGCAATACGCTTATATACCGAAAATCCCGCCTAATTTTAAACCACGAGTACAATGCTCGTATTATATATATAAGTCATTTCCAAATAAATAAAAGATTATAGATTATGTATATGTTCACATAATTTTGATTTATTAAAAAGTAGGTTATATAAGTCGTAATTGTGCACACACTATGATATGCATTTTAAAACATATCAAAATTATAAATTGTTAAAGTTATTTTGTTTGAATCTATTTACAAATATATTACCGTCGTAATATATTTTGATTTAAAATAAAATTCATTTAGTAAATATTCGTTTAGTAAATAGATTCAAATATTGCAATTTAAAAAGTAAAATCATTTTCTTTAATTTAATAAAAGTTATTCCAAATATTTCTGTTAAAATAAATGATGGACAATAGTTTAATTAGTTAATATTATATAAGTTTATCTAAAAACAGCAGATGTCCACTTAAGGTTTTCTTTAATTAGTAAAAGTAATTTTTAATTAAATCTAGTTTGTAATTCGAATGTCGACAGGGAAATTAACAAAAGAAATTAATTAATGTTGAATTCCTTTAGACATTCGGATAGATTTAATTACAGCTGATAAGTCCGATATATTTTTGTAATGCTCCAGGGCAGTTCTATTGTTAACGTCTACTATAAAAAGAATGGTTTTCTTTTGTTCTCGAGTTTTTTCTTCTAATGTTTCTAAGAGAAATCATTCTGAGTTCTATTGTAGTAATTTGTAAATCTTGACATGACAGAGTAGAGTGCAAGAAGGCTATTTCTCTCCGAAATGGTCATATGCTGCCGTATACCATCGGAAGTTATCACATAGGGAACCCCGGAACTGCTGCTGCTGCAAAAATATGAACATTCCAGATTTTGCTGCTGAATTATAAAACCTGCCGAACATCTACCTGCAAATGCATCTCCAGAGGTAACCTAACTTAACCCAAGAGCTCTTGTGATTCCTAACTAACATGCTATAGCTATTTAACATTGTTTTCTTATATTTCACATAACTTCATTATGTATTTCTTTAACGTGTTTAAATATACTCAACATTTTGCTCTCTATCCTTGGGTTAATATTTTCTATTTATAAAGCTTTCTTTTATTTTATTATGATAATGTGTCAGAATCATCTTTGACCGAGTGAACTATTCCCTTTATTGAAAGTAAGACGCCGCTATTAAGGCATATTTTAAATTTATAATTTTCCAATTTTATTATCTTGCAAATCACTCGTTCGAGGGCGATTCTTTTCTTTAATATAATATAATCACATAGTTTAAAATCTACATGTTATTGATTTTAATCTACCATGAGAGTATGTGCGAGGTCAGTGATTTAAATGTGTCCCCAAATGCATGATTGCGTATATAAATCTATACTTACTTTTCAAACCCGCAAGCATGCATTTTCCTATTTTAATTACCGTGTTCTACTTTAATTATAAAGTTCATCATTGACGTCGAGAATGTGCGGACCCTTTTAAATGAATTTCGGGGAATTTGATTGGGCATTTCTCTTAATCCGAGTAAAACCCATTTAGTATGTTTTTATATACACTAGTCTCGTATTGCTGGTAAATGAATTGGTTGTTGAGACCGCTTTGTTTTATTTTTCCAAGGATTCTTTACACGGCAAAGTCCGTTCTTTTTGCTTATTGCAAGTTTCCAGGCAGAGGGTGTCCCAAATGACACCCCTGGGAATTAAATGCAATCGTCACACAGTCGCTAAGTTTCGGCTGTTCATAAAATACTTTCCTACGGGTTAGCGGCGAGATGCCCTCCATAATTATTCCGGATCTTCAATATTGTTTTATTTTATATTTATTTTACAAAGCATCCGTGACTTAAACGTGTCACACCCTCCAACTTTAATAAATTCATTATCAGCAATACTGACCTCCCAATGCAACTCTATTATTATTATTCTCAAATAAATGCTTTGATCACATTCCCACTTTGTTGCTTAGTAAGCTTTTGTCCGTGCTATTCTCGAAATCAATAAATATTTTAGAACACTTAATTTCAAATATTTTCTTAAACTTGTATAATTACTCAAAGCACCTCGCACATGTTCCTATCTCTTCAAGCACATTATCGTAATGCTATTAGCCTGAGGATTAGAATATATCACTTTGCTTTAAAACCTTTTGTCATTTATTGAAATTAATGCCAATAATTATTTAATACGCGTCCCTGTCTCATATAAGCAGACAGTGGCATTATATATATAATTTATATGAATAAATTTTGTGAAATTATTTAAAACTAAATTTGATCTCTTATTTTATTTGATTCCTATCACTGTCTCGGTCTTATATATATTTTCTGCATTTCTTTTGTAAATCCATAGACGTTAATTAGCCACCCAAACTTCTTTTAGTATAGAGTCTTTTGTTTCTCCCTGACCACCAGGCACCGGTCAAAGGTCATACTAGTAGTGGCATCAGATGCATTGTCACGTAGATGGTGCTGTGAAATTTGGACTTTAGATTCGAACTTAGTATATCTAGAAGGCAACCCCTCCTAGAATGTTCAGTTTCGTGACTGGGGTTTGAATTCTGCAGTGTGTTAGCGAGATAGATGATTCTGACTGTTACAATATATATATAAGTAGGTATGTGGGGGTGATGTGAAGAGGAAAAGCTAGAGATTGGAGCAAATAGATTGAATTTGGAGAGATTTTCATTCTGCAGTGGATTTATAATGGTTGAAAATAATGATGTACATGTTGTAAACATTTTAATAAATGGGAATTCCCATTTTCATTATTAGTTTAAAAGGTACTTGAGTATTAGCCCTGCAATGTAGGGGAGATGGTACACCTTTTCACATCTGCAATAAATATGTAATTTTGTGCTCACATCAAATTTAAGTGAAATAAACCCTGTGATGTTATCTGATCTCATGTGAAATTGTGTTTCTCTTTATCAAAATGTGTGTTTGTTTTTTTTGTGATATTTCAACATGTTCAGTTATTGTCCAGATTTCTTTCTGACAACAGCCTTCATTTCAATTGCATTTTTGCTTTATCAAAATATTTCTACATTATTTCTATTTGAGTTCATTTGATTTTAAGTGTGTAAGTATACATAGTGTTTGTTTTTGTCCTTTTCATTTTCTATTCATAACTTCCTGAAGCCGATCATTTTTGCATGAACTGCAAATATAAATTTCATAAATACAGCAACTGGAGTTCACACACAAAACATTAAAAGAGTATATGGTGGCAAAATAAGCAGCAGCAATGGACCTCAAGGCAACCCTGAATTTATGTGTTGCATAGATTGCATAAGAAATGATGACTCATTCATTTCGTTATTGAACAACATAAAAAAAATTGTCTGTGGGGATGAAAAGTTAATAAAAGTGTTGTAATTTATACTGAATTTTTTTTTAAATATATATATATATTTTAAAATATATATATTTGTTTATTAGCACATCTGCAAAAAATCCCATCCATCCAATAAACTGCACAATTACATTTTCAGTTAAAGTCCATTTGGGGGGAGAGGATTTTTCAGTTGAGATTTCCATTTTGTGTTAAAAATGTCAATGCCAAAAATTCCTGTAATATATTAGATGGTATGTAGAATATGTGTATATTTTGTTTTGATGTAAATAATATTTTAAATAATAATAATTTAGTGATTGTTATGTCCATATTTAAAGTAATATTTTGATGCTAGAGCAATGGCATTTTGTATTTTACATATTTTTGGGCCATAAAAATGTACTGTTTAAGATTGGCTTTATTTTTTTTTGGGGTATGTGAAATTCATATCTTTAGTGTTGTTATAAATTTTACAGTGTGAAATTCGTATATATTTTTCTGGATGGCAAATCAATATTTTTAATGTTCTTTTGTTAATATTGATCTACTATTATAAATTTTAATCTTTTTTGTGTGAAAGTAGTATATATTTGTGTATGGCAAATCATTTTTTTTAAATATTCTTTTTAATATCGATTTCTTGCTCAAATTCATCTTTATTATTGTTATAAATTTAAATTTTGCTCCATTACTATTGTTATATTGTTATATATTTTATACTTTTCATGTGAAAGTCATATATAATTCACTCCATATTGTATACTTTTAGTTGTGTGGAAGTGCTATTTTTAGTCCTGCAACGTGGAGCATGTATTAGACCTGCTATGCCTTTTCACATGTATATTCAACCAGCTGATAACTTTGTAAATTTTGTGAAAATATCATGTACAAGATGTGTGCATGTTACTTGTTTGCAAATGTTGCGAAAAATATCTTGTACAAGATCCATGAACATGTTATTTTGGTCAGATCACAAGATTACAAAGTTATCAGTGAATTGATATGAGTGAGAAAAGATGTAGCATGTCTAATACATCCTCCATGTTGCAGGATTAATACTCAAGTACCAGTAAAAATCTACAGCCACAATCTTTTTAAGCTATCAGCCAATCAAATGTAATGATCGGAAAGTGAAGATCGAATCTAACCACAATCTGCACTACAGGGGCGCCATCTAGGCATTTGAGCCTAGAAAAATTTATAAAGTAGGCAGATACGCGCTGTTAAGATTCCACTTTATTTAAATATTCAGATCATTAGCCCAAGTCACTAGCTCAGTGGAACAGCAGAGATTATAAAATATAACTTTATATCTTAAATATAAAAAATAAAAGCCACTGCCAGAAATTAACACATAAAAATATTTATTTACGCACATATAAAATCATTCTAATTTGAGGAATAAGTTTAACATTTTAGATTTTTATATTAATCTTTAATTTTACATTTAAATAGCTTGCCATAATGAATTTAATATTTATTTAGTGAGTCGAGTATGAATAGACTATATAGATTGTATTTGAAAAGAAAAATGTTCTATCCCTTATTTAACCTTAGGCCAAAAAGTTCGCAATCAAACCGGCACCAACCCATCTGATACATTTATGTATTCAATGTAGCATGAAAATACAACAACACAAAATACTATACTGTCAGGAATGTACATCTGAACAGTAAGTAGAGTTAGAGAAGACATTATCTCTCCACCAACAGGAATGCAACATCTGTTGGCGAGTAGAACAATAAACAAAAAACTCCATAGAATGGACTGCAGTCCTTTGCCGACTTACAAACCCATCCATAGGCAAACAGAAGGTGTGTGGTGTATATGTGCAATCCTGCCCATAGCAGATCTCATACTACATCTACTAATTACACAAATATATCCAATCCATTGAGCTAATTCAACTACGAAACCAATAACCTAAGATTACCCTCCCTTAAACTATATATAACTTTACAAATCTATACAGCCATTCACGCCCGACTTAAATTTAACACTTATTATGTTCGCACAGATGAATTTTATAAAATTTGTTTTAAAATGTTGAGTATAGATTGGCTGCACAGATTCCACAGTTAAAAACATTCCAAAATAAACATAACCGATCAAAATACAAAGTCATCGATAATGTCAATTGCATAGGGAATACAAAAAACCCAATGGTGTTCATCATAAGACACTGCAGTGACATGATGACTTATATATTCCAATCGACTATGAAACAGCAACATAATTAACCGCTAATGAATCTATGCAACGTCTATACCCAACTTTAAATTTCATGCATTTAAATAATTTATACGATAAGTATTAATACAAATAAAAAAATAATAAAATGGAAATGATTTTTTTTCAAAGCAAAACATATAAAATTTTAAACATTATCAATTGATTTTAAACTTAAAAATCAGATAGAAGTCCATAAGCTTGAACGAAAGTTCTTAATTAGTTTTAAATTTTAGAGTTCATGTCAATAGCTTACAGTAGAAGAATCACTGCTCTTGATGTAAATTCCCACGGAGTCTTTATTTGAAAACCCGGTCAGATGTTCCAGAGGTATCATTAACTGGTTCATTTCAGTATCACAGTCATTTCATTTTTAAAATAGAGAGTGTGTGATATGTGCGTCCTATCACGACCCTCAAAAACAAGCCTGAAAAACTGACTGGAACTCAATATTTTTCTTTTTATAGTCCTCCTATGGATTCCATGAACAAAAACGTCACTGTTCCATTTTTTTTATTATGGTCCGGGCCTTTATTTGCTTCCATTGGTCAAGCTAAAATCTCTTTCTTCTCTTATATCTATTTTTCATCTGACTTTTTAATTACACAGCTTTTGAATAATTAATAAACAATCATTTCCATTTACAGATTACAGGAATTAATTAATACCTGTTTTTATTTTTATTTACGTTATTTCTTTTTTAAACTATTTTTATATTTAAATCTTTTTTTATAAAAAAAAAAAGTACGTTCAAATACCTTTTTTTATTTATAAAAAAAAATATTTTTAAAGTTTAGTATCTGTGCGAATATATATGTTTAACGAACATTTTAATTTTAGCGTTTTTTTTTGTTTTTTTTTAATACATTTATTTTTATTTGCGAACTTTAAGATTTTATTTTAAATTAGTGTAACAGCATATTTATATATCGTTACACAAGATTAGCTGCAAAGAACTTAAGAAAAATAGTATATTAAATAGCATTATAATGCAGTCAAACAGCTATCTCCTTTAACTACTAAAGAATACAGAAAGCTATAGTAAATTTTTATATGTATGAGAAGTACTTATGTATTAGTCTGGTAATGAAATTTATTTTTATTACTTACTATAATTTGACTGCTAAGTATTTAATAGTATGTTTTATTTAATCAGGTAAGTAAATTTAAGTTTCAAAGATTTAAAGAATTATTTTTAACAAAATTGTAAATAATAATGTAAATTTATTTACGTGGCAAAAGAAGATTATCTTTAAAACATAAGTAGATCAGTGATAGATAGAAGTTAATAAAGAATGCAATACAGAGAGTGTACCAGTAGCTCAAAAAAGCTCTTAATTAATAAGTGCAGTATGAGAAAATATTTAAAATCTATCCAGCACACTCTCATCTCCAGACCAACTAGTTTTGAGCTTATGGCTCACATTAGTGGAGAGCTAGAATACTCAGATACTAGATCTAAAATATAAACTCAAAACCCAGCACTTATTTGAAACATATGAGAGTGTTCTGGATAGAGATTTTAAATATTTTCTCATACCTCACTTATTAATTAAGAGGTTGTTTGAGCTATCAGTACACTCTCTGTATTGCAATTTTGTAACTACAAGCTTATAAAAGTAATGTCACATTATATATGACTTGCTTTATTAATAAAGAATGTATAATAGATATAAAAATACTCTAGAGATCTTCAACAACTTATCTTTGAAAGTTAAACTTACTTACTTGATTAAATATTGATCAAATATTTAGCAATCATAAATAATCATAAGTAATGATTAAAATTTCAATACCGAACAAGTACCACAAAAAAATAATTTTCATTTTATATCTAATCTTGATGTTTTAACAGACAATATACTATTCTTTCTCAGCATTGCACAACTAATCTTGATTGACTACAAATTTCTGACTTGTATTAAAAAAAGGAATTCCCATGAATTGGAAATGTTAACCATCTACAACATTCACTAAAGCTATTGTACCGGTCAAAACATGTTTATCCATCTAACATGAGCTGGAACTCACAAAATGTACTTCAAACCCAGTCAAGCCTGAGATTTAGGTCAGGGATCAGCCTGAATTTGAACCCACTCTCTAAGCCCCAGATCTAACACCTAATGAATAACATAATAGTGATGGCACATGAGAATTAATTTTAATCCGGCCCACTAGTAAAGCAGAGAAGACAAAGAGACATCTATTAACTATGACTAAACTAAAATATATATAAGCATGGCTGTACTTTTGGAAGTGGAGAAAAGAGGAATTCGAACCACTCAGTCAAGTAAGTTAGACAATAAAAATATAGTTTAATATAATGACAAATTATTATACATTATGATTCAATTGTATACATTAGTATGTGCATGAATGAGCAAGCGGTTTACCAAACGATAGATAATTATATATTGTCATTCACTCTATTATTTCTTATATGCTCTTTTATTAATTAAATTACATATATTATACATAAACACACATCTTTGGTGGGTCCAATATTATGATGCCAATCGATTATTAGAAATAATTACATAATATTGCTATTAACACTTTGGATTACGGTTCTGAAACATGGTGACTAACATTATTTAGGGGAGCATTCCAAGATTCATTATATGTATAAGAAAACTATTTTCACACCATTATGGTCCTGAAAATAAATAAAACACATTTGAAAATTACATTTGATTATATGACAAAATATTTAATAAAAATTCTCTTAATTAGCGCTGGTAAGAAGAATGCTTTATTTTCCCCTAGGCAAAATACTCTTAAATACATAAATAAGTTACGATGGTGGATTGTATAAGACTAAAAGAAATTTAATTAATAAAACTAAAAATAGTTGGCATATATATATATATTTTTGAGCAGAGTGCAATTTTAATATTATTACAGCATGAAAATTAGGTCATAAGCAAAAGAAATAATAATAATAATATGAAGTTTGTGTGATACTGACAACCAAGAAATATCAGGTAAAGTCGTGCTTCTGGATAAAAGACGAAGTGAATAGGCATGCTGTGGACATCACCAATGTGCAACTCTTTTGTACAAAGAAAGTGGATAGGCATAACGTGTGCCAGACTTAGGGAATCACCGCCAGAGGCCTTTTTATACGACATAAATGGTCCTGGGAAAATTAACTATCCTCAGGACAAAGCTTGATAAAAATATATGGGTTTGAACTTGTCACAACCCCCAGATTAAAAAGCACATATTATATATACAAAGATAGGCCGAATGTCAATAACGCAGTAATGATAAATGTCACGACATTGAATAAGTTTTACTGCTTTAAAATTAATGACCCTTGTTAAATGCCATAATTTATATAATTAGTTTGATTTGTCACTAGAATATACATAGAGAGATTTAGATTTCATTCGATAAAATATACGTTAAGATTTGACCCCCTTCTTTTCTGCTATTTAAAATAAATCAATCCCACCTTCATTGATTTCATAATAAATGGAATATTTAAAGACTGTATTTGATATTTTAAGAGTATGAAACAATAAAATAAAAACTAGCAGTTATATATAGAAAACAATTAAGTCACTTTTTCAGAATTGAAGAATAACATTTATAAAATAAATAAGGTTTCAGAGCATTAATTAGCTTGAGTTCTGGATTCATCCCGAGTAGAAAATCCAGAATTAAACAAATATATATTTTTTATACTGAAACATAAATAAAATGTTGGCTTGTAAAACAATCTGGTAAGTGTATTAATTAATAATGCATTATATTTTAAGGGGACATTAATAATCTTAATTCATGAAGGTTTACTTAAAAAGCTAAGAAAAATTTTTAGAAATTCAACTCGTAAGATTGTTTGAGATTGGCATATTAATAATAACTAAAATAGACATATAAAATTAAGTGATAAATACATATAAATAAATGACCACATCAAAGTTAAAGAAATTTAGAGTATATGAGAGAATTAAATTTATAGAAATAATTTGAGAGCAATTTTACATATTATATATTAGAAATAAAGTTAAATGATACATTAGGAGAAGAAGTCTTGATAATAGAGTTTGAGATTAGTTAGACTAGCTTTACTTGCGGCTTGAAAATTTACCTTGCTCCATTTTAAGAGTTCATATTTCAAAGTCTGCTCTTTCATGGCAATTGATTCTTAAATAACCGCAAGCTTTTATTCAGAATTCTACGATTCTCCAGTCAGGCTCTTACTTTATTCTACAGGAGCATGATATTACAGCAGTGGCAGATGATGACCCAACAGGGCCAAGAAGGGTGGTGGACTTACTATTACATCTTTTTAAGTTTCACAGCAACATGTAGTATGTTAATAATACTGTTCTTTCAATAGTAGCTATTCTAATGGTGATTTAAAATTCACCCATTTTATACACTGCTTAAGTAATTCTGGAATGCTTTTAATTTCTTAGTTTTAGCTTAAAATCTAATCTCTGATCTAAAATCTTGAGTTTCCTTTGTTCATTGTTTTTGAAAGATGCAACTGTAAGATAATGTCCAAAATAAATTCAAATCTATTTCCAGATTAGAAATAGATTTGACAAAAATGTTTATAACAAAAGAAAATCTTTAATCTTAATCCCATTTTAAGTAAAAACTTTAATTAAAAATACCTTCCCCAGATTAAAACAATAGTGTTTCCAACCATTTAATTATTTTATAAACAGTTGCATCTCCCATCTTAGATTTTATAAAATACAGTTTAATTGGGAAAAATAATACTTTAAAAAGAAAAAGTTGTATAAATGACATATAATAAAATATTTTTAAAAAATCAATATTTTGTTAGTATTTTGCTCCTATATATAGATATATTTGAGCTGCACCTATATACTTTAATTTAATAAAAAAAAAAGTTAATAATAATTTTTAAAAATGTTATTGAAATGTTAAAATTTTATAATTTAAGTGCGCATCTCAAACATATATATAAAATATATATACATGACAAAAGGAGTGGGATGGGATATAGGGTTTGAATACAGGTTAGTAGATGGAACTATGAAGCTCAATCTTAAGCTAAGATTGATTGCTTCACTATATATATATATATATAATTTAGCAATGTGCATAACTCTAATCTTGTGGAAAGAAAATGGAATGAGTGCACTTAAATTTACCATCCATCCAATAATCTATTAGTGCATGTGTGAAGATTAATTTTCTTCTACAAGATTACATATATAATGCAATGGAAAATATAAGAATAATGCTAACAAAGCAACATTGTTGCATAAGTTGTAATATTCCCCTGTTGCACAAGCCAAAATGTAATGGACAATTGATAAAACAATAAATGAAAAGCTGCCTGACCTACAAATGCCCACGTATTTGGACAAGCTAGAAATGTAATGAAACCATAAAATGCTGATCATCAACAATAATAAATAAAATAGTAAGTGAAAACTGACAAACAACAATATGGATAAAATAAAACAAACTGTTTGCTGAATAGCTTGCAGATTTGGGTAATCATAAATATAATAGAAAATATTATAACTGACCAGGACTAGTTGGCCTGCAAGTGCCTCATAGATTTGGGCAATCAAATGTAATAAATAAAATTATGAATCAAGTAATTTTCTCCAATTATGCATCACATATTTGGGAAATTTAAAATATACTGAATAAATGTTGACTTGGACAACTAAAAAAAAATATTAGTAAACAAATGAATGAATTAATCCACAAATGGCTTGATAATAGTTTAGATTTACATCTACAATAGACTCATGAATGGGTCCAGAGATAAGTGTTTTTGCTTGACAAAGAAAATAAATTCAATAAGTGATTTGTTTGTTGATAAGATATAGTACAGAATGTACAATTAAATATCTTAATAATAAAATAAATTGTGTAATATGATGATTTCACATAATACAATGATTTGTGTGATAGATCAATCAACAGATACTTAAATTAATAATAAATATAAATTTATTAATGTAAATGAATAATTTAATAACTGCAATCTATCATCATACAATGGATATGTATAATTTATTTCTGCCAGATTGCAATCAAAGGATGTGATCTATAATTAAAATTATTAACATGTACAGTCAAGTCATAAAGAATTAACTACAGAGTTATTTCACACTCAAAAAAATATATAAAATGTAATGGAAATTTTAATGTTAGCATTTTTTTTTTATTTTAAAGAAAATATCTCTTATCATTCAAAATCAAGCAATGGTTTTACAATAAGTTATTTTATAATTGTGAACTAAATTATATAAAATATTAGATATATTTTTTAAATTTTGATTGGTTTTATAAAAGTAATACATTAATAATTAATTCAAGTCTAATTTGCTAGATTTTTCTTTTTTTATTGAAATGCAAATCGAATAATAAAAAAAAGACTGCTTTATAATTAAGATTATTAATATAGAAGAAAGATTTTTTTAAATGTTTATCAAAAGTTACCATTATATTTTTAACTATGCCGCCTGAGTAGGTAAATATAAGAAATTTGCCTTTGAGCAACTGTTAGCAAATTGGGCATATATGTAACTTCAATTTAAGCTTCCTTATTTTGCAGCATTTTTTTGTCATCTCTGTACTAGCAAAGAACCCATAGACATTTTTAATCATTAGATGATATCCAATTATTTCTCTTGTAAATGTTACAATCCATAGCAAATTTAATGGTCTGAGCTCATAGTAGTTAAGCATAATGTTTGTTGTTAATCATTCAATTTTAATCATAAAGATATCAAATGAGGGGAATTTTTTCCTTTAAATAATTTTATACTCACAGGATATCATTTCTTTACTATAAATTCAAAATTTATAAATATAAAACAAGTTTTAAAGAAAAATGCATGTATATTTCTTTCTGGGCTTGTTTTATCAATTGGCAATCAACAAAAAATAATGAGTCTTTTTTTTAAACACTAGCTTGTGAATATATGATTATCTTCTAATCTTACTAAGGCATTATCATTTGTTATAATTCAATAAAATATTTCATTTTTTAAATTTAATAAATAAAGTATCCATTTACTTTACATTTAACCAAATTAATAAACATTTATTAATCATAAAACGTAATTGTTTTCTTTATTTAGTTATTCATAAACAGTAAGGGGAATTATAAATGATGATGTATGTATATATATATATATATACATGACTTAATTAACAGGCAAGCAGCAAACATTAAGATTATGGAATTGTAGGAAAGTTAGCATTTCAAAGCTTTAGTTGACAAAGATTACTGGGATAATCGAAAGCGCTCCTAAGTGGATAAAATTCTTAATTATTTAGTTACTGTATTTACAAATATTCAGTTACATAATTACGTATATTGCTTTAAAAATACAGACATCAAATAATATTATATATATATAACAATAAAAATAATAAGTGTAATGGTAATTAACTATTATATACAGTCTTTCAATCTGCAGAAGTACTTTTGGTTAATTCTTTAACCTGCCTCAACTGCCGTAAATTCAAAAAACAAAATGGAAGCAAGCATCATCAACTCAAATCCCATAAATACTGAGTTTTAATGTTAATAGCTTATCTATTAATTATATTTATTTTATTTATATTTTATTAAAATTGCATTCTTAGTACTTTTTATTATGATTTCTCTCTTCATGAAGTATCTTAGCTCTTTCAATATCAAACTTAAATTTATATTTACATATCCTTTCATGATCCAAGAAAACTGAAGCAGTCATTAAATCATTATTATTTTTACTTTTCACATGCTTGTATAATAATTCAGCCTCCTTTAATCTTTTTTCAATACTGCACCTCGATTTATCTATATATGATAACATACATTCATAAAAAATTGATACACATCATTATAATATGTATTACAAATAATGTTGATAAATTAGTGAATAATTATAAAAGTGTCATACCTGTCAAGCAGAAAAGAATATTGTTGTGTATCAAGTTTTTTGTGGATTTATGTTATCATTTATAGGTGAATCAAAGGTGCAGTATTGAAAAAAGATTAAAAAAGCATGAATTGTTATACAAGCATGTGGATCATGAAAGAATGTATAAATATAAATTTAAATACCATATTGAAAGTGTTAAGATTCTTCATGAAGAGAGAAACCATAATAAAAGAAAAATTAAAGAGGCAATTTTAATAAATGGAAATAAAATGAATACAATTAATAGACAAGCAGCTAACATTAAAATTCAGGATTTATGGGATTTGAGTTGATAATGTTTACTTCCATTTTGTTTTTTGAATTTAATGGCAATTGAAGCAGGTTAAGTAATTAATGGAAAGTACTTTTATGAATTGAAACACTGTATATAATAATTATTTACCATTATATTTATTATTTTTATTGTTATTACAATAATTTTTTAATTAACAGATATTTTATTTATAAATATATATTGTAATAGGATGGAAGTTCTGTTGGAGTGATGAATGATGGTGGTCATGCTTGGGTAATGGCAAATCATCATCACTTCCAAGTAAATTGAATTTAAAATTTTCAAAAAGTACAATATTTAAGTAAGATATTATTTAAAAAATGTTAAAGTAATGTTTAATTAAAGTATGTTTATCAATTAAAGAGAGCATTCCTCAAAGCAACTATGATTAACTATCAATCAGCATTATAAAAAGTAAATAATACTCAAAATAAACCATTCATCATTATGAATGATCAATCATAAAATACATCAATATAATAAACCAATAGTCAATCTAGTGATTGGACTGTAAGTGGGTCTTCTGTAGACCAGGCTAACTATTGAGCCATTGCTGGCTTGGGCAATTATTTAAACATAATTTGGATCACCAACTTAAGTGCTCATTTATAAGAATACATAAGAATCAAAACAATAATGTTGGGACATTAAAACATGTTGATCATCATCAATGCTCTGGCCACTTAGTACCATTAATATACCGGCCAACTATAAACTTAATTTTTAATAAGACTAAAATAAAATGTAGTACATGAGCTTTAAAGAGTATTTTCTTTTGCACTAACCAGGATGATGATTGGTCATCTCCGGATGCCCAAAAACATTAATATGCATCCCCACTTATATATCAATCATTATACTCATATCCAGCTCAGTAGAACACAAGCTCTTTTACTGTATATGATCAAGAGATGATGGAAACAGATATTCTAAAAATATTTAAAACCACTGGATTAATTTTCATAATTGAACACAAGTTTATTAACAATAAAAAATGATATTAAGCTCTCTAGAATTAAGCTGTATATGTCAGTTAAGTCTTCTGATTTGATAAATAAAAAAATATCACATGGTGGTTTACATATATAGGATTTACAAACTTTAAATTATTACATTGATTTACATATGTGTTCCAATAGGTTTATTTAAAACCAGACAGCACACAAACATGTGTTTAATATAAAATAAATGTTTGAATATATCAAAATAATAAAATTATTAAAAATATATTTTATAATAAATTCCATTTGAAAACTATACATAAAATTCACACATACACATGTATACATGGACATATAGATAATATGAATTAATATTATTTTAATTAGTCTTTTTTTTTCAGTCAATTCATGTTTTTTCTTTTTCCTTCTTTTTTTTTAAAAAAAAGAATAAAGTCAATTTTTTGACAGCTAACTCAAAAGTTTTTTTTTAACAGGTTACTCTTATATTATTAATTAGATCTTTAAATTAATCTAAAAAAAGATTTTTGTTTTTTTTTAAAATAAATTGTCCATGATTCAATCATTACTTTCAGATTTTCATTCAATTCAAGCAAAATTATTTACTTGTTATTTTTTAAAATATATAAAATTTTAAATATCATTTCTACCAAATAAATTATTTAAAATTTCATTCTCATTATATATAATGCTACTCACCATTGTGTATACATTTATCTGTGCTTCTCATTGTGGGTTTGTCTTTGTGAGACAGGTATAGTCCAGGATTGTTATAATCAGGAAGGTATAATCAGTTATGTTGGAATTTCCCTTCTGTCTAGGTTTAATGAACTTCAGACCAGCAAACTGTCTTTTAGAACACATTTTCACAGGCTAATTGATCCATTTTACATTGACCTAGTCTTTGAGTGAATCAAAACTTCAATATATAGAATGAGTAGACTACTCACTGCTGGATCTACTGGCTTGACTTCAGATATATCTTCATGGGAGTTACTTTTATTTTTATAATTTTCCAAACACCAATTCTGCTTCACAAAAATATTAAGACAAGAACTATCTTCAAAAAATTACTATCCTATTTGGCCACTGCTTCTCAATATATTAAAACCAGACTCTTCTGGTCAACTCTTTGAAAAACTGCAAGCCAAACTGAACTGATATTTTTTATCAGTCTTTTTATAGAATCATTTGAGGTGACAACAACATTAATTTAAAAACTTTTTCTTATCTCTCTTGATTGGAAACAATTTTAATCCCTCCAAAAGTGCTTTTAATTAAAAAGCTACATTTGGAAATCTTATCAAAGATTTTTAAAAATAGGTAATAGAAATGCACACAAGCATTAATTAAAAAATAGATATTTTATTCTAGTTTTAATTAAAAGATTTCAAAAATAAACTACTTATTTTTAAATTTCAAAATCAGAATAATATTATTTATTTAGATCTTTTTTTAGAAAAAATATTTATTTCATAATAAAATTCTGTTTTAATTCAGAGTTATTTAACCCTTTATTATTTTTATTCCAAGTGAAATGTAGAAAATATTTACAAAAATGTATGTCTGTATTTATTTCTAGTTTTCCTTTTATATATATATATATATTTGTACACACACTATATTATTGTGTGCCATATAACTGACCTGTTATATATATATATAATTATGAAAAGAACTACTTTTTATATAAAAATTTTACAACAGAGTTTATATTTTAATAATCTATTATACTTAGAATAGATTAGTATCAATTATCATCATTATAAAAAAATACTGTTAAAAACATTTAAAAGGGCTATAGTTTACTTATTTGAATGCTGTTGACTTTCTGATTTATCATGGGTTCATTTTCTATAATGAATTGCAGGTTTCTTTGTTTTTTTTATCTTATCATTTATTTCTTTACAAATCACTTCAACAATACATGAAACTTTTTTTTTCATGATTGCAAAATACTGACATATTTGTAGCTTTTTTGTATATAAGCAAATGCTGTGAACATTATCATTTTTAAATTTGTCTTTTGCTTGTAGTATATATGGATAGACCGTTTAGCTGGCTACACTGTATTGCATATAACACATTAGACTATCCATTGTCTTTCACATTGTTAATTAATCTATTCAAAATCATATGGCCTAAAATCCATATTAAATTTTCCTGTTAATTTATTATATCAATTTTATTTCTGATATTATCGATACATGGCATTAACATCCATTTGTCATTTCTAATTTTGCCCTTTTTGTACATATTACATATTTTAAAATGAACTGTATATTTATTTACATCAACTTTATTGTAACCAGTCTTTATAAAATCATGAATATAAATTGTCATTACTTTTCATATATATACACTACAGGGAAAAGACAAACTTATGAATAAGAATAATATAGCAAATATTTATGCATAGAAAATCTAAAACTAATTTTATAAATACATCAGTATTTTATCATCACACAAAATTTCATGAATATTGATTCAATCCAAGAATTGTTGAAGTAGTTTGTGAAAAAAAAAATGTTAAAGAAAAATCAAAAGAGACTGAATCAGAGAACCAGTAGCATTCAAATAAATCAATAATAAAATGTATCTCTATATTCTGTCTTTATACTTAATATAATAATGCTAGAGGTTTAATCATTTATATATGTATATAATAAATCATTAATTGTCAATAGCAAATGGTTTTTTAAATGTAATTCACATGATTCTAGCTAAACTTTAAAAACTGATAAAATCTACAATGTTGCCCCAGCACCCTTTTGGTAACAGATTGTGATTCTTTTGGTTTATTAAGTTTTATCAGTTATCATGTGAATATTAAATTGATAAAAAATCAAGTCATATGACCTAATTTTAATAAAGCTCCTATTTACAAATGTTATATATAGAGTAAGTTAAAAACAAACTCTTATGAAGCTTCAAAAATACCCTCAACCTCAGACCGCGGTTTCTGCCTCGAGCGTCATCAGTGAGGTGCTAGTTCTAGTATTTTTATTCCCTAGCACCTCACTGATGATGCTAGAGGCAGAAACCGCCGTCTGAGGTTGAGGGTATTTTTGAAGCTTCATAAGAGTTTGTTTTTAACTTACTCTATATATAACATTTGTAAATAGGAGCTTTATTAAAATTAGGTCATATGACTTGATTTTTTATCAATTTAATTTTAGTTTTTTGCTATTAATGCTTTGGCGATTTTATATTGCTAGAGCTATTAATATATGGTGTATCTGAACTTAGTTCAGTCCCATACGGCTATTTGAGTTAGATAGCTGGATTTTTGGACATTTAAATGTCTGAAAGTTTCAGATTTTCTTCTCAATAGTTAGGCATTGATAAAATGCTGGACTAGTTCTAGTATTTTTATTCCCTAGTGCCTCACTGATGATGCTAGAGGCAGAAACCGCGGTCTGAGGTTGAGGGTATTTTTGAAGCTTCATAAGAGTTTGTTTTTAACTTACTCTATATATAGCATGTGAATATATATATATATATATATATTGTGATTCTTTTGGTTTATTAAGTTTTGTCAGTTATCATGTGAATATATATATATATAATATCTCCAGTGCTTTAATATATATATATATATATATATAGTATTCAAGATTAAGACAATAAATACTTTAAATTACTTTCTAACTTAGCATAAGACAATAATTAACAAGAATAGGGTAGCCATCTAGTCTTGATCCTCATGGACAATAGATACACCAGGATGCACGAATGAGTTTTTAAAAATGTATTTTATCAGTTCTTACTAATGGATCTGAGACTTGGACACTTAATAAAAGAGCAATACAGAGACTTCAGACCACTCAAAGAAGTATGGAAAGATGCATGTTGGGAGATCGAAAATGCAATATATGAGTAAGAGAACAAACAGATGTTACTGACCTCATTGAAAAAATTAAAAGACTGAAGTGTAGTTGGGCTGGGCATATTTCTAGAAGAGATGATAATAGATGGATAACTGGAATCTTAAACTGGATTCCAAGAGATTGTAAAAGACCCAGAAAGAGATCACATGTGAGATGGATGGATGAAATAAGAAAGTGTGCAGGAGTGATGTGGAGAAAAGAAGCTAAAGATCGGAGAAGATGGATTGAACTTGGAGAGACCTTCATCCTGCAGTGCATTGATAATGGTTGATGATGACATAAATAAAATATTTTTATGATGGATAAATTTGTAATAAGATAAAATACAAGAATCAACTTTTATGATTTTAGCATTACCAGAAAATGGGTGGAAGGGGTGTTTTTAATCTATAGTATCGTATTGATGCTAGTACTTTTTAGAAAAAAGAATTCAACACTAGAAATGAATTGCATATTGTATTGAAAAGAATATGGTCCATAAGATTATAAAAAAAGCATCTGCAATTTTAGTTTTAGTGATAAAAAAATTGTATAAGTTATTTAATGAAAATATTCCACCTTACTCGAATAATTATTGCAACAAAAAAAGATATTTTGTGAAATTGTGATTAGTTTTATTAAAACTATATTTTGTTAACTGCTACGCTTTCATAAATATGTTTATTTTTTTAATTTTTAACCTAGAATAATAAATATGTTTATTTTCTTTTTAGTGCCTTCACCTAATCGCAGCGCCGTTGATTTCTCTTTACTACTCAGCACGGGACTGACTGGCTTTTTATTACTGTTAATGATTACTTTATTTTTAGTGATTGTCATAAGAAGAAGAATGCTTAGGAAAAGTCTTCTAGCGTCTTCGCATGGATTCGAAAATAAAACATATAATATTAAAAACTAATTTATTATCAAGATATCTATGTTAATAATTGTAAATAACTGTTATTGCTATGAAATTTGAAAAAATAAATGACTACAGTTGTACATAAAAGTGACCAATAATTTAAAAATAAAACTATAATAAAATGTATTTTTGAAAAACATTTGCTATTTTTACTTATTTTTACCCTAATACTTTGGACCAAATAAAATTAATATTCCATAAAACTTATGAAGTATCTATCCAATGTAAAATTTATATATTATAAATTTGCCGAGGACACATATTTCATAAACACACATATAATTTTGATATTTCAGTGTAGACACTCGTCTTTTTAGTTTCAAATCGTGCTTTGTTATGTAATCTATCGTATTATGTATATTATAATATCCTACATTTTGACAGGATTCTGTCATTATTTTCAAGGTTTATTCCTATAAAATCTACGTATAATATTTATGTATATTTGCAATAAAGTACAGGCATCATAAAATTCATATGTAGAGTAATTTTTTCTTTAAAACCTTTTTTCTTTTTTGAAATTGGAATGATCATTATCATTTGCAAGTAGCCGTTGCTGACGAATATATAGCATAAATTCTTTTATACAATTTCTATCTTTAATTCTTTTATATTTACATTAATATATATTATACTTTCCTATTACAAACTTTTATTCTACTTGTTCTGTCTCTTGTTTTTAAATCTATCAGTGAATACATTATAATTATGTATTTAATTTACATCTTCATTTTTAATTACCTTTATTTTTCTGTAATTGCTTGGACTTTAAATTCTACTATTATTCCTATTTTTTTAAAAAAAAAAAATTCTATATATAAATGGTTTTTAATTAACCTTTCTATTTCAAATTAAATAGGTATTATTTTAACTCTAATGGTTAATTTTTGTTCCTACAAATGAAACATTTTTAATTATAATTTTAAAATTTAAACTATTAGTCACCAACCTCGTCCCTATCTCCCACTAGTGGGTGTTTAAAGCTTTAAAATGGGCAGTGAGTATTTACCAGATTTAAAAAAACCCATAGTTTGCTAGAGATGCTCAACTGGAGGTTTAAATTTTTTTGAAGAGATGCTTGTGCCTTAAATAAATTACTATTTTCAAGTGCAAAATAAATTAAATACATTTTATTTTTCCAAGTTGATTTAAATTTAATGTAATATACTATTATAAATCTTTTTTTGTGTAATTATTTTCATAAATACTAAATTAAGTTACTCAGGCAGCATCTGTGGGCAACATAAAAATTATACTATTAACAAGAGTACAAAATGGGGCAGTAAATAAGCCTTGATCTAAACATTTCATAATATAAACACTATATATTTTTTATACTCACTTTTATTAAAATTTATTTAAAACCATTTTTTTTTATTCACTGATTTCATTACAAATTTATTTTTATATTTCTTATTTATGTTTTTATTATTTTAGCTTATAAAAACTACTTTCCAATAGACTAGAACCTCTTTAAAAAATTATGGTACAAGTTAGTTAGCTGTACTGTGGCTCACTAGGTGATGCTGCAGTACCATCAAGAATCACCATGAAGGCTGCAAGGGAATAAATTCCTATCCAAAAATTGCTGAAATCAATATAAAATTGAATGCAAAAATTGCTGAAATTGATGTGAAATTAAAACACTTAAGGCAAACAATTGAACAAATCCTCACCCCCCCCCACCCATAATTTTTTATCCAAAAATTGCTGAAATTGATGTAAAATTAAAATGCCTAAGGTAAAGAAATCGAACAAATCCTTTCTAAAATACAAATCAAAAAGAAATTGAAGAAAACGCTATAAAATTCAAATTACAAAAACAAATCAGTGAAATACATCAAACACATCAGCTCCACCCCACATGAAGAATTTGATTAAAAATAAATAAAATGTAAATTACACGAACCAAAAAAATCATAAATGCTATTTTCAAAAACCTATGAAATAAAAGAAAAAAAACTATAATAAAATCCTATGAAATTAAACAAAAACTATAGCACTAAATGTCAAAAAAATAACCAAGCTTTATTAATTGCAGGTGGTGGAAATGCAGTACATTTTTTTAAAAAAAATTCTCTAACTTTGAATTCACAAACCTTAATAACAGATTAATATTTATTAAGTAATTAAATATAGATAACAAGGAGCTCATAGCTATTTAAAAAATAAAACTAGCTATAAAATACAAATTACAAAAACAGAAATTGGTCTAATATATAACCCCCCCCCCCACACACACACACACACATGATTATAGCTAGCTTCATTTAAATGTAATTTTTAAAAATAGATTTATAGAGATCTGCAGTGAAGAAATATTAACTAATTTTCTTCCAGGCTGAGTTGTCCAGCATTTGTAGTAGGCACTTGATGTTTGCAGCATAAAAATCCATTAAAAAGAACATAATTTTGAGGCTTTTTGAGCAAAATTATTTAGAGAAGCTTTTTTCAAACAGATTGCAGCACAATTAACACACAACAGCAGATGAAAGAAGTTGGTTAAACAATGGTTATTTAGTAGTTTAAAAAATACAACAACGATGTCAGAATTTAACAGCAGGCTTTAGCAAACAATTATTTAAAAAAGGTAGTTCTGCAAAATATAACATCCCAATGCAATTTAAGAGGGCAGAACACTTTTACTTTGAAAGAAATCCACTGCCTCATGTTTTGTCTATGGGAGATCTCAAATTTTTATTATTTTGAGTAAGAAAAGATGGTGAAACACTATATCTACTTAAATTTCAGTGCAGGTTTTTGAAATGTTGCCTGAAAGGTGGTGCATGCATGCTTAATATTATATTCATCTATGTAAAAAAAAAATCCATGTTAACACTGTCAAAAAATAAAAATTATACAAACTTGTATTTTTAGCACTCAAAAATAATTAATATATCGTAATAAAACTAAACAGGTATTTCAAAAGACTAGTTTAGTTACATTTTGATAGTAATATAATTTACTATATAGAAAAATAAGCTAATGATTAATTATTTAAAAAAATAGTCTAATAAAAATTAAAGCAAAGAATATTCATTTTTACCCTTGTTAGCAGTTGATCATTGTGCAAGGATTTGGCATATTTATCATCTTCAATTTGCATCCATTATTTTGATTTACAATCAAACATTTACGAAAATGATCTTTAAATGAAATTTCAAAATATTAAAAAAACTCATTTTTTCAGAATAGTGACCAATGTGTAAGATTTATGATGTCATAAAATAATGACTTTACATTAACTGAAAATAAAATTGTGACACTGGTACTATCAATATTGTGCGGAGTGTATTCATTATACCCCCTACAATTATATTTTAATTATTTAACTAAAATATGATTAATGTATTTGATTTTCATTGTTCATGACTAAAAAACAAAAGTGTCAGTGTCATTCAGTATAATAAGTAAGCAAAAACATTTTGATCTTGTATAGGGACAAAGTGTATTAATATTAAATTTTAAATATATTCACTCAATCAATTTTATGAATTAAAATTCTTATGAAAGTTATTTTGTGTGTGATAAAAATGTATTAATCATACTTATAAAATGTAATCTTCATAATTGTAAATTATTTTTGAAAAAAAAAATTAATTTGTGCAATATGGAGTAAAATTAACTTTATATGATCAAAGATTATTGAATTATAAGTTTAAAATATCATCTCAATTTTAAACCAATAATTTTATTATTTGTATTTGAAATTCAAGATAATGACTGCTTTTATCCTAAGCAAATATATATATATGGCTGCAGAAAGGAGTTTGCTATTAACTGAAAGGAGACCCTTTGATTCCTCTTGGAGGCCTTAAAGGAACCGAGCATGGCAAATTCCTAATGTCCACTCCATGCGTTCTTGTCGTTGCAGCTGTTATTACTATGTGATTATTCATATAGTATATAAACATGGATGGGCTGCTCACCAACATACATTAGCCAGCGTGGTGAGTTTATTGGCTTTTTACCTCTGAGTTTAAGATCAAGAAACACCATGGTCTTTCTTCTCAGTGCCTGATAAGGCAGAATGAATGTTTGTGTAAATGATAAATATTTTTCCAATACATATATACAATTATGACAGACAAAAATAAAGCATGGCCCTTATTCCCAGGAGGCTGTAAAGTCACCAACCAAGGCAGCGGTTGGTGGCCGAAGGTGGAGGGTGCTAAGAATCCCCTGATTGCGGACCCAGGCTGCCATTTGATGACGACTTTTTATTTAGGTACTTACAACTGCAGATCACTTTCAAGTGAAGGAAGATTGCAAGAATTAGAAGAAGAACTCTCTTATATTAAATGGGACATTATTGGACTTTGTGAAGTTAGAAGAAAAGGTGAAGAGACAATTGATTTAAAAAGTGGACATATACTCTATTATAAAGGCACAAATATTGGAAATACAAGTGGAGTAGGATTCATTATAAATAAAAAGTGGAAGAACAATATTGTGGAGATTGATGGTGTATCAGACAGAGTGGCAAGATTAGTTATACAACTTAATAGCAGATATCAAATGCAGATAATTCAGGTTTATGCCCCAACAAGTTCTCATAGTGATGAAGTAGTAGAAGATTTTTATATGGATGTACAAAAGGCTTTTGATCAGAGTAAACAACATTTTAAAATCGTTATGGGAGACTTTAATGCTAGAATTGGTAAACAAATGAAAGATGAAAGTGCTGTAGGTAATTTTGGTTATGGTAATAGAAATGAGAGAGGACATAGACTTGTGGAGTTTGCAGAAAAAGAAAAACTTTATATTATGAATTCTTTTTTTGAGAAAAATGTTAAAAGGAAATGGACATGGAAGCATCCAAATGAAGGTACAGCAGAATTGGATTATATTTTGACTAATAGGAAATACATATTTCAAGATTGTAATGTTCTTAATAAATTTAACACAGGAAGTGATCATCGATTAGTAAGGTGTAAGATACATGTTAATGTGAAACTAGAGAACCAAAAATTATTAAGAAAAACAATATTTACAGTTGATATTCCTAATCTTCAGAAACATTCTAATGAATTTAAATTAGAACTTAGAAATCGGTTTCAAGTATTAGTAGATTTTGAGCATAATTCAGATTTGAATGAAATTAATATGAAAATAACTGATACACTTTTAAAAACTGCAACAAAGATAGCTGGTAGAAAAAAGCAGCAATTGACCAATAAAATTTCTACTGAGACTAGAGAATTTATGAAGAAAAGAAGGAATATGAAGATATACAAAAATGATGCATTAAAAAAATTGAATATCTCGAATTTTGTAAAATGGTGCGGAAAAGAGTTGAAAATGATATAAGAAAGTATAATTGTGAACTAGCAAGGAAAGCTGTAGAAGAAAATAAAAGTCTTAAGAATGTAAAACAACATTTTGGTATTGGTAGGAAATTTATATCTGCAATAAGAAAAAAAATGGAATTGTTACTAAAAAGAGAGATGACATCATGAAATTGGTAGAAGATTTTTATCAAGAATTATATAGTAATAAAGAACAAGTACCTCCTATATCTATTCCATCTTCCGAATTGCCCAGAATTTTAAATGAAGAAGTGAGACATGCAATTAAATGTATGAAGAAGGGAAAGGCTCCAGGTAATGATGGAATTATAATTGATATATTAAAAGAAGCAGGAGAAGAAATAGAAAATTTTTTAGCAAAGTTATATACCAAATGTCTAAATGATAAAGATGTACCGGATGATTGGAAGAATGCAGTAATAATATTAATATTTAAAAAAGGTGATAAAGAAGATATTAGAAATTACAGACCTATTAGCCTTTTATCAGTTTTATATAAAAATTTTACCAAGATAATTACAACTCGTCTACAGAGAACATTGGATTTCCACCAACCAAGAGAACAAGCTGGATTTAAAAGTGGTTTTAGTACAGTAGATCATATCCAGGTGTTGAGAGAAGTTATAGAAAGGTCAAATGAATATGAGTTGTCATTATGTTTTGGATTTGTAGATTATGAAAAGGCATTTGATTCTATAAACATTTCTTCAGTGATTAAAGCATTGGATCATCAAGGTATAGATCCAGGATATTGTCATATTTTGAAGAATATTTATAAAAATGCAACAGCAACAATTAGATTACATAATGATACTGGGAAAGTCAACATTGAGAAAGGTGTAAGACAAGGTGACTCCATATCTCCAAAACTTTTTACAGCAGTGCTGCAAGAAGTATTTTGTGGATTAAAATGGGAAACTAAAGGAGTGAAAGTAAATGGAGATTATTTAAGTCATTTAGATTTCGCAGATGATGTAGTTGTTTTTGCAAATAATGCTTCAGAGCTGCAGGATATGTTGCAGGAATTATCAGATGAAAGTAGGACTAAAGATAAATGTTAAAAAGACTAAAGTAATGTTTAATCGATTTGCTCAAAATATGAAAATAAAGATTGATTATGATGAATTAGAAGAAGTTAACAGTTACAAATACCTTGGTCAGATTATTAATACAGATGGAAACATAATGGAAGAAATTAATCATAGAATTAAACTTGGTTGGAGTGCTTTTGGTAGAAATAACTTGATACTAAAAGGAAATATGCCTATGTGTTTGAAAAGGAAGGTTTTTAATAAATGTGTTTTACCAGTTCTTACTTATGGATCTGAGACTTGGACACTTAATAGAAGAGCAATACAGAGACTTCAGACCACTCAAAGAAGTATGGAGAGATGTATGTTGGGAGTAACAAGAAGAGATCGAAAACGCAATGTATGGGTAAGAGAACAAACGGGTGTTACTGACCTCATTGAAAAAATTAAAAGATTGAAGTGGAGTTGGGCTGGACATATTGCTAGAAGAGATGATAATAGATGGACAATTGAAATTTTAAACTGGATTCCAAGAGATTGTAAAAGACCCAGAAAGAGACCACATGTGAGATGGATGGATGAAATAAGAAAGTGTGCAGGGGTGATGTGGAGAAGAGAAGCTGAAGATCGGAGAAGATGGATTAAACTTGGAGAGACCTTCATCCTGCAGTGGATTGAAAATGGTTGATAATGATGATGATGATATATATATATATATATATATATATATATATATATATATTACAGTATTGATAAAAAGAAAAAAGATTTAATCATTTATATTATTAAAACTTTAGAAATCAGTTGTACAATACCTGAAGCTTTGTAATGATGGCATATTATATGATGTGATATGTTGGACTATTTCCATCATTTATAATGAATGTCAAATGTATAGAAAATTTTAAACTTTATTTAAACTTTCCAAATACTAACAACTTGTTAGTAATAACACCCAAATAGACAATACAAGTTAGTAATTACATGTTTTGAGTAGTAGTATTCTCCACTCTTCTTCAGGTGTTGCTGGCCTATATGCACAGTGACAATATTCACTTAGAAGTTGAACTCACTCCTTTAGATTCTTGAATATCGAATTTAAGGCAAATGCTGTGCCTTTTCCAGAATAGCTCAGTTGGTAGTGTTTGCCTTAAATTCAAGAATTTAAAAGTGCAAATTCAACTTCTAAGCAAATATTGTCACTGTGCATTTAGGCCAGCGACACCTGAAGAAGAGTGGAGAATAATACTACTCGAAATGTGTAATTACTAACCTGTATAGTCTATTTGTGTGTTATTACTAACAAGTTGTTTGTATTTGGAAAGTTTAAAATTTTTTACACATTTGACGTTCACTCATAAATGATGGAAATAATCCAACATATCACATCTTAATTGTACATTACATTTCTTTATTAAATATTTATTTTATTTCACAACAGCAATGCAAAAAAAAAAAATTATTGGTTAGATATGACAAAAATAAATTTTGATAATAGAACATAATATGTATCTAAAATAAATTTTATCATGTACATTATGATTATTTTTACCTTTATTTTTTATTTTAATTTAATGAATTGTGATTCAGGGATTATTTTCTCACAATTTAAGAAAAATGGGTCATCAATGAAAAAATTATATTTAAAAAAGAAATTAGAACTACAGAATTTTTTTATACAATATATGTATTTATCCATGGATTAGTATTTTTTGTTTAATCTTTTGATAAAAAGTCATATTTTTCACCATGACTACTTGTTTGGAGATGACATTAGTAATTTCATTTTAAATCACATTTCTGCACAAGATTTAACATAATCTTTTCAGTTTTCCACATTTAAATGATGTTTAAAAATGTTGTTAAGGTAATAGTGAACATATTAGTTCAAAAAAATCTGAAAAGATTAGTATTATTTATAGTCAACAAAAGACCAAAGTCATTTACATTTGCTTGGTGCATTGTTATCTTGTTTTATGTGCATTTGTGAGAATACTTTGAAAAGATTTTTGGAATAGCAAAAAGTTTATTTTTTTCATAGTTTATTAAAATTAGTGAATATTTTTACACAATAACACTGTAATCATTAAAAAGTAAATATATGGTTATTTTGATTTTATTTGTTTGTTTTTGTAATAATGAAAATTACAGTTATAATATTGTCACTTCTTTTGAAAATGATCAATAAACACATTTACAAACACAATACTGTAAACTTTTGAGATATTTTAAAAATTATAAACAAATTGAAATTTTAACATGATCCATTTTAATAACTGTCCAATATTTACTTTTTCGGGTATCATTATGGTATTATGAGCATCATATCTTTTCTTCATTTTAAGTATACATAATTAACATTACTTCTGAAACAACAAACCTTTGAAGGGGTAGAAATGGGATTTAGGCTTGTCCAACTCTCAAAATAAAAGAGACAAAACATGAAATATAAAATTAATATAAATAATAGGACTTTTGAAAAAATAATAGACATCGTCTTTGAAAAGAAACAAGGGAAATAAAGTTTAATATTGATTTGGAAAAAGGATTAATTTATAAAACAAACAATGGGTGATAAATTGAACTGAAGTTTATCACCACACACAGCAAAAGTCAATTGAAGTAATTCATGCATGGTGAAGTTGAATCTAGTTATGCATACAATGGAAGTTTTACTTGAACATCCACATAGCCTTATGCTGTAGAAATAATAATATGAAGATTGAGAATATAAATTTAAAGTAATGAGAAATTAAATGTACATTTCCATTTTATTGTCTCATTTTCCAAAACAGGTATTGTAATATTGTAGACAGAAGCCAATCCTGGCAATATCAGATATTAACAAACATTAAATTAGAATAAATTTTGAATGGGAAAATGTAAAATTATAATTTTCTATTATGTCTGCACCTTACTAAATATTATGGCCTGGACCCTTATTGAGGAGATTTACTGTTCCCAGACTGAATTCCAATAGTTTAACTAATAATGACTCAACATTACTTCAATTAAATCCAGTGCATTTAATAATTTTAACTCACAATAATTTAATATATTAACTGACAGTAATTATTAGAGTAACTTTACGTTTTATATACATACATACACAAGCCCATAGACATACAAAATAATAATAAAGATCATTTTGACCTGTTTATTTCTTAGCTACTTTCTCACATCCTGAGGCAAGGTCTTTTCTTTCTGCTGAAGTTACTGAACAAAGAGTGGACTTCCAGCACCCAAATTTCAGACCATTTGTCGGTTGAGCTCTTCATTAATTTCTTTTCTTTTTCTCCAATGTACATGTTTTCTTTCATTATTTTTTTCCTACATTTGATTGGCTGGTATTCCTGTTCATCAGATAAGCTAGTTATTTATCTAAGTGCACACATGTTGGATTCCAAAATGTTTTACCTTTTGTTAACTTTAATTATGAGTTTGAGACTCAAATTCTTATTATCAATGACAGAAATCTGACTCCCGTGCCTTTAATTATTATAAGTACATATTTTTATCTCGTTATCATTAACTTTACTTTTTTTCTATAATTAGAATATAATCTTTTTTCTAATCTTATAACTTCTAATTATTTTTTAGTTCCATATTTAAAAGAAATCTTTTAATTCTACAATTATTTATTTATTTATTATTACCTTTATGTGTATGTGCGTGTACCTTCATATATATATATATCAATACTTCCCCCAAGTTTGGAGATTAATTTTTAATTTTTGAACTTAATACATAGTCACTGTGATACTTTGGGTTTTTAATTTGTCTTTTAACATGCTGTTGAGGGATAATTTCCACCTCAATTGTGTTTCTCTTTATGTGCTTGATTGCAGTTCATTGTTTGTGTTCATTTTATTTTTTCTTTCCATGCTTTCATCTTTTCGCAGTTGGTTTACATGCTTCGTTAATATTTTCCCATCATTTATGTGCACTGTCACAATTTGTTTTAAATGATAACAAATCTCAACTTCCTGCATCCAATGATTATTTATTTTGTTCATGACCCATACCTTTTTTTTGAGGTTTAAATTATACAAACAGCTGTATTTCTTATTTTGATCTGCTATTGATACTATGTTTGCTAGTTTTGTGCGTAGCTTTCAACCTAAGTACAATTCAGCCAGTGATTTTTCAAATTTGGCAGCTGGGATTGAATGCTTATGGAGCAGAGCTATAATAACTGCTTCCTGTATTTTAATTTTACTCATTTTTCTTATAGATGATTTTAAATTTTACACTGCTCTTTTGGCCAGTCCATTTGATTGGAAATGATAAGGGGGTTGAGTAAGTATTTTATCCCCCATTCTTACATTGCTTCCCCAAACTTCTGTGGTGTAAATGATGTTCCATTATCTGAAACTAATGTTTCAGGAAACTCATGATGGGTAAATATCTTATTATAGTCTGTTCAGTGTTTTATCTGTATTGGTGTTTCTGAATATTTTATATTCAGCCCATACTGAATATTAGTTGACCACTACAATGAACAGATGACCTTCGACTAAACCACAGTGTAATTTATATGAATTCATTGTCATGGCTTGTCAGCTTTTAGCCATGGTTCAAAATTGTGACATGCATGATTTAGTGCATTTCTTTATGTATTTTTCAATGCCAGTTAATATTTGGCCACCATATATAACTAAGGGCTAGTGCCTTGCCCTAACTATGCCTGGATGACCCTCATGCAGCAACTTTAATATTTGCTGTCTACCTATAACATATTAGCATTTTGTCACCCCTTAGAATGCATCCTTTACAGATAGACATCTATTTATGGGCATTCTATAGTTCCATGTGAAGAAAACTGGGGCATTGATTAGGCCAGCCCTCTTTCATTTGCTTTATGATCTTTTGGTAGCCATCATCTCCTGTACAACGTAGTGATTTCTTTTTTGTCTGATTCACTGTGATCAGGTATACATGATAGCACATCAGCATGCTCTATTTGTTTCCCCTTCTTATATTCAAGTGTGTAATCATAGCCTGGCAATATGTTAAGCTATCATAACAAACTTAAGATTATCAGGCAGTTGTTTATTTCCTAAAATTCCCAATAGGCATTTATGGTTGGTTATTATAGTAAATTTATGACCATACAAATATTGATAAAATTTTCTTAATCTGAATAATATTGCAAGGACTTCTTTGTCCAGTTGACTATAATTTCTCATTGCTTTGGACACGATACAGTAAGCATAGACTATGGGTCATTTTCCTGACTGGGCTGGGTGACAATATGCTTTGAAACTGATTTCTGATGTGTCCTTAGTCTGAGTAATTTCCAAATCACTGTTATAATGCACCTGTAATGTTTTTAAACCAACAGTGACTTTGTGTGTATGAATTCTTGTTTTTCTTATTCTTTTCATTTCTGATTCTTTTTCAGCAGATAATATAAAAATCTGGCCATATAGGTTTTCCCTTGCAAAAACTTTTCTAAATACTTTACTAGTCCAAAGAAAGTTTGAAGTTGTTTTACCATGAAAAGAATTTGGTGCCTCTGGTATGCCTTTAGCATTTTCAGGGGCCAGAAAGGTGCTATTTTTTCATATGATATGACCCAGAAATTTAATTTTTCTCACCTTTCAGATGCATTTTTGGGGGTTCAGCTTAGCCCAAGCATCTAATTTTTTGCAGACTTTGTATAAGTGATTTCTACGTTCATTTTTAGTAGTTACTACCATGAGGATGTCATTAAAATAAGGTATAACACCTTCAATCCATCAAGAAGGGTTTCAATTTTCAACTGAAAAATGCTAAGGGTTGATGATATCCCAAATGGGAATTTTTACATTTATTTAGCCTTATATATGTAGTAAATGTTAGTATTTTGGCTGCTTCTTTGGTAACTGGTATTTGATGGAAGGCAAAATTATCTAATTTTGCAAAAAAACTTGATCTCTGAAGTGATATTATTTTTCTAACATTTGTTCAGAGTATTGTGTAGTGATGTGTTTTATAAAATTAAAGAGAGTTGACTTATTGTTTATGTTTTTTTTTTAATATGCTCTGTCTACATTGATTTTTTAGAGAATGTTTTTTGGTTCTTTAGAATTATTTGTTAGATATGTTGATGATTGTATGTTTGTTTATTGTACAGGAGGATAAATTAAAGGATTTTTTGATGGATTGAATATATTTGATTCTAATATTAAATTTACTATTGAAAAAAGGATGGGTATATTTGAATTTGTAAAGTTAAAGTTTTTAGATTTTAGTGTTGATAATGTTTTATTTTGTAGTCATTTCATTAAAGCAAAAAATTAAGAAATATGATAAGCCAAATAGTTATCAATCTTTTACTGATAAGCAACTTCCTTTAATGAATTTTTGTTACAGGAATAAAAGGTATAGTGATTTTGAAAATAATAATTACATTTAGAAAAGTCAATTTTCTATAGACTATATTGAGTTAGGTGTAATAGTGAATTTTTTAGGAATATTACATTTAATAAAATATCTATAGATCTGTTAATAATAAAGATTTAAGTGTTAATGAGGATAAAGTGTTAATTTTTTTATAATTTATCAATTAGTAAATTAATTTATAATAATAGTTTTTTATTGGGTAATATGAAAGTGGCATGGAAGAAGACCTGAATTTAAATTCATTACTAAACAGTTCAAAACTTTTAATTGATTGCAAATCTACTGGAATACTTTATAAGATTCCTTGTAGTTGTCATAAAATTTATTTAGACTAGAGTAAATTAGGTCTTAATGAAGGAGATAAAGTTCATAAGATTAAAGTTAATAATAAATATAATAACCCAGCTTTGTGTATTCATGAACTGAATACAGGTCATAAAATATTTAACAATGCAGAACTTATCTTTAATGAAAAAAAAAGGGAATTGTAAAGAAAAGTAAAATAAACTTTTATGATAAAATATTTTAAATCTATGGCCACCAATCTCATGAAGACATTCTTTGATGTTAAAGGAAGTTGATTTTTGAAGTGGATGATGGAAAGACTTTTGTTTCATATATGTAGTATGTTTAGTTGAAATTTATTTGGTCTATTTGTTAATATATGAAACCATGGTTGTGGAAGAATTTTAGTAAGGTTTAGATTTTTAACTAGTGTTGTAATGTTATATAAATTTATATATACATACATATTAAAATACAGTGAAACTCACATAAATTATAGTTATTTTATTAGAAGTACTTTAGACTATACATCTTGTATATTTTGGAAAGAATTCAGACATCAATCTTAATTTATTACATATATAGAAAGAGAGCTTGCAAAATAAGTTCTTAACAAGCTTTTCAGAATATCCCAAACCCAGTCTGGGATTGGGAATATTCTGAAAAGCTTGTTAAGAGCTTATTTTGCAGGCTCTATATATAACATTTGTAAATACAAGCTTACTAAATTAGGTCATGTGACATCTGACTTGATTTTTTTGTTGTATATATATATATATATATATATATATATATATTGTAACATAGTTCAAGTCACAATCAGATAGTAGCAAAAAATGATCAGTTGAGGTGAGTGTATTTTATGTGAAGTGCATTTTTAATTGGTTATACACTTATAAAAGTTAATTAACATGAATACATGTTTGTTTTTTACATAAAATAAATGTTAATAATATTCTAGAATTTAATAATACATAAAGTTTAAGATAAATACATTTCTCAGGGTATTTTTATAGATGTGTGTTATTAATCTTACTGTATTCTTAAATATAGATATGATGTTAGAATATTTCTTGTGTAAAAAACTACTTTAATTAAATTAATATGCATTTTCAATAAGACTAGCAAGTTAACTCTCAATGTTAAATTGAATATAATGTTCAATGGTTATTAGCTAAATCAATTTTAATCATTCACTTAAAAGATGTTTAGATATAAAATTTATTAAGATGTTCTATACTGAAATACAAGTATAGTGTCTATACTTAAGCTAGATGTAATTAAAAAAGATTCAAATCCCCTTTAACTTATTCTATGTACAATGAATGCAAAGGGGTTTTTATTGTGCATCACCTTACCCTACTAATTTGTATTTTAGATAGCTAATAGTAATAATATATGGTGTATAAATTTAAATAAATGAATATGTAATTTAACAAGATGAAAATATTGCTTTTTATTTCTACAACATGCAAAGGTGATGATTTCAGTAATGACAAGCAAATATATTTAAATATTCAATTGCATTATTATAAATAACAAGTATATTAAAATAAAATTATATGCCAATAATAATGTAACTTAATAATAAAATTCTATAACAATTTTAATAAAAATATTGTTAGTTTCCCCATGAATAAAGTAAATGTGGGTTATGATTATATCTATAATTCTAATGTGTTGCAAGACATAGCACTCCACTGGAGAGGGTTGAATATGATATTAAATCAAAACCTAATTTTACATACAGAAGAAGAATAAAGTTTTATAATATCCTTAATTATTTTGGTAGTAGTAATTAATAGATTAACAATGTCATTCTATAAAACTGCCTAGTTCTTTCACTCTTTTGTTGTAAGCAAAATTATTTACCTAGCACTCCTAAATAATATACAAAATACATAGCTTTATTTATTATACATTTATATCTTTTAGTAGAATGATTTGTTATGCCTCTTATATTATTAAAATAATTAGTTAGAAGTATACCTCTACTAACAAATACAATTTATATTATGTATACTATTAGAATGCCTTATTGCAAAATGCAGCACTTCAAAATTATACAATTATCATAGGTGTTATACAAATTAATATTTATTAGTAATTTAATCATCTATCCAAAAATGATTAGTTACCTATGAATCTCTTTCTCAATTTAGGGACTAATATAACAAAGTAAGTTGAACATAAATAGGTTCACATAAGATTATAAGTTAGTTTAACTAAATGCAACCTGATTCCATAATAAAATGTAAATCACATATATTCATTCATACTCAATATCATTTATAAAATATATACAATTGTATACCTGTACTTTCATATTCTAGAATTATCTTAAAATCTTTATTATTTATTTATTACTACACGAAAAATAACTATGAATAATTGAGTGATTATAAAAAAAGTTTATTTAAATAATTCCTCAAATCATGAGAATTATCCTGTGGAAATATTTACACTTTGCAGTGCATTTCAGTTTTTGTAATTTACTACCAATACTTTAATATAAGCATTAGATATTAAATTAGAAGCACAAGGGAATTTCCTTCATGGATTTAAATCCTTATGATTCTTAATGTAATAATGTTTTTTTTAAAAAAAAAAAATTAATAAGCACATTTACTAATCCTCTTCCAGATTGTAGAGATAACATCTTTAACTCATTTCAAAATATCTGCTGATTGATGTATGATGTTTGTTATATTTTTTTGTATCATTTATAATCCTAAATCCATTATTAAAGGGCAGACATTGAATTGTAATATTCTGCAATAAGAATAGTTTAATCTTTTAGAAAATACTTGTAGACATATCCTTTTGGTTGGCATTTATTATGTATTTTAAAAGCATTAGATTACTGATTTTTTGGTTTAAACACAATTTTTCTATGTAGATCAGGCCATTTAAATAATTTATAAGACCTAGAAAATAAATAATAATCCATTGACAAATTAACTTCATTGATTTTTATTAATAATTAAGCATTTTTTAAAGCTGCAAATTTATACATAAATTCTGACATATTCTATAAAGTTTTAACTTCCAGTAATTTATAGTGAAGTATTTTATAGTTTCCAAACAAGTTATTTTATGATTATTTTGAAAGAAACGACAAATGATCTGATTGTTGTTATAATGAGCATTCCATAAACAATTTTTCAAAATGCCATTAACAGTTAAAAGCATTAAATTGGATTTTCCTGAAATAGTATTTAGTGATAATTCTTGCTGTTGTTTATCCCTATTACTTTGAGTTAGAAGATCCATTTTTGCCAGATAGGCAAAACATCCAGAATAAGTTCATCTACGTGATCATTCTGAAAATAACACTATACAAAATGGTTATTTTAAAATTTAATTTCACTGGATCTTGGATGCGCAACAGTTTTCTAAAGGCTGACTGAATATTTCCCAAAAGATTATATTTATAGCCTCTGGTCAGCTAATATGTTAATTAGTCACCATTACCCACAAACTTATCTTTTAGCCTTCTTTCAGGAAAAATTTTTTCATATGCATGGTAATACAGAAGAGCAGTTCATCAAAATAGTCTGGCTTTATTCTAAGTCGTAAATTCTTCTAGATGCCGAAAATAAAGGGGGGAAAAATGTAACAAACTAAATAATTTATAATGTCTCTTTTAAAGTTCTCAATTATTTATTCTATTAAATTGATTTAATAAATATTTTTAACTGAATGTAAATCACATATATTTATAAAATTTACAATTGATGAAGTTTTAAAACATATGACAATTACATGCATGCACACATATATTTTAAATGAACTGTTAGCTTTACTATTTTAGCTAAATGTAATCTCAGTTTTAATTACTATAATATAGTTATTGTAGAACTATTTTAAGATATTCTGTTTTATTATGTTTGATTTAGTGTATTGTATTCTGTGCATTTTTCTACAACATCAATTTTATGTATGTGTTTTTCTATTTCTATATAAAAATTTAACTGTGTTTCTAAAATAATAATAATACAGATGCATACACATTGATCAATAAAATCTGCTCAGCAGACATCTTTAACTACTTTCCAAAAATTATATTTTTTAGGCTGTGTATACTATGAGAAACTTTTAAATTTTAGTTTTGATTATATTATCTTCTATCTGACCAATAATAGAGGTGGATTTACTTTGTTTAGCTAATAAAAAATGCCAATAAAAATTTTACAGTTTTTGGCTATATTAATTAATTAAAATAGTAAAGATAAAGTTACAATATATATTATATAATGAACATGTTAATAGCTCTTAACAAGCATTTTGAATATCCTTATCCTCAGACTGGTTTCTAGCTGCTGGCTGTCATCAGTAAAGTGCTAGGATATTCAGGTATTAGATCTAAAAATACCAGCTCAAGCCCAGCATTTATTAAATAGAAAATATGAAATTTTCAGACAACTATAAATCTTCAAATCCAATTATCTAACTTGAATAGACACATGGAACTGATGATAGCCAGCAACTAGAAACTGGTCTGGGGATGTGGATATTTGAAAAAGCTTGTTAAAAACTATTAGCATGCTCATTATATAACATTTGTAGTACAAGCTTATTAAATTAAGTCACATGATATATGACTTGATTTCCTTGCAATTATAGTTTTGCATTTGAAGTTTCAGTAATGTTATATTGCTAAAGCTATTAATATATGATGTATCTGAACTTAGTTCAGTCCTATATGGCTATTTAAATTAGATAGCTGGATTTGAAGACATAATACATGTCTAAAAATTTCATATTTTCTACTTAATAATTAACTGTTAGATAAATGATGGATTGAGCTGGTATTTTTAGATCTAATGTCTGAAGATCCTAGCACCTCAATGATAATAGCCAGCAGCTAGAAACTGGTCTGGGATATTTGGAAAAGCTTGTTAAGAGTTATTAGCATGCTCATTATATAACATTTGTAGTACAAGCTTATTAAATTAAGTTACATGATGTATGACTTGATTTCCTTGCATATATATATATATGCTTTTCATTTGTGAAATATAGTTATGCAGCTATTGTTTTCTTCTTAATTTTATTATATTTATTTAAAAGTATATTGTGATTTGAATATTAGATAATAATCATCATTGCTATCATTACTAGATAAGTTTAGATACACATGTAATTAATAATTTTAGGTATATGCAAATTGTTCTTTATATAGGGTAGGGTTTTATGCAATAGTAATATTTATGCTAATTATAATTCTAACATTATTGAGCATTGCACGTATTCAATCAGAGTGATCCTAGCAACAAAATAATACTTATCAACACAAATACTATTTTATTTATAAGTATGCTGAAATGATTGCTTTAATGGTAATAATTACATTTCCAGATTTCATTGGCAGTGTAAACTATCTCCTGCTTAATTAAAAAGATTATCTTATAGAAATAGATTTAGTTTTAAATAGGATCTACTTTACTTCTTTTTTTAATATTTTATTAAATTTTTCCTTTTAATATTTGTCATTTTTACCTGAGTATCAAACACAGGCCCTTAGAATAATTATTACACACAAATTATCTTTAAAAAAACAAATTCAAATCTTTGAGATATGGTATTTACATGCAAAATGGAATTTTATTGAGAATAAATAAATGACAATTTATTAAATAATAAACCACAGGCATTACTCCTATCATATCACAAACATTAAATATATATAATAATGAAATCTTAATTAATAATTTTAATGAAAAGGTGATTAAATTGTTTTATATACACATAAAAAATCTATCTTTCAGTATAGAAAACCTTTTTTGAGCATTTCCCTGCCATATGAATTATTTCATCATCATAAGTAGAAGAGGAACACCATTAAAAGAATTTCATAAACATGGAATTTATTTCAAAATACTCTAAATCATATTATAATTTAAAGAAAAGTTCTATAACTTTTATATAACAAAAAATGTTTACAAATTTAGTGAACAGCTGTTGTGGCATATTATTATGAAGTTCATTATTTGCTGTTATCTGAAATATTTCAATTAATAAATTATTTATAAATGCTCTCTATCAATGTTGGTCTTATTTTTATCTTTATATCTTTCATTTGAGAAAAATGTTAGTCACATTTTTAAGCTTTATCAGATCTGCCAAATATCTTCTATGAATGTATTTAGTTTTTGAATAATTTTTAAAGAAAAAACTGCATAAAAGTATAATAAAAATTTATTTTGAAATATTTACAATGAACATTAATTGAATTTACAAAAAGATTTAGTCAGACTTTTAGTTTTGAATTTATTAAAACTATAATTCAGGTATTTTTCAACACAATTAATTCATTGACATAAATAATTTATACAGACTACTTGTGAATGAATGATGAGTGATGGAATTTAATAGTCAATAATTCTGAGTTGATGTTCCCAAATTTGAAATTTCATTTCAAAACTTTTGACACAAATATACAATTCATAAATTAACCCTTTTTTTTTTTTATTTTAAATTTTGATTATTTCAAAGGATTGGGATATCTATAGGAATGGCAAGATCATTAACCCATTTTAACTTGGAAACAATTTTAACTCCTATTTCCAAATCAGTGCACATTTCTTTATATAAAAAATGATGAATCATTTTTCTTTCAAATGAAGTGTCCAATAAAAGATTGGATGTTTATTCTCAGATTTAAGTTCTAATAGTTTTTTTTAATTGATGATAATCAAATCTTCGTACTTAAACTAATGACACTATAATATTTTTATAATTTGCCAAATTGATATATAAATTTCTATGATAAATTTATGCAATAAGTGTTCAAAGTCATTATTGATACACTTTGAAAAGCTAATTTTTTTTTAAATTTAAACATAAAACTATATTAAAGATAGTCAAGCATTGCTGGTCAAGAGGTCAGCACAGCCACCTTAAGAGCCATTGTTCTAGGTTAATGGGGTCACTTCCTGACCGATGCTATGACACATGAAAAAAAAAGTATATTAAAGATAACCGTTGACCAGTCTATATAATGTTCACTAATTAAAAAGTGACTTGATCTTTGTATTGAACTTTTATTATTATGACAATATTTTTCACTGTTGCAAAACAGCAAAATCTGATATATCAGAATCTTCCATTAATACCAAAACAACTATATTAAAGTAATGTTTCTACTTGATTGCCTTCAATAGGATACAATTTAATGCTTTAAACATTTTTACCTTTTTACAATGCTAAATTTTAGCAATTTCCAGAAAAAAAAATTTATATTTATCATATGAAATGATTTTTTAGAAGTTGCTAATTCAGTTATATCTGATATAACAGAATCTTCTATTAATAACATGAAAACTGCATTAAATTCAAATATACTTTCTACTTGATTGCCTTCAATAGGAGAAAAGTTAATGCTATTAAAGATTTTTATCTTTCTGCAATGCTAACTTTGAGCAATTCCTAAATAGGATTTTTATATTCATCATATGAAATATTTTGTAGAGTGTTTAGCAACTTGTTTTACTAAAAATATAGTTTCAATATATAATTATTCCATATTACTTGTATTTTACTGAAAAACATATTTGGCTTACTGATATGTTTTATTTGTGTTTAACATTTAAACTTTTTAATATCTCATTTAAATTTATTATATCTGCAATATTCATAGTATAAGGGTGTTAACCTTAAATTGTTTAAATCTGGAAAGAAATTTATAGTATTAAACTTATTAGTCTACTTTAAAATTTAGTAATCATTTATCTACTAAACCTGAAATTTTGTCATTTTGAATATATCTTTGTTTTTGCATGAGGTCATAATGCAAGTTTATTAATTATTAAATAAAAAAGTAAATTAATACCATTTTTATTTCAAAAACATGTGATTAACTATTTCCAATTGTAGTTGTTAATGCTGATTATATACATATGAATATTATTGTTAACTTTTCAGAATTGTTGCTGTAAGTTATTTTTAATTAGTGTAAACTAAAAGTTAACATTTAAAAATTTAAATGATGAATTTTCATTGGATGATAATTTTAAAAAATGAAAAGTTAATAAATGGACAAGAATAATAAAATGTACAAAACTATAATAAATATTATGATGTTAATTATTTACTAATATTATACAAAACTGCATGAAAAGGCATAAAAAGTTACAGATAAGTTGCCTCTACCAGCCATAATGTAAATAATGGGAAGTGTTCTTATTTTTTCTGTAATAAAATATGATTTAAAAAGCAACATTCTCTAAGAAGAAAAAAAACGTGTTAACCATGTTATGCAATTTCAAAATATTAATAAAAGTTAAAATTTACTTGAACGTTTATTTTATTATTATAAAATATTTTTCAGGATTGAAAAAATCCAACATGTTGAATAAAACCCCATGGGTTTTCCAAAATTATGTAAACTAATTTTATAATAAAACAGGCAAAACTCTTCATACAGTAGTGCCACTCAATATTGAAACAGACAGATCGGAGAACCGATCTTCGTTTCAGGTGTTTTTATGTACGGTAATTCAAACTACTGTTCGCCCGCAGTGAGATTTTGTCTATTTTAAGTTATAATATAAATTAGTTATATATTCTATAGTTTATAAATAAATATGTAAAGTTTCCGTATATAAATGTCACAAACCATGAAATAATATTCGTGTGTGCGTGGTTTGTGAATTTATATCATTTAATTTAAAGTTTCAGTGCGGGCGTATTTGTTTTAAATTTTAGTTTTAAAATTGTATAAAGTCGTTTAAAAATACTGATCAAAAATCACATTCCTTTGATCAGTGTTTTTAATTAAAATCTAATTGCACAAATGTTCAGAGCAATTAAGTTGTATTCAAAATTAGTAAGGAATTTTTATATGTAATTAATGTATCGATTTAAAAATGGCATATTAAATTAAAAGATTGCTAAAAACAGATAATTGATTGTTGGTCAAGCTGCATCGCTAGAGGCTAGAGAAAGTAGGCGGAGCCTAAAACAAAAACAAGTCGGAAAGGTCAGCAGTGGCTATTTTAGAGAAAAACTTACATTCTAACTTTGGTCGTGTGTGAGAGAAGTAGTCTCGAGACAACACAGCAGTTGAGTATAATTCAAACATTATTATTAAGAAGTTTACCAGTGAATCGCAATGTTGATGGGCTAAGTGCCAGGAGCTGGTCTCTGCCCGCCAATATGGATCCTCGTGCCGCTGTTTGATCATGTTTCACGTAACTCACAATTTCCAACTTCCAACCTCTAAATTAGCTATGCCTTACAAATAACTTTCAAAAATGCGCGCCTACGTTCGTCACAAGCCAAGCTGGATGAAGAAAGAAGAGTAACTGTGTTACACGAACTTTAACTTTCTTACGTGCTTAATATTATCAATCAAGTAAATCATATGTAAGTTTTTATATCATTTATAATGCTATTATTTAACCTGTCAGTAAATTTTCTTTTCTTTTTAATCCTCTGCTCTAGTCTTTAGAAATCATTTATAACATTTGTAATTAATAGTAATAATCATTTAAATGAATGCATTTATATTTTTTGTGTGTTGCTTATTCCATAAACAAACGATGCCAATAGTAAACTAGTGTACTATAACGATCAAGTTATTTTAAAAGTAATTCCATTTTCTGAATTAAATATTCTTTCACATTCCGAGTTGATAAATGTTAAGTCACTTTATTAGTCTATGTTAATTTGTCCTATAATTGCAATCTAAGGTTCGATCGTAAAATATATGTATAATGGTTTCAAAGTGTTCATTAATGTTATGTATAATATGAGAAATAATTCACTGAATAATTTGATACTATCGCTACCGCCTGTCAACCTGAAGGGTTAGGAGTCCCAGAGTAAATTTAACTAATTATTGTTTTCACCGTCAGTTTAATTTCGCTATGTTTTTATTGGGATAAGGATCTCAGCCTGTGGCGTAGAAACAGACTAATAGTTTCCAGGTTTTATATAATTTCTTTTAAAAAATCCATTTCAAGTTCTCGTCCGTGATGTCTGTGGCAATGCCTTCCCTTCGCTGAAGTTAGCGTCTCGCCATTCTACCATTGGGGAATGAAAGCAGTTTTCTTTCCCGGTAATCTCTTGGATCACCGGGGTTCGAAATGATCCCGGCTGGTTGTCGTGTCCCGGAGCTACTTGGGGGCATTAAGCCTTGTCAAAGTACAAGCCGCCCGGTATTCCGTTAATGCACCGCAAGTGATTACTGTAGGGCTTTTGAATCCAGGCAACCACCAGTTCATCTATCTTCCATGTCGTATTTATATAAAACCACCAGCACATCTATCCTTTATGTCGTATTTATATAAAACCATCTCCAACTGTTCGTCTACGTAACGGCTCGAGCCTATTCTAATAAAATAAGTTAATAAAAATCTTTAGATAAATATTTTTCCAGTGCTCAAATACTCTGATTCTCTTAACCACCCGTCAATCATTTAACTACCCAGCTATTGGCATAAGTTTGTTTATTAAATAAAACGTTCACTAAAGACTAGTAGCCAAATACAAGAGGATTTATGAAGTCTTACCGTACTGTATAACACTATATTTATATGCTGTATATTTCTATTATATAACATTATATTCATGTGCTTTCTATTTGTCTTATTTAACACTATATTTATATGCTTTATATTTTGCTTATTAAACACTTTATTTAATCTTAATCTTTGTGTCCTCCACCTTATTACTCTCTAAGTCTATTTAGCCACTTTCTGTCTGTATTGGCAACTTAAATATATACGTTACATGAATGACCGTTCCAATATCTATAGTCTAACAAACCTATATATCATTAACTGTAAGAATTTAGTCCATGTTCTAAGCTGAGCTAGAAAAGGGATAACCCCGTGCTGTTATAAAGTCATCATCGGTTGGTCATACCGGGGTTTGGGTTTGAATTCAGTTGGCGTTTTGGAAATTATTCTTAAGCGTGGACTGGGTTCGAACTCGGGTACTGTGTATGAGTAAGCGTGGTGGATTTATACCGGTACAATACATACCAGAGTAATCAATGGATGCCAGAAGGCTTGTGCATAAAATCCATATATAGTGCCTACTCATCCAATATCCCCAGACTAGTTTCTAGCTTTGGCTTTCATCAGTGAGGAGCCTTAGATCTGACAGCCCTGCATCTAGATTTTAGAATCTAATGCAACCCAAGAGCAACCACCTTTTATATCTACTTAACTACAAAACTGTGAGTCTAAAATTAAAAACATAATAATATTTTCAATCCAAGCTCATTAGCCTATATAGTCATATAGATCTGAACTCAGTTCAGTACCCATACATTTTGGTGTTCTTGGTTCTTTAATAATCATAGCCAGCCATATCCTATTATTCAGGATTGATATTAAACCACTAAACATAACATTATCACCACTTCTTAAGCTTGCTCATAACTGTTATTAAAACAGTCAAAACTCTCCATACATTAGTGTCACTAAATACAAGCCAGAAGAATAAATGGATGTCAGAAGGCTTGTGCATATAATCCCTACCTAGTACTATAACATCCAATATCCCCAGACTAGTTTTGAGCTTGTGTCTTTCATCAGTGAGGAGCCTTGAATCTGAGAGCACTGCACATAGATCTTAGGATCTAATGCAACCCTCCAGCAAACACCTTTTATTTCTACTTGATTACAAAACTATGAGTTTAAAATTAAAACACAATAATATTTTCCATCCAAGCTTATTAGCTTATATAGTCATATATGTTTGAATTCAGCTCAGTACCCATACATTTTGGTGTCTTTGGTTCTTTAATCATAATACCCACCACTATTCTATTAGACAGGATTGGTATTAAACCACTAAACATCACATGATCACCATTTCTTATGTGTTTATAACTGTTATTAAAACAGTCAAAACTCTCCATACAGTAGTGCCACTCAGTGCGAGCCAGAGTAAGCAAGGGTTGCCAGGAGGCTTGTGCATAAAATTTCTATCTAGTGCCATCTCATCCAATATTCCAGACTAGTTTCTAGCTTGTGGCTTTCATCAGTGAGGGCTTTGGATCTGAGAGCACTGTACCTAGGTCTTAGGATCTAATGCAATCTTCCAGCAGCCACCTTTTATCCATTGATTACTCTGGCTTGTGTGGAGTGGCACTACTGTATGGAGAGTTTTGCCTGTTTTAATAACATTTATGAGCAAGGGTAAGAATTGGCAATCATGTGAAGTTTAGTGGCTTAATACAAATCCTGCCTAATAGAATAGTGGTGACTATGGTTATTAAACAACTAGAGGTATCAAAATGTATGAGTACAGAACTGAGTTCAGACCTATATGACAATATAAGCTAATGAGCTTTGATTGAAAATATTATTGTGCTTTCAATTTTAGACTCATAGTTTTGTAGTTAAGTAGAGATAAAAGGTGGCTGCTGGAGGGTTGCATTAGATCCAAAGATCTAGGTGCAGTACTCTCAGATCCAAGGCTCTTCCCTCATGAAATCTCCAAGCTATAAACTAGTCTTAGGATATTGGATGAGTAGGCACTAGATAGGGATTTTATGCACAAGCTTCTGGCATCCATTAATTACTCTGGTTTTCACTGAGTGGCACTACTGTATGGAGAGTTTTGATTGTTTTAATAACAGTTATGAGCAAGCATAAGAAATGGACATCATGTGATGTAATTTTATAATATATTGTAATATAAAATTAATTTAAAAAACCCATTGCATATAAGCATAAACTTTCTATGTACTTCATATTTTCGCCAAATAAAAAGAAATTGTTTAAATGGGCATTTAAATGATTCTGGTGTATAAAACTTTTATATATAAAATATGGCAATGAAAAGAATAAAATTCATTTTTATTTTGAAAAAATAAATAACAGTAGAAGAATTGTTATTCCAGATCACATTCATGTTGAATAAAAATTATTTAGCATTTTATTGTAATCAGGAAGCCTCGAAGAATTACAAGAGCAAATTGGATTACTTTTCATGACATAATGAAACAAAGTATTAATAAACTATTTGATGTAATATTTTGTTTATGTATTTTCTAAAGACATTCAACACATATTAGATGATGGAAATAGTCCAATATAAAAATACAGATTTAAAAGAATGTTTAGGTACCAAATTAATAATTAAATTCATATTCAAAGTTAATTCAGCATCAATTTATTTATAAATGTTAAATACTATTTTAGATTTTTATATATAAACTCAGTTCTGTGTTGCTGTACAAGGGTTCCCACAATTCACATATCCTAAGCTGCTAAGAAAATGAATTAGTCAAAGATTTCAAAATTTGTAAACCAGTTTAACATTTTATGACATAAATATTAATTTGGCAAAAATGAGAAGTAGATGTAAATATTATGCAATAGTCAATGATATAAAAGAATTAATACAATGAATAAAATTTACAATATTATGTCACATGTCAAAATATTTAATCCAATAGAGATTATGTTCACTGCAATGATACATCTTAAATTTAGTTATTATTGGCAGATTAATAGTTATAATAAAATTTTATTTTTCAACAATTTTAAAAATATTTATATTTTTTAAAATAATGTACTACTAAAAGATATTATCTATTTGAATTTTATTGGATAATAATATATAGATATTTTTTAAATAATGCTTTTATGTACAATAGCCACTCAAAAGTAGAAAAATAAAGTAACCTGCTTCTCAGTTAATTTGCCATTCTTATAAATATCAAAAATTGCAAGAATCTAGATTTGTCATAATTCAATTGGAAATTGCAGAAATAGTATCATTTCATAAAATTATTTGAGATCTATTTGATTTTTATGATTCATTTGGTCCTCAAATGCTTTTATGAAATGACAACATTCCTGAAATTTTCATTTGTTTTATAACAATTCTATATATTTAAGATTTCTGATAGAATCCAAAAATGATTAATTAAGTGAGAAGTAGGTTAGTTTTTTATTTTGTACTTTTTAGCCAGATATTTACATAAAAGCATTATATTAAAAAAATTATATACTATTTTTTTTACTTTTTAGTTAGATTTACACATTATTTTAAAAAATTGTTAAAATTACAAAAAAAATCTGACAAAAATTATAATTTAATAATAAGACATGAAGATAAAAATATGCTCTCTAACAAATAAATTCTAAATTTAAATATTCTGTGATTATCTACTATATAAAAATATTTATATATTTATTTTTTAATTAATTTGAATAATTAAATATGATTTAAATCAATATTAACAAAATGTTATTGTACAAATGTTATGTTTCTGTTAGATTTTTTTTAAATCAATTTAAGTATAAGTTAAATCAATATTAACAAAATTTTATTCTACAAATGTAATAAGGAGTTTTTTGTGAAGCATAAGAATGCTTTGACTTTTAAACAGGAGTGGATGTTTTCCATTGTTAAAAATTCAAAAACATGTACATAGAGACAAAAACATACACAGGCAGGGCATATTAATATAAAATCATTTAATAGAAATATTCCTACTGTTCTAGTAAATGGCAATTTATCACAGTAATGAAAAATTGATTAGTGATCTAAATATCCAGTGCATTGTTCTCTGATTCAAGACTCTTTCCTAATGAAATTTATAGGCTAGAAACTAATCTCAATATATTAATTTTAAAAACTCTGAATAAAAATTATGATGCACAATCTTCTAGTATCTATTAATTACTAAAACTTGTACAAGATGGCACTATTATGAAAAAATTGTTTAAGTTATTAGGAAAACAGAGTTTTTTCCACTTTTGCAATTCATGGAATTAAGTTTCTTTTCTTTAGAGTTATGATTCATTAATCCTAATATAGTTTTAAAAATTCTGAATTTTATTTTTAAATAGATCTTTTTAAAAATTAATAGTGCAGTTTTTTAATAACAATATAATCAAAGTAATACTGTCTGCTAGTTTTAATTCAAATAGTAAAAGAGTTTTTAAGCTAATTATCATAAAATTACAGACCTTTTATATGGATTACATAGTATATCAATAATATTAAAATTAGTATTTATTACACTGTCAAACTATAATCTCATTTATAGTATATTGATATAATACTGGTAGCAGTTTTCTAAGCTAAATTAAGAATGAGTTTAGAATCTTTCCAAATCCAATCAGCTGGTTATATTTTCATTTTTGTGATTTGTTATAATTTATTATATGGTTGTGTAACAGTCTGTACCACCAATCCTTTCTATATGTAATAAGTGGGCACCACCAGGTCATTTGAACTTGGAAAATTTATAAATTAGGCCGACACTTCTTGTTAAGATTCCATTTTTTTCTGACAAATGCCCAGTTGCTACCTCAAGGATTAGCTGAGATTTAATAATATAACTTTAAATGTAGTTATTAATGAAAAAATAGTAAAATAGACATCACAAAACTTTTATTTACACACATATAAAAAAAATTGAATTGAGGAATTAATTTAACATTGTTTTAGATTTTATTATTTCAACCTTAAGTTCTGTTATCTTAGTAATTTTGCACAGATGGAAACTTGAGATTGATTACAATTTAATATTTGAATGTTAAGCATAGATAGGCTACACAGAGTATATGCTTGACTAACTCTGCTCTTTGCTAATTCTGCTAACACTAAATTAATCTTTCAAACATGCTAGGCTCATCGTTTATTCAATTCCATTTGTAGTCAAAAAATTAAATCAACATATAAAAATTTTAACAATGGTTTTAACCTAGAAATGAGATATATGTGCTTTCTATAAACCAATCATTCTTCCCGTATGAAATTTTCTCATGTTATGAGTCATTATTCACTCAGATGACATTTTCCCAGTTTATGGGTCATTCTAAGAATTGGGGGAGAAAGAAATAAATGGCTATAGAAACTGCATGCATACATTGGTAATTATGAATGACTCAATCCCTCCTAGTTGATATTTCCTTCCTTCCTCAGTAATAACAATCATATCCGACTTAAACTAACATAGAATGCAGCCATCTACACCCAACTCACATTTAATACAATTTAATAATTTAGTTAACACATAGCAACAAAATAAAAAAAATAAAAATGGAAATGATTGACCATCAATAACAATATTAATAATGGATTTAAAGTTTTATTAATGTTCAGATAAGAGTATAATTATTAGTGAGGTTTTAACTTATTAATGCTTATTTAGGAGATATATTTAGACAGTCTATAATGATAAGAGTTCATATTTTCCAGTTAATCTTGATGACCACTCCAGATTTCAGCAAGTGTTTAGAGATCCTTGGTTATGTCCTTTTCCTATGGCTTTCTTTAGAGATATGCCATTACAAGTCATCCTTTCAGGAACTATAAATTTGGAGGCCACTTCAGACAGTGCAAATGGGAAACTACTTCATCATGAGACACTTATATCTTAGAGGTTCACAATGCAGATGCATCTCATGCCTCAATAGTCAATTCATTTTCAAGTAAGTAACCCCATGGGTAATAATCATTTCATATTTCATCTTTTATAACTTATAGTCTTTTTTATCAGAAATTCTCCAGATCGATCACTCGTGATGTTCTCTGTTCTTATTGGCTTTGGTGTTTTCTTTCTGGCCATACATTTGTTGGTATTTACCTTGGTCAATATGTTCCAGAGTGGGAAACACATGATCTTTCATTTCTATCTCTTATCTAACCTTTACATTATACAGTGCCCAAGGACTCATTTGCTTTAATTTAATTTTCTCTTCTGTTTTTAATAAATCAATTTTATTCATGATCTTTTCCTATTTTACTTTAATTTTAACATAATGTAATGGCATACATATACCATTACAGTTGCAATAAATTTCATGGAATGTAAATCTGCTCACAATCAAGGTTTTAGTTTGAGAATAAGTATTAGTACTAAGGAAAGAATACTTGTGTATATATATATACATATAATTAGAATTATATATATATATATAAAAGTAGATAAAAGTAGGGTTAGAAATAAATATGTTAGTTCTGATTCATATATCCATGAAAGTGATACAAGCCACACTATTAGTTTTCATGAGGCTAAAGTTGATTTCTTTGAAAGAAATAAACAAATAAAAAAAATTAAAGAATCTTTATTATTAAAAATCTATGATTCTGAATCAAATAGCTTGTTTAAAAGTTTTTTAATATTAAGGGTGTGTGAACTGTAATTGAAAATTGTGGGTAATACTATATATTTGTTGATATGTTTGTAATCTTTTGTACTTGAGAAATCTGATTTTGGTAGGGCTAGTCTGGTTTAATTTTTAATTTGGGATACTTCTAATTATTTTATTGATTACTTTAAATTTAGGCTTTTAATATATATATATATATATATATATATATATATATATATTCAAGTCCCTTATATATATATATATATATATATATATATATATAAGGGACTTGAATTCAGACTTTTAAATTCCCTATGCACTCCATCTTATATAACTGATAAACTTGACCACATACTTGTGAAAAAAATAAATGATCTCCAATACAAATATTTTGTGCTAAATCAACACTCATCAGTTGATCCACATCATCATCTCCCATACATATATATATAATCAGTGCTCAGATTATATTAAGATAGCAAATCTTCAAACTTTAATGGACAAGCCTCAATATTGTTCACTCTCTAACTCTTCAGCCATCCATGTGATTGAAAATCTGGTGATAAAACACTCAAATCCCTTGTTGATGCTAATATTAATACCCTATTCATGTTGACTTCAAGTCACCCCTCACATATAGGACTTTCATTTGTCCATTTAATTAAACAGAAGAGGGATGGAATTCTCATCTGTGTAATTAAATGGACAAATTAAGGTCCTATATGTGATTGGCCAATGACTATCTATATATATGTGAGGGAGATCATGATCTGGACCAACTGATGAGTGCTAGTTTAGAAATACATGTATTGGAGATCATTTAACTCTTTCACATATAAGTAGTCATGTGCATCAGTTGTATAAAATGAAGTGTATAATGATACAGATTTTGAAAGTCTGAGTTCAAGCCTCTTATAATTATAATAAATTTAGTATAATCTATATATTTATACTTAAATATTATATATATGTGTGTATGTGCGTGAATAATGTCTTACTCATTTCACTGTCAATTATGTCACTTAAAATAAAATATTAAAAGTAATAATAATAAGTGATATTCAAATGTAAAAATAAACTATTAAATGATTTATTTTAAACTAATATTAAATATTGTAAAAGATTTGTTAAAAATGTTTAAGTTTAAGATAAAATAATAAATTATATAAATTATATTAAAATTGTTCATCTTATCAAATATTAAAAGAATGTCTAGCATATGTTGAAAAACAACTCAGTTAAGCAGATTAGTATTTTAAACAAATTTAAATAATTAAATTAAAAATAAGTTAATAATAAGAAAGATTAAGCCTGTTTTGAGTTACGACATTCAAAAACAAAACAAAAATTCAAACAATTTAATAATAAGAGTAGTTTGAAATTCAATCAATCAAATAATGATAATGTTTTTAAAATCCATATGAATAAAATAAAATGAACGAAAAAAATAAAAAATTATAATTATTAAAAACAAAATCAAAGCTGTTAAAAACAATATGCCAAAACCTATATTTTATCAATTTTCTTGAAATTAATCAGTCTGGACTCTTTTTTTAATTAAGCTGCCTTAAACTATCATTAAAATGATTGAGTAGAGAAAAGGAAAAACTGCAGGTTGCCTAAAAGTCTAACCAGAATCTCTATGCAAACTGACAGCTATTTTTGAAGGAATCTATAATCAAAATGAAAAACAATGATTAAACCTTAAATTGCAAAGTCAAGAGATTGATAAAGGATATTATAGAAACTTGTAATAAAAAGAACAGGAATGTAACTGAAATCAATTGATTTATGCTATTGTGGGACAAAAAATAGTCCCCATAAATTCCTCACAAAGAATTGTAGAGAATTCCAGAAACAAACTTTATGCCATTTATAATTTTTTTTAAAAATATTCATCTATTTTCAATTTTATTTTATAACCTTTTAGCATATATTTAATTCTAACAAGTTGTATTTTATTATGTATAGAGTATTTATATAACATATTATTTAATTAATTGTTTAAAGAAGGAAGCAAAAGTTTTATAAGAAAAAAAGTATGTATTTGTTGCTAAGTAGCTATAAATATTTGAACTAAAATAGAAAATTGGTAGTTAAAAAAATCTGCTTCAACTTGTCTTTATAATATAATGTGAGTTGCTAAAATTTTGTCTTTTTTTTAAAAAAAAAGATTTCTTTAATGAAAAATTATCAGTGAATATATATTTTTTTTATAAAATTAATGGTTTAAAATTTTTTTAAATACTTGAAAAATGTACGCATATATCCTATACTTAAGGGAAAGTGTCTAAATATTAAAACAATGACTGTATTACTATTTTAAGTTAAAAGTTAATTTTGAATTTCAGTCAAATCCATGAGTTTGATTTTATGCATGTAGAACATAATATAAATATAACTTGTTAAATTAATGTTAAATGGTTAAAATATTCTATATTTATATGATGGAATTATTCACAGTTTTGTTCTGTAAATTTGGGGTCAAATCCAAAAAGCCTCTTTATTTTGTTAAATAGTGTTATAATTAAGTAATGTTATTATTAAATTGTGGATCAGATTCAGAATAACCATCTCATAATTGAGTTATTATTAAATTAGAATCATATCTAAAATAGCCACTTCTTAGAGTTATCCTTGTAAGAAATGTGTATTGTCTAAAATAACCCTGGCATAAGATATATGTGTGACTATGCTATGAAGCTAAAATGTGCACATAGAGCATGTGATGTTTGATGATTTAAGCTAAAATGGTTATAGTTGTAAATATGCTTTCAACTTATACAGGTGACATGAATAAAAATTTTCACAAATAATAACAATTAGCTTAGTGCTTTTGGAGTATATTTACTCCATATTTATAGCCATTATTATGTGTTAAATGTAATGAATTCAAATTTATGCAAATCATTATCCTGTCCATTTTTTTAATATTGTAAAGAAGGCGTCCCTTCGATTGATGGTGTTTGATCATTCACGATGAAATAAGCTTTTATTTTTTTTTTTGGTATCATTTCTTTGCAAACAATTTTGGCACTAGTAGGTTCAAATTTATATTTAAATGTTTTGGTGCTCTGCAAATATTGAATTGCCTTCATTTTTGTTTACCACTCTATTGTATTTATATAAGTGTTGTGCTACTTTTGCTTACTGTGGCCTGAGTTTCACCATAATATGTTGCTTTACACCAGTCTGAGGGCAGGTAATCTTATATACCACTTGGGGGGCTTGGTCTGCATCTATTTTTTCTTTTGTGTTGGTGATCATTCTATCTGTGTTTGGTGGAGTTCTGAATCCCATTGTAAATTCATTAGATAGGTTTTTGACTAAATTTTTGGCCATTTTGGGAAAATAAGGTAAACTTAAATGTAGTTTGTTTTCCTTAGTATGCTCCTGAGTTAACTTTTTATAGAAAAGCTCAATTCTATTGGCTATAGCTCTATATTTGTATCTTACTTTTATTAATTCTCTAATATAGCAAATGATGCTATTTTTGTCAGCTTCAAACTTACATAAGTAATAATTCCTAAATAAGAAAGCTGAAAGTCCTGCCAATTTGTGAGACTTAGGTGATTTTGAATATGGATGTGTGTAACCCCTTATTTGTAATGGTTCAATTATCATACTGTAATTAAGGATTGTTGTTTCTCTTTGTATTTTTAAATCTAGGTATTTCAACTCATGCCATTCATTTTCTTATGTGTAGCTTAAGATTAAGTCTGTGTGTGCTTGCACAACCATCTGAATGCTTATAATTAGGTTTTCAGGTGCTGCAATGAATAAATTGACTATGTATTGTGTGTATATTATTTTGGGTAGTAAAGCATAGTACTTAGGAAGAATTTGTTAATCAAAATAATTTAAGAAAATATTTAATACAATCCCACTAATTGGAAGTCTCATAGGCCAACCATCGATTATTTTAAACTATTTCCTCTCAAATGTTGCCACAATGTTTTCATCGAGTCATTTTAAGAATTCTACAACAAAGTCAATGAGTCCAATCAGACAGTTTTTTTAATAGTTCCTCTTTAATTATATGGATAGAAAGATTTTGATTTATTGATCCATATAACTCAGTCACATCTAATGCAGCAATTTTAAAATCTGTATTTATTTTAGTTCCTTTAATTTTCTCAACAAATTCAAATGAAGATCTAACTGTATATACACCAAAAACAACACTATCTACTAACCATTGGTTTACTAATTTAGCTGTGTTAAAATAATGGACTTCACCAAAATCCAACATAAGTCTTAAAAGCACTCTTTGTTTGTTTACTTTTGTGTTAGTGAACATTCTTAGCTGTATAGTAGCAGAATGGTACACACAAAAATATTCCACTTTATTAATTCCTGTATCCTTGTGAGTATGCAAGATTGACGTGATAAATTTATTCCTGTTCTTTCTGTTATTAAAGTTTGTTATTAACTCAAACTTCAATTTAATAATGGGTGTAAACATCTTATCTCTATATTCATTTGTGTCTATTATCACAAATCTATTGTCTTTATCCTCCTTCATACATGTAATTTTGCTGTCAATCAAAAACTTCTTTGTATCTTTAATGTTTGCATTCCAATTATCATATTCAGCATTCAACTGTTTGTTTCTAATTGTTTTGGTTATATCAGTAATCATATTTTCTTTAAGTGGGTTACTTATTAATGCAGTTTCAGTACCCACAATTAATTCCATTTTTGGATGTCTCCAATATCCTCCACAAATTTTGGATCAAATGCTAAGATTGTATTTACTTCAGCAGGTGGAGTTGCTGTTGACAAATTAATAAATGTTTGTTTTATAGCTACAGTTGAAATATCAATATTTTACTTTACAGCCAAAACACTTATTTTACATTCAAACTTGCAAGCTAACTTTCTTTCTATTTTGTTACACTTAATAACAATCCACTGAGGTATTATTTTATTTGCTGTTATCTTTCACCATCTTTTCTTCTCTCCCTTTAATGCATTCTTGCAACTGTTTATAATCAAGCCAAGTAATTTTGTCTCCAGTATAGTATTATGAATAATAAGAATACAGATATATATTGTACAGGTCAGAATTGTATGTTCATCTAACAAGAGCTAGCATCTAGGCAAAAGTACCTCAAATCTAATCATGTGCAAGATACATAAGTCAGGAACAATCATGAACTCTGCCCTCTTGCCTATTTTTCAGATCTGTAACATTATGAACAACATTTCTGATGATAACAAATGAAATTTTATTCATACCCATCCCGGAGCAACAGTGGAGAAACAAGAGATCTACAGGGAATTATAATACTACTAGGCTTCGAACTCCAGCCCCCAACAGAATGGAATAGGATTTTCATAAAATTCATTAATAAATCTAGAAATTGGCCTAAGGTCAGTGGAAATCAGCTCTATATAATGCAATCCAATTAACGATGTGTATGCATAAATCATGAGGCAAAGCAGACTTAAGTAATAATTATAGAGTTAAAAATTTATTAATATTAATTATAAAAAATGAATAAACAGATATTTACTTTACAAATAGTTGTGAATCTATTTATATATATAACACTAATAGAATTATGGGTTTCACTTTATTAATGCTGATTTACATATTGAAGGAGTTACATAATAATAGAACATAAGTTACTGATTAAATAATGTGCAAATCTGCAATTCGATATTATGATTCAAGCAATGTACAGATATTCAAAAAATGTGGCTTAATATGCTAACAGTAGAGACTAATTTTATCATATTATGACCTGGATGCTATGATTATTTTATGAAAAATAAATGACCTTAAAACTAGATAAATAGGATATAAGTTACATCAATTTATTATGGTTCATTTGAACCACATACGAAAATATTTATTAATTTACATCATTCACTTCAAAAGTCATTGGAGCTTAAAATGTTTAAACAGCAAAGTTATTTATTTTATTCTATTCTTTTCTGACTGGAAAAGATTTACTTAGCATTATTCGTTAGAATTCTCAGCATGGTCTCAATGAGAGGGTGGGTAGCTTAAATAAGCTTTAAAATGACATTACCTAACTTATAACATAAACAAAAATATGAGATGGATTTAGAAATCATGGCATTACATCTTACAGATTTAAAATGGGAAAATATAAAAATATTAAATGAGAATCACAGTGCTGACTAAATCATAATGCTAGCATAGATTGAGTCCATTTAGAATGAATGCTTCATCAATAATATAAGAATATGAAATGTGCTTGTACACGTGACAGGTCAGCATTTGAAAAGGGTGGTCTCGTAGGAATTTTCACGGTCTGTTTTCCAGTGTTAACTCATGTAGAGCCTAAACGATAACCTGACAATATCCTGGAGCTGGTGCTTCCAAGCCCCATTCACGGATATGCCATTAAGTAAAAGAATCTCCTTTCTCCAGGGTTTAGTTTGACAAAGCAAAGTGAGTTAATTTTGTAACATTATGTAAGCCAACAACGCTAATAATAAAAAAATAAATCAGATTCTTAATAATGCTGATATGTGGATTGAGGCCCTCATAATTTAATAGAATCTAGCATAATGATAGGAAATAATTTGATCCCTCTTGAAAGGTATGCAAATGACCTTTAATATTAGTTAGGATGTCACAAATAAAAGAGGGAATATTGTTCCCTCCATTAAACTAATATTAATACGCTAACCAGTAATTAATTCCATATGTAATTACCATACTAGATGGCATGATGGGCAAATGATTGACCATATAATAAAAAAAAACAGCAAAGGTAGGTCATTAAGTTTACTTTAAAAAATAATTTGAAAATAAAATCAATAGCATAAATATGGTAATAAAATGACATATTAAATGTAGCAGTGAATAATCTACCACTAAGCAAATAGAATAACTTAAAAATATTATTCAATCGAGCAAACTTTTAGTTAGGTAAGAATGCTTACTTTTACAGTTTAACATCCAACAATATTGAGGATATCTAATATAAGAAAATTTAGGATCGGTTCTCTCGATTGAAATATTAGCATATTAAATTAAATCATACGAAATTTATAATATTAAAAATAAAAGTTTGCCACATTTAAAATATTAAAAATAGAAATTGTGAAACCCATTAAAGAAATGCATTACAAAAAATAAAGTTTTAGATTCATGCATTAGATTTTTATAACAGAAAGTCATTATGTTAGAGAATGGTTACAATTAGCATTACAATGTCATTTTTAAATAGAAAGAGAATTACATTATAATTGATTTAAGTTTTAAATTAAAAGTTTTGAAAGAGTTCATATTGGTGGCATGATTAGGATTTACCTTCCATAACTTGATGGCTTGATGTATGTATCGGTAAGTGTAGAATTATAAATGAGGAAAAACATGGTTAACAAGGCAAAGCTTTGAAAAATAATGGCTGGCATCTTGAGATAGTTATTACAGTATTTAAATTAGGCAGACCATAAGTGGAGATGGTAGGTTAGCATAGAAGGAAGGAAACGATTTTTGAAAAAGAAAAGGGAGGCAAATCTAGTCCCTCTACTCCGAATTCATATTTCAAAAATTAAATTGACGTGGGTCCATTCTGCAACACTATTAAAATAGTGAACTTAAGAGATCTAGCCTAAAATTTCAGCTCTATTTATATTAGTAATACCTTCTCAAATATTCTCTGTTTCTGTTTGATATGGCCTGGATATCCATTAAGTAGCCTGAATGCACCTATTGTTTATTTTCAATGATGATGCAACAAGTTCTAGAGAGTATTGTTTTTACTCTATTTTGAGAATTGAAATAGATTCAAAAGATATAAATTTCATTAACATTTTGTTTGCTAAAAGATTTTAATTTATTAATTACCCTTTTTAAATTAAATCTAGAAGATTCTTTTATTTATTACGTTTCTGAGTTATTTTAATTACTCTCTAGAAATTTCTCTGGTATTGTATCATAAAATAAAATCGAAAAATATATTTTTTTATCAATAATATATTTTTGCAATCTTGAACACACATACATGATTATATAAAGGGAATAGAAATTTAAATATTTCCGACTTAAAATTATTATATAATCTTATATAATAAAATGTTTAACTTATGAACGTAAAAAGAATAAAGGGGGGTTTTAAAACTTGTATGTGCGTCCTTTCACTCTCTAGTGATTTAACACATATATAGCTGGGTTTAAACCTCTGATTCAAGGTTTTGAATCACCAGACAGTGAAGCAAAAATATGTGTAATATATTTTCCACTTCAATATATATATATACATAGAATTGTTAATGTAAACAAAGTCTTATTATGAAAACAAATATTCACTCTAGAAATTTTTTTAATAAATTAATGTAGACTGTATATAAAAACATTTATGCAAATCACTTATATATGTAGACTCAAACTAAAATGGAGTAAAGTGTAGTGTGCAAAAAATCTCTGTTTAATTACATGCAGATTTATAATTTATCATGCATTGCATATATAGAAGTATTATTCACTGCCAAAGATGTTTTTTACCAACTGAAAAACCAAGTAATATACTGGTCAATACAGAAAAATTGTAAGTATAAAAGATAAAGAGGGCATTAAGAATAAGAATAAAAAGCAATAAATATAAGTTAATAATAATATATGTAGGCTAAGCTCAGGATTATGCAGATGTTAATATAAAAATAAGAACTAAATAATAATATACTTTAATAAGACAAATCCAAAAACACAGCATGTTAAGAGGAGAAGAATGCTCTTACTCTTTTAAAATATTGTAAATCTTAACATTAAAAACATATGGCACGAAATTTCATTACTTTTAAATCTTCTTCCCCAACACAAGCTCAAAATATCAACAAATCTTATAATTATCAAAATTATCTTTCTACTATGATCAGATTTAATGTGCAGTTCTTCTATAAAGTTAACACATGTGTACTTTTATTTTTAGCACATAGCCTTTTCTTAAAATGATGTGATCTTAAATGTAACAATTCTGTTTTAAATAATCTTATAAATAAATAAATGTCAGGGTTTTTTATAAAATGAATAATCTCATAATTTATAATTTGGTTCTTCTCTTTAACTTTTGAAACCTAGTGGAAAATGTGATCTTATTAAGACAACAAAAACAATAAAACAGATCTCTCTACCTTTAAAATAATGTCTTATAGAATTAAACAATTATAAAATTTACGACTAAAATTAAAACTCTTACATTTAAAATAGTGATAATACCCTAGGTTAACATTCATGATATCATTTGTAGTTAAGAGATTTTATGGCTACCCAAAATAAAAAATAGGTTTTTTTCTAATCTTCTAAGGCAAAATAAATAAAATCAAGTGATTTTCAAAGCCTTATTAAAATAGATGAAGTTGACTATTCATTTTCTATCAAATAGATAATGGTTTTAATTATTTTTAATTAAAAATAAAATAATATTTTTCCTTGATGATCTCTTAACATCAGAAATACAATTTAAATAAAATGATTTTCATGTCAAATTCTTCATATTCATGTACTCCCAATGTATAAATAAGCAGATATAATTCTGTGGTAAATATTATTGTTAGAATTAAATAGGCTTAAATTAATAAAATAATATTTATTAATATTAGCAACATTCAATCGATAAATATCAAGTTGTTTTATTATTTATGCTTTAAAACTATTAAAATAATTTTTCTTAAACAAAATATAAAAAATACTATGAAGGAAAATCATGTATTACAATTTTAAAATTAATAGCGCTGATATTCGCAGGTTAACCAAACCTTCTATGGATTAGATAATTTCAGCAAGTTATGTGATAATTATAAAGTCGATTAAATAAAAATATTCACTATCCTAAGTAAAATATAAACTTAGCAATCTATATTTGGCAATGCATGTAGCAGATAAAAATGTATACTATTTTATGTAGACAAATATATAATTTAAAAATTTAATATTAAATATTTTATCAGATTTAACATCTTGAGGTGCTAGCTAGGCACAACTACAAGGATGCACATCAAAAACAAATCACTCTGATGAACTAAGAGTGAAAGTAAAGGCAAAGGTGGCATTAATGCCAGGATAAATTCATGGTAGTGCCCCTACTCTTGGCTTTAGATAAAAATGTAGTATTAATTAAATCTACATTAAGGGATATGAAAATAAAGACAAAATAAAGACAAAAATAGATAATGGTATGAAATCAAGAAAAGCACCTACCCAGAAGGACAAAAATTAGCTAGAATTTTGTCACTAGTCAGGAAAACTGAGAATAAACCATCAGAAGAAACAGGGCTTGCCTAAATAAAGCAATACATGCTTAAATATTGCAAAGATGAATAATATATTTTAATAGCAAAAAAATAAATCATAGTTTCTAAAAATGATCATTGTACTTTTCACATAGTATATTACATTAATAAATTTAACATTCATTTCAAAATACATTTTACAGTTTACTAATAATTTTAATAAAGAACAAAGATTCTGAAAAATGATGGATGATCATTTCAAGAGGAAATTTTTAAATTAATATCTCTGGAGCATAATAGCAGTAAATAATATAATAAAACTTTTGAACAAATGAATATATTTAATAAACTTGGAGTTAATAGATTGAAAATTATATTTCTTTCTTTAAATTTAATATGCACACAATAAAGTCATTTTACAACATTGTTATTTGTAATACCCAACAATGTGAAAAAATAACTTCTTGCAAACATTAGCAGTATATTTAAAATAATGAGACATACTAACTAAATCTAATTCTTTAATTAGTAGTATGGACTTTAATACATTTATAAAGTAAAAAGTTGACTTCTATTTGATTATAAATTTTCCGTAAGAAACAGATATTATATTATTGCATTCAGCACATAAGTTTATAAATAAAACTAATGCATAATAAAGTCTTTAAATATTCAATTATTTCTGTGACAATAAATATAATAGTTCCTTATATAGCATTTACGCAATGATTTTATTGTTCAAAAGTTTTACAATTCCTGGTTAAACAGTTTTTGTTTCAAGTAAAAATAAAATTATACCAGACAATAATGTATTTAAAATATAAAATATTTAGTTTGCTTTAATTACAAATATTGCATAAACTTTATTAGAAGAATAAATAAAATATCTTTATATTAGAATAAAGTATTTTAAAAGTTTTTAAAGATAACTTGGAAATTATTCATTCTAAATAAAGTTTAAATATAGTATAGAAAGTGAAATTAATAATATTTTTACACAACAAATATAATACCTTTGATTGTGCTTTATTATTGAAGTAGCTTTTGAAGAAATCAATTTTATTATTGAAACATTCATGGTAGAATATTCCATAGTACAATACTTTGTTGAAACTTTAAAGCATTGAAAGATTTCAGTTAAGAATAACCTGGATAAAAATTATTTTTTCTCAGAGCATATTGTTAATTAACAAATAAACAAATTGATTTAAAACTTAGACTTGAAAACACTACAAACAGATAAGTTGTGTTGATAAGATAGGTGTGTGGATTAGACAGGTTAATATGACTTACCTTACATCATGACTTATATAATATAAATTATGTGATTACATTTGATTGATGTAATTGACAATTGAGATACATTCCAATTAACCTTATTAATCAAAAGGTCAAAATATTTTCAGTAACTATTAAAAAATTCTAAAAATAAATGCAATTAACATAATTCCAGATCTTTCTGGAGAAAATCACTAGACTTTTAGTCAAACCAAAATAATTAATTTGAAGATTATATCATGTTTAAATAAAACATTTAACAAATTATTTAACACTAAAACATGTTACTATAAATAAAAAATAATTATTTAAATATTAAAAGTTTACATTGTTTATTAAAGCAAAATTATATCAGTGAATATCAAAAAATTTATTTTAAACATTTTTTTGTAAGAACTCATTTTATTTTCTTTATTATCTTTAAAATTAAGACATTTCAACATTAACAATTTACAAATAACTTTAAGCTTTAACCAGGAAATATTTTAAAAAATACTAGCCAGTTTCACACATGCATTTCACACACAGAAGTATTAAATTCTTTATTTAAGATTACTAACTTCACTATAAAAGTTAATTACTAGTTTTAAAATAACACATTTTATTCAGTTAAACTTTAAAATTTTCTAATTAAAGCTAAATTACATTACTATTAAAATTAACTAATGCTCTTTAATAATAATAAATTAAATGTTCAAGTACTAATTTAAATTTTAACTTATTTTATAGTTCTTTCATAATATTGACATTTAATAATATATAGCATCTAAACTAAGATTATTTTAGTTTTACTACTCTAAAATTTAAACTCATTAATACTTTAAGACATTAATAACTTTATAATGGGATATTTAAAATTATAAAAGAGTTACTTGTGAGATTTAAACATTATTAAATTACACTTAAAACTATTTCTATATTATGGGTAACATAATAGTCATTCTAGAATGGCTAATCAATTACATAAATATTTACATATTATCAAACAACAAAGTTCATTTATTAAAAAAATTATTAAAAGAATTTTTTTAATAGTATATTATCATAAAAGTTAAGATTCAGTTTTAATGCAAAAGCTGAGGGTCACAATGCACACACACATATATGTATATGTGAGTGTAATAAAGTGGCATTTATTTTATTTGTGTTATTTATTTATTCTAATATGGCCTGAATGATATGTGTATAAACCTGGAGTACACAGCATATGGTTACAGTTGTCAAATGATCTGAACTTTGAAAACAATAGTTGTTAACATAGTTTAAAAAAATCAGCTGTGTGTGATTAGAATTATTTCATTCATAATTGAAAAAATTGTCACATTTATATATGAACTAAACAAACTCTGATAATATTGTTACGATATTTGATGTTAGCAATGGAGCACATTGGTGTTTGTACATCGAGCATTTGAAAAATATATGCTTATTAATAAGATAAAAGATGACAACTTAAATGTAGTGATGCCAATGTGGCAGGCAAGGTTCTTCAGTAAATAGTAAAAAGACTGCAAACTGCAACATCCAGAAGTAGTATATCTTCAGCTCAAATGAAATAAAATTTAATTACATGATTTTAACTAGCAATGTATAAATGAGTGTCACCTCTATGTTTTAGAAATAGGAGACAAGCACTGAATCACAAATATCAGAAATATAATATAGCACTATTAGAATTAGCAAAATGATATGGATTTAGTATTGTATTGAATGACAGCTGATAATTTTACATCAAGTTCTTTTCAGTGAAGTGACCTTAAAATATGAGGAGATGGTAAATAAATTTATAATACAAGTTAGTTATGGAAGATGCTGCAAAATTCCAAAATAATAAAGACATAACAACACATAAAATGATGATGAATAAAGCCAATGTTCAGATTATGAACTATCAATGTCCTATAAAGGCTTTCATATGCTACCATTGCAGCAAAAAGAACCATTTAAAGAAAGTCTGAAAATTCAGAAGTGATCATTATTTCATATGTGGGAAAACCAGTTTTACAATATGTTTATCATATAAAAAATAAAGTTAGAAAAATGAGGAATAAGTGGATTACAAATCACAGAGAGGAAGAAACAAACATAAGTTGAAGTAAAAAAATAAACAGAATAAATCATAAACATATTTGATTAAATGCACAAATTCTCAGACAAAAGCAATATGAAAGTTGCCTACAGCAAGGTGGGTGTTTTTTAACTTCATTAAGACGTTGAATAAATTTAATAAAGAATGGGAGAAAAAGCATCACCATGGAAAAAGCAAACATTATAACCATGGATTTAAATGGAAATGGAATTAATATGTGAGGTAAAGTAATGGCATCAGTCAAATTAAAGGTTAAAATAAAATTACTATCATTGTATATTATGAAAAAAGATCTCACTCCAGCTTTAAAAAGAAATTGGTTCTAGCCACCAGGAATTTGAGTAAAGAGAAAGAATACAAATGATTTACAATGGTATTGGAAATAGCAGGGAGGAGTCTAGGCCAGTAATGAGACAGAAATAACAGAAGCTTGAACAGTGAGATTATACAGATTGTCAAGTGTTGTAAAGACTGCCAGTATACTGCTCAAATGATCCAAAAAGTTATAGTATTAGATTAAAGCAAAAAAAAAAAACTTTGGGAAAATCTTTATATAGATCATGCTGTCCCATTTAACGAAAATAAATTTCTTATACTGATAGATGCTTATTCAAATGGACTGAATATAAAAATGTTATGCTTTAAATAAAGTTTTCATATATCATGGCCACAAAATTATTTCAGATATTGGAACTGGATTCACTCATTTTTAACAACTGGGGAATTTACCAAGTATTAACACCATAGTTGTCTAATGGTCTAGCAAAAAAATCTGTTCAGCATTTAAAACAGGTGCTAAAGAAAGGTTTGGATAGTAATATTAATAAACTTTTAACACTGCTATGTTCCATCAACACTTTATCCATGTATGCTGACCAAAAAAAGACTGGATAAGATGTCATTGTGTCAACAATTCCAAACACACCTGTCTGTATTAATGCCAAATAATAGCAGTTTAAGAAAAAATCATTTGGATAATGAAAGCTATAAAGCTGGTGATGCTATCTGGATGCATGACATGATAAATGGAAAACGAATTCTGGGAATAATAATTGGTGTTGTTTCAAGACAATTGTGAAAAGTGCAAACAACAAATGGTAGAAGAATGAGCAACATCATTTGAAAGTTTTCTATCTAGAGTTGTTAGAAGATTCAAGTATTAGGGCTAAGTTAAAGAAAAATGAGCTGTCAGACTTGAGTTCAAATAATAAAAAAACATTTATTTGAGAAATATAGTTCATTAAATGAATTAGAGATTATTCCAGATGTAGATTTATCCTCTTCAAAACAGTCTCCACATGAATTATAGAAAACAATTCTTATAAAAGCTAGGTAAGCAAATATAAATGGATGTATTTTACATTTGCAATACAAATCTAATAAAAAATGATAGTATATTGATATAAATAGCATTTGGAAAATTAATTTTAATGTTTATGTATTATATATATATATTGTAAAGGGCACACAACGATCGAAGGATAAACTTTCCTTTTATGTGTACATAATGGGGAATTCTATAATTCAAAAATCGTTCACTTTTCGTTACCGCAAGATGAGAAATACGGAAATAGACGAGTCTATCTCCGTATTTGACCGAACCTGTATGCTATATGGATACAGCCCAGGTTATATTTCCCGATCAACTTTCTCCCGACTGCTGTAAGATTTGACAGAGTTACAGCGCTTGGATGATTTATAAATTTAATGGAATCAAACACGGCACCACCAATTTCCACATGTTAATTCAATAATAAAAAAAAAAGAATAATAGTTTTCCCACCCTAAGACTAGACTGTCCCTTTTTGAAAGTGGCGAAGAACGAGACAAGACATTTAAATAGAAAAAATACATTTAATAGAATAAATCAATCATAAAAAAGATCTATAAAACACATTAACATTACATAAAACAGATTATGATCTATAGTGCTACAAGAAAAAGAACACATAAAAAAAACTCTTATAAATGATGATACAAAAAAAATTCAAGAATGTCTTTATCATTCACAAAAACGCATGTGCCATTGTCTAAATAAACGATGTGCACATTGAAATATATAAAAAAGTATGTATCTTTACCTAGGTTTTAGTCTTTGAATTTATCTGACATCCTGCCGACCGCCACGTGGATTTCTCCACTTCTTTAGGAGGGACGGTCGCTCGTAGGTTAGATTTGGTTGTGTATAGCTTCTCAGTGTTAAGGCATCTAGGACAAGGCATCGAAGACAAGGCAACTAAATGAATCCACTGGCAGGCACTACGATGGCAGTTATTACATCTTGACAAGAACCATTAGTACAGTAAGTCCGGATCGATCAGCGATCATGATGGCCTTAGCCAGCCATTCTAGATGAAGCACCGATGTTAAAGGTCATATTTGTTAACTATATCGGTTGATTATTGGAGCTGTGTTTTACTACCCTCTCAACACGAAGTCTCTAGCTCTAATCTCTCTTGAAAAAACTTTTATTTCTTAATTAAAAAATTCCACCAGCCTTTGTCCATCCGATCCTTTGTTTCACTTTTATTCACACCTTCTTTCTTACTATGCCTTCGGCCATATGTAAATTGGTTTTACCCACTCTCGTAGCACTATGTACCTTTATTTATTTCAATATTCTTGATTTTAATTAAACAGATTTTAATACATGTTTTTCTTTTTTTTTTTTTTAAATTTGGACAAGCATTTATTATTTCTGTCTATATCCTGCTTCAAATATACTTCATACACGCATTACATTTATCGTCAAATGTGTACTTTAAAACCCAGATCCTTATCTTTTGATCATGTCTAACTTTCTCTGTTTTGCACGCTATTTAAGGGTTTTTTTTCTTTTAAACTTTACTTTCTTTCAAAATCGGATTTTAACTTGCATTTTATTTATATTTCTTTATCGCTTTATTTTTTTAACATACATTTCCAATATCTCTAATTTTATATTTTAATTTCACCAAAACTCGAACTTTGGAGGGTAAAAGATAAGAATCTTTTGATTCTAATTCCCTCTCTTTTTTTAATTAGTTGAAACATTTCTTTGTTCTGTAAATTTTTCCAAGCTCGCTTTTTCTTTTTTATTTTTTTTCTTCCAAACATAATATTTAATATTCTTTGAATGTCTAATATTTATATGTGTTACCGCAGTATGTGCAATCATCACATTACACCGTTCCCTGCTTTAAAATATTTTTTGTAAAAAAAAATTTTAAATTTTTGCATCGGATGCTAGATGCTCCCAACTACTGTTCAAACCTTTTAGATTTACGCATTTCTAATATGATTTAGTGATGAGGTTAATCTCTAGAGAGGCGACCAGGTAAATTATATCTCTTTCTTGATGACCCAACTGACATTGCCGAACCAATTTAATCTTGTCATAGCATTACATGCATTTTATTCCTACCTCATACTTGTATATACAGGTTCAGATCCACATGATATCTCTGTGACCTGATTAAACCTGTTCATACATCACACCCTGCAAATGATAATCCCCTAAGTGCCAACTCTGGTCACTATTACCGAGGTGGGTTGGGAGGCTGGCATCTTTTTGTCCAACTCTTCCATAAGCTCAGTATATTTTCTGATAGCTATTAATTTATACAAGGGGTTCTTTCCTCCATAGACTGGTCTCTGAACCATTGACTCGCGATATCTGTCCAATATCTAACTGGAAATCTTCATCCAGTGAGTCATTATGAGAATGGGATCTCTGTCCCTGTGTTCTCTGTATGATAAGATTTGGTGCACCGCAGAACATACATGAATGAATAACGAAGAAGGCATCACCCAATACTGTTCAGACCTATCTACCAATATCTAAACCTACATGCTTTCAGCCTCTATCTATGACCTCACACTTATTTATCATATGCTTTCTTATTTTATCATAATGTCCTTCATCCCTTTTTCCACTTATTGGCTCATCATTCTTTATGCTATCAGGATCAATATTACTGTCCAGGCTCCATGACTCGTAGTCCATTTCCATTTCCAATCTTGTTATCAGTAAATCCTTCCTTTATCTGTGACTGCCCTTAAGTCTTATCTGGTGGGTTCTCTTTTTCTATTGGCATCACCTCTGCCTCCTCTGGGATGTGGTGTTTGCTCTCTAGGCTCATGGCCCTCTGTCCTGTCATATGGATGCTTACCTTCCATCTCCCATCTCTGTCATTCAGTTTCCTGCCTCCTCAGGTTTCATCCCATAGAATATCCCTGGTTTTCTTGCTATCGTCCTTCCCCAGGATCCCATCCATTCTTTACTATCGGCGATTCTTTTAGAGGCGGTCCAGATTGCCCTCCATCTTCCTTTTGGCTGTCCCTGGTGGTGTCCAATGCACTCAGCAATACGGCCACCCAGTCCACCATCTTCCTCTCTGTACTGATTAGAGTTTATTCTATATCTTTTGGAAACCCGGGCCTAATTATCCGGAGTATCTGCATCTCAGATAATGGATTTGCAGTCATCATTTGTAACTTAGCCACTTGACGATGGAAGAATGTTATAAATGATTCCTCTGGTCTCCATTTATCCTGTTTTATCTGATGCAACATATCTTCTTGGAGTTACTCACTCCAATAACTGGTCTTCAATGCTTTATGATATCCTGCAAATGTGATGAGTTTCTGGAACAGTGAGTTCCACCAGACTTGAGATTCACCCTGCAAATGGCTGCAGGTGACTGCTATCTTGGCCTTTTCACTCATTCTACTGAATTTGAAGTACCATTCCAGGCTGTTCAAATGCTCCATCTGGCTTTCTCCAGGGTTTCCAGTGAAGACTTGGATCTTCAGAAATTGGTGGAAGCCCACAGGATAATTCATGCAATTTCCAGATCCCAGCATTCTACATTCTCCACTGGTTCTTGGTCCTATGTCCTCTATGTTGGTGCTGCTATTGGCTGACCTCCTTATACTCTCTTCAACTTTTGTATTTAACCCTGCTACTACCTTTGCCACCTGACTTAAATTCTCCTGTACACTCATCATCATCATTCTATGATCCTCCACTCTAACTACTTCCACCTCTTCATCTAACTGTCTTATCTCCCTTTCTGGTCACTCTATGTCCTTCTCCCAATCCAATCTTGATAACTCTCTACCTCTATTCTCAACTCTTTCTGATTTCTCATATGCACATGGCCCCATACTCCTTTGTTCATCCCTCTTAATCTCTTGGTGAAATCCATCCCATGCGTCCTTAGCCTTTGATTGCTGGGTGACCTCATTTCTCATTTCTTCCCTGACTTCAGCCATTCTTTTCCGGTTGTCTGTTTCTACCTTTACCATCCATTCTTCTATCCTTCTCTCTTGTTTATCCACAAATTCTTTCATGAATTGTTCTTGCTCCATCCTCATTTGCTTTAACATATCCATGATATTACCATAGGTTATTGTATCCTTTACTTTCATCTCCTCTTCATTTCCTTCTTTTACTTCCTCTTCTTGACCTTCCATTTTGGCTTGAGTCCTTGTACGCATAAATATGATTTTTATTTACCCTTCTTTATATCTGGAATGATTATTACTACTATTGACCGCTTCTGACTCGACTTATACCCAACTTCTTTCGACAGCCCTTATGTTTTCACTTTGATGAACTTTAGTATCTGTATTATTTATCGATCAGCATTCAGATCACTAGCCAACCCAAACATCCGCACTTTGATTCATCCTCTTGTTCGCCTGCCTTAGATTTGCCCGACTGCCTGTCCACCTTGATGATTGTCCTCTATTTTCCCACTCATCTACCTCTGACCCCTATATCTCAATTAAATGATGCACTTATATATTCTTTTAAATTTAACTTAAATACTATACTCATTCCTCTGTTGATGATATACATTATAAATTCGTTTTGTTTGACTGTATCTCCCACATTACCCTTCCGATATATATATTTTTCTACTCCTACATTTATAAAATTCGGCCACTTAAGGTTACGTCTGTTTTAAGCAAGATCATACACACCTATATATATTTTTTTTACTTCTCTTACACATGCGACTATTCTAGAATCACATATATATATATATTTTTCACTTAACTAAAAGACGCAACAATACTTATAGTTTCTTCAATTTAACTTATACACGCGAATTCCTTTTATCATTAAATATTTTATTTTTCCGCTTACTGGAACACGTGATTATTAATTCACACATATATCTTTCTTCATCTAACTTAGTTTCAACTATTTTAATCATTTAACCTTTATAACTACAACATTACTGAAACTGTTTCACTATTTTTAACTTAACTATTTTATGTTTTCGTTAATTAATTATATCCAGATAATCTATTCTTCAACTTTACCGGGCTATGCAACTATTTTTTTCTATTATTTAGCGTAAACTTTCATGAAACTTTGTGTTATTCTCTTTCTTTTTTTTTGAAACAATTTATATTACATTACAGCAATCATTTGATATAATCAGTTCTTTGTTCATTACAACTTGTCTAAATATTCTTGTCTCTGATTATATCCCTCACTGCGCATTTCAAACTTTCGTAATAATAACAAAAAAAATAATTCCCCCCTCTTTCTATTCTTTGTACACATTTGACGTGAAACACATATATGAAGTACTATAAAGCAAAAATTGGTAAAGGTTTACTTTAACGACCACAACATAAAAATCATGTTCGCCCTCTAGTTTTCAAAATTATAAGTAAATTATTATTCGAAAATCTTACGTATATACTACTATATTACAATTACATTAAAATTTATTAAAATGTAAAAGATAAAAAAAATATTTACCATTTTAAAAAAGTTGAAATAATTACACTAGATTAATTAAAATAATTAGTTTAAATTATTTGAAACTTAAGAATTTAAACTATCGGCATTTATAACTTAAGAATTTAAACTATCTCAATGGTTCTCGGTGGAATAGATGACAATGGGGAGCCATTAGTCATCGAAATCAACGAAACGTATTATTTCCACAGAAAATACCACAGGGGGACTACATAGAAAGCATTGGGTTTTGGTGGTATTGAAAGAGGTCAAGGAAGTGCTTCTTGACAGAAGTTGCGGATAGAACGGCTGGCTCATTGGAGGCCCTAATCCAGCAGTACATTTTACCAGGGACTCACATAATTTTAGATGGCTGGGCTGTGTACAATAATATCAGTAGACTTAGCAATGGGGTATACATGCATTCGGTTGTTGTCCACCAGGACAACTTCATGAATCCCGAAGACCAAGACATACATACCCAGAATATTGAGAATATGTGGATGAGGGCCAATCATAAGCTGAAATTCCAATCTGATACCAGCAGGGCTTTATTTTTATCGTACCTCCAAGAATTTGCCTTCAGCAGTAGATATAGCACTGCCGCCTTTTTCTCCAACTTCCTGCTATGCATAGGGAATAATTATGCTTAAAAAGTTAATTTTTTATTTTTTTATCTTTTTAATTAATAAATATTTACTGTAATTGTAATATAAGAGCAGATATGTAAGATTTTAGTTCTAATTTTAAAAACTAGATGGCGAATATGCCCTGGTCACTAAAGTAAACCTTTATCCAAAAATTTATCCCTTCGTCTTCGCTTCTCGCCACTTTAACTTACAACGCTAATTTTATATATTGAAACATATCTATTTTTTTTTTTTTAGAAAATAATTACGTTATCTTATGAACTTATTTAACATGTTATTATTAATTGCACAGAAATTTCAGATCCCGGAACTGGCCCCCAAAATATGTAACGGGCACACAACGATCGAAGGCTAAACTTCCCTTTTATGTGTACATAATGGGAAATTCTATAATTCAAAAATCGTCCACTTTTTGTTACCGCAAGCAGAGAAATACAGAAATAGACGAGTCTATCTCTGTATTTGACCGAACCTGTATGCTATATGGATACAGCCCAGGTTATATTTCCCGATCAACTTTCTCCCGACTGCTGTAAGATTTGACAGAGTTACAGCGCTTGGATGATTTATAAATTTAACGGAATCAAACACTGCACCACCAATTTCCACATGTTAATTTAATAATGAAAAAAAAAGAATAATAGTTTTCCCACCCTAAGACTAGACTATCCCTTTTTGGACATGGCGAAGAATGAGACAAGACAGATTTAAATAGAAAAAATATATTTAATAGAATAAATCAATCATAAAAAAGATCTATAAAACACATTAACATTACATAAAACAGATTATGATCTATAGTGCTACAAGAAAAAGAACACAAAAAAAAACTCTTATAAATGATGGTACATTTATAAATCGTCATTCTGGGTATTTATCAAAAAAAAAATTCAAGAATGTCTTTATCATTCACAAAAATGCATGTGGCCATTGTCTAAGTAAATGATGTGCACATTGAAATATATAAAAAAGTATGTATCTTTACCTAGGTTTTAGTCTCTGAATTTATCTGACATCCTGCCGACCACCACGTGGATTTCTCCACTTATTTTGGGAGGGACGGTCGCTCATAGGTTAGATTTGGTTATGTATAGCTTCTCAGTGTTAAGGCATCAAGGACGAGGCATCAAGGACAAGGCATCGAGGACAAGGCAACTAAATAAATCCACCGGCAGGCGCTATGATGGCGGTTATTACATTTTGACAAGAACTATTAGTACAGTAAGTCTGGATTGACGAGTGATCACGATGGCCTTAGCCAGCCATTCTAGATGAAGCACCGATATTAAAGGTCATATTTGTTAACTATATCGGTTGATTATCGGAGCTGTGTTTTACCACCCTCTCAACACGAAGTCTCTAGCTCTAATCTCTCTTGAAAAAACTTTTATTTCTTAATTAAAAAATTCCACCAGCCTTTGTCCTTCCAATCCTTTGTTTCACTTTTATTCACACCTTCTTTCTTACTATGCCTTTGTCCATATGTAAACTGGTTTTACTCACTCTCGTAGCACTATGTATCTTTATTTATTTCAATATTCTTGATTTTAATTAAACAGATTTTAATACGTTTTTCTTTTTCTTTTTTTTAAATTTGGACAAGCATTTATTATTTCTGTCTATATCCTGCTTCGAATACACTCCATACACGCATTTCGTTTATCGTCAAATGTGTACTTTAAAACCCAGATCCTTATCTTTTGATCATGTCTAACTTTCTCTGTTTTGTGCGCTATTTAAGGGTTTTTTTTCTTTTAAACTTTACTTTCTTTCAAAATCGGATTTTAACTTGCATTTTATTTATATTTCTTTATCGCTTTATTTTTTTAACATACATTTCCAATATCTCTAATTTTATATTTTAATTTCACCAAAACTCAAACTTTGGAGGGTAAAAGATAAAAATCTTTTGATTCTAATTCCCTCTCTTTTTTTAATTAGTTGAAACATTTCTTTGTTCTGTAAATTTTTCCAAGCTCGTTTTTTCTTTTTTATTTTTTTTCTTCCAAACATAATATTTAATATTCTTTGAATGTTTAATATTTATATGTGTGACCGCAGTATGTGCGATCATCACAATATATATATATATATATTATGATTCGATGTCTGTATTTTTCAAGCAATATACATAATTATATAACTGAATATTTGTAAATACAGTAAGTAAATAATTAAAAAATATTTTATCCATTTAGGAGTGCTTACAATTATCCTAGTAATCTGTGTCAACTAAAGCTTTGAAATGCTAACTTCCCCACAATTCCATGATCTTAACATTTGCTGCTTGCCTGTTAATTAAGTCATGTTTATATTTGTATATTAGCATAGCTTCCTTTTTTTTTCTTTTATTGTTATTTTTTTCAATTTGCAATATTTTTACACTGTTAAAATTGACGTCAAAACCATAAATACATGATTTATTATGGTTATAAAAAACAGATGCTGAAATATTATTATCTACTATGCAATTTTGTTTCGATTTCTGAACACGTTTTAATAATAGCAAGTGTTCTTTAGTTCTTTTTTCCAATGTACATCTAGATTCACCTATATATCCACTGCCACACCCACATATCCATTTATAAATGACACAATTTTTATTTATAAATGAGGTTTTATCTTTGGAGTTATTTATTAATTTGTTTAATGTAGGAGGTGTGTAAAATGCAATATCACATATATCTTTATAAATTTTCCTTATAAACTTTACTTGATAATTTGAAATATATGGGATTGATATCCATATTTTTTTATTAGCAGGAGAATCAATATTATTATTAAAATTTTTATTTTTATATTTTGTATTAAAATCTCTAATAACATTATATATGTGATTATAACTGTAGCCAACATTTAATAATTCATTCGAATTTACTTCAATATTTTTGCCTTTATCTGATGAATATTTGCAAAGACTATTATTTCTAAATAAGAAGGACTTCAAACCTGCCACTTTGTGTGACATTGGCACTTTTGATTTATATGGAATATAACCTCTTTTTACTATTGGTTTAATGGTCATACAGTAATCCAGCATGCATTAATTTCTAGTTATTTTAAGATCAAGAAACTGAATGCACATTAAATCTTCATCTGTTTTTATCCATCTTAGGCCTTTCAAACCATGTAATTCCTTAAACAACTTATTAATTGTATTTGGTTTACCACATAAAAAAACATCATCAACATATCGATAATATGCAGTAATATTTTTTTGATAATATTCCTTTTTCAAAATATTTTCTTCATATGTAGAAATTATAAAATTACATATTTGAGCAACAGTAGGTAATCCCATGGGCCATCCATTACACATTTTGTAAAAATCCTTATTAAAAACTGCATAAATATTTTTATCAATAAAATTTAATGTTTCAATTATAAACTTTATTATTTTCACATTAACATTTTTTAAACTTAATGCATTGGAAATCATTTCAATAGATGCCAATCGATCAATTGATCCATACATTTCACTAACATCTAGAGTACATCTAAAAAATATGGATATCAATCACATATATTTCAAATTATCAAGTAAATTTTATAAGGAAAATTTATAATGATATATGTGATATTACATTTTATACACCTCCTACATTAAACAAACCAATAAATAACTCCAAAGATAAAACCTCATTTATAAATAAAAATTGTGTCATTTATAAATGGATATGTAGGTGTGGCAGTGAATATATAGGTGAATCTAGATGTACATTGGGAAAAAAAGACTAAAGAACACTTGCTATTATTAAAACGTGTTCAGAAATCGAAACAAAATTGCATAGTAGATAATAATATTTCAGCATCTGTTTTTTACGACCATAATAAATCATGTATTTATGGTTTTGACTTCAATTTTAACAGTGTAAAAATATTGCAAATTGAAAAAAATAACAATAAAAGAAAAATAAAGGAAGCTATGCTAATATACAAATATAAACATGACTTAATTAACAGGCAAGCAGCAAACGTTAAGATCACGGAATTGTGGGAAAGTTAGCATTTCAAAGCTTTAGTTGACACAGATTACTGGGATAATCGAAAGTGCTCCTAAGTGGATAAAATATTTTTTAATTATTTAGTTACTGAATTTACAAATATTCAGTTATATAATTACATATATATATATATATATATGTGTGTCTGTGTGTGTGTGTGTATTGTAATGATATACATATATGCCATTATATCACTGTCAATAAAAAGGTAAAAAGAAAGATTAATAAAATCACTCTCAATTAGAATTGTAAAAATATTAATAAAAACTTTATTTAAAACAAAATATATAATTTACACAGATGGAAAACTATTAAATAATTAAAAGTAAGTTAAAGTTAAAATCTAAAGATAAAAGTTTATTTTAAAATAATGTAAAAGAAAAAAGAAATACTGTTCATTAGAAAAACTATTCAAAGATTATGTTTAAATCTTAGTAGAGTGGAAATTATTTTTTTATGTAAATGAAATGATTCAATGGCAAACAGGCCTTTGAGGGCATTTAACTGTCATCAAATGAGAGATCAATTAAAATAATTTTTGGTAATAAAATCTTATGTTCCTACTCAAAGGTAAACTGTCCAATAAACAATGTGAATGAACACATGGTCCACAGAGAAAATCATCATCACCAATAACATCAGCACAAAGCCAAACAAGATTGATCCTGCAATTTTATGAAAAAGAATTCAAATGATATAAAAGGGAAGAAAACTTTGGTTAAGTGGAGTTTTGTTCTTTGATATTGCTCTTGTTGTTTACATAATTTAAGTATATTTACTTGTATTGTGAACCTCAAAAATGTAAGTGTCATACAATACATTAGTTTCCCATATTTGTACCAGCTGAGGTGACCTCCAGAGATGGCTCCTGAAAAGCAGAAAACAATTGACTGGTTTTCCCAAAAACAATATTGATACTAAATGGACTTCAATTGGAGTTGTGTGATGTTTCATGAACTGCTAAGATGGACTTCAAATAACCTACAGCCATGGAAAGTATGAAGTTTAATAATCTAAGAACTTTTCAAATACTTAAATCAAAATGGTACCTAACCCATAAAGTCTCTTATCTGACTAAGCAGAAATTTAAATTATTTATTATATTTTTTTAATATGTTTATTATTATTATTTCCATTCTTGTAATTTATTTTAAATTAATAATTTAAGAATAAGCACAAATGACTGCATAGATTCATAAGATTAGATTAGATTATGTGGGGTTCATTTTGGATTATTTGGCTCATAGTTGAATTGATGCTGGTGGAGGGATGTATGGCATTTTATATCAAGGTGATATAAAGAGGCACATTAGATTTTCATCCATGTTAGCATAGAGGGCTTAGTACCCACCTGAATGCATCACCAAAAGTGTAGCCATCACCTTGTTATTGGGGATTTCTTATGCTTTATGGATAGGGACTATAAGATGGCAAAGACTGCACTCCCTCCATATGGAACATTTATTTTTCTCAATATTTTTATATATGATTCTTTTACCAGACAGATGCAAATTCCTGTGCTGGATGAGGATTACTTACTTAATAATATCATGCTACAGACACACAGTCCTGCCAGCATGGTTTCATGTTAATGTCTTCATGTTGCACTGGTTGCATCTGTATATCAGGAAGCTAGTGTTGGTTTAGCTGAGAACTTGTAGCCTGATGTCAAATGTTTTGAAAGTCTTTATATATGTATTCTATATAGTCTATTTATGCTTAACACTATAAAATATTAAATTATATAAAAACTTCCAACTATGCATATTAAATATAATTTAAGTCTATCTAATTATGTTAGATAATCTAATCCTCAAATCTGTTTTATATATGCTATGTGTTTTATAAATATTTGTCTTATTAGTGCTGGTAGTGACTTACTATTTTATCTTTATTAATAATACTTTGAAATATACAATTAAAAATAAGTTTGAAATTTATATTATAAAACTCAGCTACTTTATGAGCTAGTAGCTAGGGCTACTGGTCAATAAGTGTTGAATCATACTCATACATATTTGCCTACTTTATAAATTATCTAGGTTCTAATAGTCTAGTGGCACCCTGGTATGGCAGATAAAGAAAGAGTTACTGCCTGATGATTATAATATATATATATATATATATATATATATATATATATATATATATATATATTCAAAACAATACAATGATTAATACAGTAAAACAATATTTAAAAAAAAAACAAATATAATAGAAGTACTTTCAACTATCTATGTAGTCGTTATCAACTAGATTCAAATTCTATTAGAAAAAACCGTTACAAATGTAAACAAAAAGTAATATGTAGATTAATAAATAATTCAAAAAATAGATGTGATATTTTAAATCAAAGTTGTGCAATATATAAATGGCTGTGTATTTGTGGATAGGCATATATTGGGGAATCTCGATGTACATTGGAGAAAAGATCAAAGGAGCATTTGTTGTGATATAAACGAGTACAAAAATCAAGACAAGAGAATGTTAGAAATGATGATGTATCACCATCAGTATTTTTTGATCATAATGTAACATGTAATTATGGTTTTGATTTTGATTTTGATAAAGTTAAGATTTTGTGTATTGAAAGAAATAATAATAAACGCAAAATTAAAGAAGCTATGTTAATAAAAAGTGAAAAGCAACATTTGATAAACAGACAGGCTGCCAATATAAAAATTAGTGAATTGTGGGAAAATTGATGTATGACGTATTACTTTTTGTTTACATTTGTAATGTTTTTTTCTAATAGAATTTGAATCTAGTTGATAACGACTACATAGATAGTTGAAAGTACTTCTATTATATTTGTTTTTTTTAAAATATTGTTTTACTGTATTAATTATTGTATTGTTTTGAATAATTATATATATTTAATTATAATTGGAATACAAACATTGATTATATATATATATGGGTGTGTGTGTATGTGTATAGTATTCAAGTTGACTTTTAATACTGTAAACTGTAATATTCATAGGATTAATGATTTTAATTTACTACTCACCTATTTAAATTTCAAGCTGACATAATTTGAATATTGTTTAATCATCGATTCACTGTGTCAGTTATATATGTATAATAATCAAGCTTTTTAATCATCCTTTGCCTAATATTTAATCCATTTACACATAACAAGACCTGTTACTTGTTCATGTTCCAAAACTACAAATTTATATTGGCATGTATATCAACCATACTGATGGAATATAGTTCGTTTTACCCAAGTATATAAATTCAAAGAGTAAATATTGCTTTATTTGACAATATATAGTACATTCAGGTATATAATAAGCCTGTATTTCAGTTATTACATAGTAGAGATGTCTGCCCATCCCTCATATATGTATTAAATGAGTTATATCCTGTACATGAGCGGTCAGATTGATTTTAGGTTAACATGAGTGTGATGAGAATCTCAGCCTCTGGGAGGCCTTTGAGCGTTCCATCATCAGATTTTCAATTGGATGGATGGTTGAAGACTTGGAGTGTAGAGTAGATTGAAGCCTGTCCATCAAAGTATGAAGATTGGCCATCTTAATATATATCTGAACACTTATTGCATATATGTGCAGAGATGATAATCTGGCCCAACTGATGATTGCTGGTTTAGCATGAAATACCTATATTGGTGATTATTTATCTTTTCGACATATATGTGTTCGAGTGTATCAGTATTATGAGAGTATAGAATGGGGGGTCGCGTGAAAGTCTGTGTTCATATACCCTATATATTAAATAAAGTTCTTGCAGAACTGCAATAAATGTTTTAAAGATATGGAATTATTCTACCCTAACCCTTGTCAATGTTTATCTTTTTAATATGGCCATGTACTTAAATCACTATTATTGCAATCTAATAAGTATTATTAAGAATGTGATGATATCTAATTTATATCTTGATGACACAAAACTTTAATCGTAGCAGAAATGTTTATAATGTGATTTTTTTTAATAATTCATAAGTCCAAAGCATAACAACTATTCATGCGTAACTGCTATTTATATAACATTTCTTAATATACAGATATCTTCTATTATTCTAAAACCACTTTTAAATTTAGTTTGTTTTTTGTTTGGTTTAAGTGATAAATTTGCTAATGATAACTTGCAATAATTTTGCTATAAATCTTGTATAGAATTAATAGAAAAGTAATAAATCTGTAATTTTTAATATATTTTTTTACTTTTTAAAATATCACTCTCATATTAGTTTAATCATTTGATATGTGTTCAGCTTTTAAACATACGTTATGAAGTTTTGTCAACAATTTATTTATTTCTTCATTTATTTCTTTTTTAGATAATAATAGGTTTATCCTTTCCTAAGACTGTTCTCTTGTTTATAGATTTAATTGTATTTCTCATTTCTTTATTTAAAATACTTACAATTTCAGAAGATGTAATAATTGTAGAGATTATTTTGTTTTTGTATTTTTTGTTATTAGTTGGCTTTTTTTATACAGAATCCTTCCATATATCCTTCTTTTGAATAATAACCAATCTTTTCTTTTTAATTGATGAAACAATTTTCCTTCTATTATTTTTTTTTTCAATACCAAGAAGTAATTTTATACTTCTGAGATCTAAATTATCTTTTATGGTTTTTCTTACCCAATTATAGTTATATATTTTTTTATTTTCACATTCCAACATTTCTTTGTACAATATTAAATCTGATTTAGAAATATTGTTACTTGTATTCATTGTAGTGTAACGTAAAGCATAGTAATACCTCACCTGTTAAATTTATTTTGAGTTCTACTTTTGTTTATGCTATTTTTAAAATTTATTATTTGCTTAACCATTTCATCATTATGTTTTTAATGAATATTTCAATGTTTTTTTTTTTTTCATTTTTGTATTTGTATAATAGATATTAAAACAAGCAAAACTCTCCATACAGTAGTGTCACTCAGTGCAAGCCAGAGTAATCAATGGATGCCAGAAGGTTTGTGCATAAAATTCCTATTTACTGCCTATTCATCCAATATTCCCAGACTAGTTTCTGGCTTGTGGCCTTCATCAGTGAGAAGCCTTGGATCTGAGAGCACTGCACCTAGATCTTAGAAACTAGTTTGGAAATATTGGATGAGGAGGCACTAGATAGGGATTTTATTCACCAGCCTCCTAACATCCATTGATTACTCTGTCTTGCACTGAGTGGCACTAGTGTATGGAGAGTTTTGCCTATTTTAATAACAGTTATGAGCAAGCATAAGAAATGGTGATCATGTGATGTTTAGTGGTTTAACACAATCCTGCCTAATAGGATAGTGGTGGCTGTGGTTATTAAAGAACTATATATGACTATATAAACTAATAAGTTTAGATTGAAAATATTGTGTTTTCAATTTAATCCTCAGTTTTGTAGTTAAGTAGAGATATATGATTATATAAGCTAATGAGCTTAGATTAAAAATATTGTGTTTTTAATTATTTCTCAGTTTTGTAGTTAAGTACGATGGCTGCTGGAGGGTTGCATTAGATTCTAAGATCTAGATGCATTGCTCTCAGATTCAAGGCTCCTCACTGATGAAAGCCACAAGCCAGAAACTATTCTGGGAATATTGGATGAGTAGGCATTAGATAACCGATTTTATACACAAGCCTTCTGGCATCCATTGATTACTTTGGCTTGCACTGTGTGGCACTACTGTATGGAGAGTTTTGCCTGTTTTAATAACAATTGTGAGCAAGCATAAGAAATGGTGATCACATGATGTTTAGTGGTATAATAGATATTTTATATCAAGAATGTTTTAATACTTGCAAGTTTATATCTTTATTGAATTTTTTGATCTCAATGCAAATGATTTATTATTTTTAATTATTTAGTTTTTATTTGTAATTGAAATGAAGACATTTTCTTTGAATCATTATATACAAAAATTAAATGTTCCTCTTAATTTATATTCATTTGGGTATTTTATTCTAAATCTTTATTCTGTTTGTCATATATAAATCAACATAATTATGTGGTACACATGAATAAACCATCAATATACATTCTATATTTAATGTTTGAGTTTTTTTAGAATAGGGTTCATAATTCTCTTTTAATTAATATGTTAATGCTAAACTATGAATTATATCATTCATTAATATCCTATTAACCATAATTTGTCCATTATGGAAAATTCATTTTTAAATGTGATTGTGTGACTTGATCTATCCATTTCAGGTTATCAATTATAATTTGTTTTTGTTTTATTAACAACAATTCCTTATAATTTTGAACTATTCAACTAATGGTTTCATATGGTTCAGTGACATGAAAAAATAAAAATTATAGAAAGGATAGATATCACAAAACTTGATGGTTCCACAATAGATCAAAATTATAGAAAAAATATTATTAAAAAGTGGCTGATAATAAAATAGAATAAAATTCTGAAATAGATACAGACTTCAGTCACATTTTAAAGTAATTTCTATATAATAATTTAATTGTGACTTATGATACCAAAAAAATTGTTTAATCTTTAATCTAACATTAAGGTATTAAAAAAAAGAAAATCATTAAATCTCTTCTAATAGAATGTTCAAACATTGTATGAAAAGGAAATGTTAATGAGTATTAATTACTATTACATTATCTATCATTATCAGTTTAATATGTGACAGTGTGAATAAAAATTCTACTGAAATGAATTATTGGTAAAAAAAATAAGATGGAACAATTAAATTTTTGCTTATATTTGCATAAAGTAAATCATAAATTAAACCATTAAATATAAGAATATATAAATTCACATGTAAGCACAAAATTGTAGGTGTTAGAACATTTTAGATTTATTACACAAATATAAAAATTATATATATATATTGAAAAAATTATTAATGTTTTAATCACAATAAGTTATAGATGAAAAGAAATGATTAAGCAAATAACATATTTAAATAATGATGTAAGTAAAAAAACATTTAAAATATAGTTGAAAATAACCAATTTAAAACAAAATTTAAAGTAAAATATAGTTAATAAACTATGGATTTCTATGTCTTGGGTCAACAATATATTAAATAAAATTAATAACATTTGTAAAAAAAAAAATTTCAATAAAAATCAGGATATATTTAAATAAATTTATAAATGTCTGCAAAGACAAAATAAATAAGGCAAAACTCTCCATACAGTAGTGCCACTCTGTACCAACCAGAGAAATCAACGGATGCCAGAAGGCTTGTGCATAAAATCCCTATCTAATGTCTACTCATCCAATATCCCCAGACTAATTTCTGGCTTGTGGCCTTCATCAGTGAGGAGCTTTGGATCTGAGAGCACTGCACCTAGATCTTAGTATCTAATGCAACCCTCCAGAAACCACTTTTTATCTGTACTTAACTATAAAACCATGAGAATGAAGTTGAAAACACAAAAATATTTTCAATCCAAGCTCAAAACAAATGTAAATGATTGTCCAAGTGCAATATATGGTGTGAAATATAGTAACATTTTCATTGTATTGACAAACCCTAACCTTCATCATATATTATTTAACACCTACACACAAATTTTAACAAGCAAAGTAAATAAACAATGATAAATCAGTATTTTTGGATCATTAATAAAAGTTATTAGGCCATATAAATGATAGGAAAAAATATATAAAAAAATATAGTTGATTGTAAATTAGAAATGAGTAATGAACAAATTTCCAAACAGTATTCAAATTAATTCAGTCTAAATTTAACTAAGTGATAATGCTAAAAAAAAGCATCTTTAATATCAAGAATATGATGTTTAAAGTATTAAAATCTGGTTTGGATAAAGTAAATATATTAAATTGGAGAAATCATTTTTATTGAGAAGTTTCATAATTATGTTTAAACATCTTATTTTAATAAATACATTGATTTAATGAGAAAGTTTATTTCCAAATCTCTTATAAGGCAAATTTTAAAGTTCAATAAATTTTCAACAAAAATGACCTCTTCAATGTGCTCAACATTAAAATTTGTAATGTGATAAGTATACTTCTGTATCTAATTGATTTACAGTTGCAAACCGTCCTGTGGGTTAAGCAATAAAATTTATTATTATTTCCACAACTCAATAGCAGTTTTGAATTATTTAATATTGATAATTAATCTACTCAAACCAAAAATTAAATAAATACAAAATCTTTGAATTAAATTTCTCAGAATTTATTACGTTTAGTCATAAACATCAAATACAACAAAATATCAGTAATATGAGCAAGTTTATATATATATTGATATAAAATAGGAATACAAAATAAAGAGTAAAATCTCTTCTTATAGATGCAAATACCATAAATTCTAAGACTTACTAAAATTATTATATTGGCAATGATATATCTTTAAGATTTGTTTAAGACTCATTTTACCACTTTAGAAATCAGATATCTCCTATCTCTTATTTTCCTTTGCAGCAGATGACTTTTTTAGACTGATAAATTTCCAAATCTCATGATAAATTTGTTTGGATATGAGAAACATTTAAGATAAAAATTTTGGAGACAAATATCCATTTAGATATGCCAAGTTTTTAATATAATTCATTTATTCGTTAGAGGAATGACTAATTACATAGAGTCGTAATTACATATTCCAATTATAGTTAAGTCAGATACTTTTCTGAATTTGCTTCTAAGTAATATTTTTTAAACCTTTATTAATATAATAATTAATAAAACAAGATACAAAATGTGTAACTTGCTTTTAAGCTTGTACTAAAATGTTCACTAGATGGAGCTTACCACTAGCTCCTAACAAGCTTTAATTATATAATTAAAGTGTCGAAAGAGAAAGAATAAAAGAATTGATAAGAATGTTTCCCAATTCTTGATATTCAAAACTTAAATCATGAATAGAAAATTTAAGATATAATTTATTTTAGTTGTTATATTTCTCTGAAATTTTCTTGGTCAATATATATAAAATCTTATAAATATTTTTCATTAATGTATTACTGATCTATATAGGTAAATTATGTGAGAGGAAACTAATCTTTCAGACATGCGCTATAGATATTAATTTTTCATTTGAATTAAAATGCTTACAAAAGAATTAAGTTTAGCCGAGAGGTCATCGCAGCTGCCTTGCAAGTAAGTAGTTGGTTGCAGACGGTTGTGGGTTCGCGTCCCGGCCGATGCTATGACATATGGAAAAAAAAAAAGAATTAAGTTCCTGAATTGACCATAGTCAATAGGTATTGTTTTATATATATACAAATAAGCTTCAAGCAAATGCGATTGGCTTATATATAATGTTTATTATTATTCTAAATAATGTTATAGCTATATTTTATAGCTGTCTAGTTTGAAATAAAAGCATTAATGCTATTATTAAAATATATATTAAAATTCTTCAAACATATAATTTTTATTTGTCTGCAAATAGTGATATCAGTATTATAATTCTTTAATTCAATATATTTTATGTAAACGTATAAAAGAAATACCAGTACTTTGAAATTAATCATTTTGAATATATGTAGCTGATTAAAAATTCTCGATTGTTTGAATGTGAATTAAAATTTGATTTCATTTTTTTGTAAAGGGAGATGTTTACTGTTTTCTTAGAGATGTTTTATTTTTATTTTTCCCGAGCATCAGTAGTATTGCTAGAGGGCGTTTCAAAATCCCATACTAAAAGAAAAAGATAAAACAAATATATATATGTATGTGTATTTGAATGCATATAAGACTTTAATATTATATCAAAAACAGTAATGAATTTAAATGTTTGCTTTTTTTTTTTTTTTTACAAAAAGCAAAATATTTTTTATTCTATGGTCATTATATGATCAAGACTTCTGGGTCTATAAGAGAGCAATTATGAGTTAACACGCACATTTATACAAAACAAATTTTTACAGACTACTTTTTTTTTTAAATTTAAATAAATGCAATAATATGCTGAAAATATTAATAACAATATTTATTGAAAGCAGATACTTTAAAATTATAAATACGTTTTCAAGAACAAGATCACATTAATCCTATAACCAAAATTAAATAATTATCAATATTCTCCTCACACAATGCAAGCCACATTTTCTGCTTTTTAAATTAGACTCCCTTATCCTTACTAGCAGTAATAGTCTAAGATTAATAAATTAAATTATATTAGACTTAATTCTGGGAGTCATTTGATAGGTCATTATCAAACTACAATGATTCTAATATTTTAAAGCAATCTCTCATGAATGATAAAGTATTCAAGTTACATGTATTTAACTACGTACACATCACGTAAAAGTATTAATGGAATAACTCATTCTTTCAAATGTATTTTTAGATTAAATAAATGTATCTCACTTTTAAATTATAAATTATTTACCAAAAGAAAGTAGTTGAACTTCAATGATAATAGTAATGCTTCTATATATGGATACAAGTGATTCTCACGAAGACAGACATTAATAAGTTAATACTCAGTAAATACTATATGTATACCAGATGTATATTATAACGGTCGGGGGGAATGTCTCTATACTATCTGCCATACAGAGTGCCACCAGGACATTTGAATCTGGAAAATTTCTATAGTAGGCAGATACTTCTTGTTAAGATTCCATTTTTACTTCGACCGATATGCCCCAGTCACTAAGCTCATGGAGTAGCTGAAATTTAATGATATAAACTTTTAAACACATTTTTAATAAAGAAAAAAAAGATAATAAAATAAGCCAATTTATTTTCGCACATATATAAATTTGAGGAATAAATTATTTAATATTGCTTTAATTTTTGTTATTATTATTTTTTTAAACTTAAGTTCTGTTTTCTTAGTAAGTCTCCACAAATAGATATTTTATACAATTTAATAATTTGGTAAACATAAATATGCTACATAGACTACGCATTTATATACTCGATTCTTTTTTTTTTACTCCAGGCTACAAGTTCGCATCCAAACCAACACCAGTTTACTGATATACCGATGTGACCAATGCAAAATGAGGATGTTAGCATACAAAATACCATGCTGACAGGAACATACATCTGTAGCATGATATCATTTAAAAAAGAATGATCCTCATCCAGTACCGGAATATGCATCTGTCTGGTGAGGTAATCATTGAAAAAATATATATACTATACATGCTCTATAATGGGGATTGCGGTCTTGGCCGTCTTACTATCACCACCCAAAGTGTAAGGAGATCAATGGTGCATGGAATATGTCTATGTCCATTGGCAATATTATGGCTACACTTTTGGCCTTGCATTCAATGGGATGCCCTGATGCTAATGTGGTACAAGGAATGATAATCCAATGTACCTCTCCACATCACATTGACATAAAACATCTGTACATCCATCTACCAGCACCAATTCAACTACAAGACAAATAGTCTGAAATTAACCCACTTAAACTAACAATCTTACAAATCTATGCAGCCAATTACACCTATTTTTAAATTTAATACAAGTTAATAATTTAGTTGAACAAAACAACAAACCATAAAAAAAATTTAAAAAAAATGGAAATGATTTATTAAAAAACTTAATACATAAATAAAAAGATTATTAACTGATTTAGAGTTTTATTGCTGGTCAGATAAGAGTTCACTTATTAGTTATACTTTCTTATGAATTAAACACTTATTAAAGAGATATATTTAAACAGTTTAATTGACAAAAGTTTATACTTCCCATTCGGTCTTGATGACTTCTCCAGATTTCATACAGTTTATGGATGTCCTTGCCGATTATATTATTTGCTTATACTTTCTTTGGAGACAACCACTACAAACCATTCTTTTGGGAATAGTGATCAGGGAGACTGTCTCAGTTGGCATAAATGAAGAAAACTAAATCTCCTGTGAGACTTCTACATCATGGAGTCTTCACTATAGCTAGCGGCAATTCATAGATTAATAGTCAGATTCATCATAATATTCAATTATTTCATCTTTTATAATTTTTGGTCTCTCTTATCATTAATTCTCCAGATCAATCACACATGATGTCCTTTGTTTGAATTGGTCCTGATATTTTCCTTTTTGGCCCATGCCTGGCTTGGACAATCTGTTCCAGAGCAGGAAACAAATAATCTTTAATTTTTTTTTCTCTTATCTGATCTTTACATTACAAAGTGTCCAAGGGATCATTTGCTTTACATTCAATTAATAGAACAATCATTTCCATTCCCTAAGATTTAAAAATAATTCTTTTAAATAGAAACTAGTTAACACTTGTTTCTGTTTTCTTTTATATTACCTTTTAACAAAAAAAATATTAATCTTTAGATCCATTTTTTTTTACATTAACTTACTTTTAAGAAAACATCTAGAAGGCAAGGAATAGACAAAAGAAATTTACAATTTGTTATGAATGCATAAAGTAATGAACAGAATGTTAAGTTTATTCTGTTTATTATTATAACGAATTAATATTAATTATTTAGTAGCCCAGCAGTAGATTTATGATTATTAATTTTCCAATTAATCAAAATATGCAAAATTTATTTTCTTTCATCAGTAACTTTTTAAAATAAATTATATAGAATGTCTGTAAAATAAAAAAAGCATAACTTTTACAATGTTTTTTTTTTTTAAAAAAGTGAAATGTTAAAATCACTTTTGTTAAAGATATTATTATATACTATACAATAAAAGTGTAATGTAAAATATTACTTTTTTCAATATGTAAAATTAAACATTAATTTTATGTGATAGCCTGTTAATTTTAATCAAAGTGTAAAAGACCATTCTAAACTCAATGAATACCTCCACATCCTGTTTATAAACATTAGTATTACGAAGCATTGAAGTAAGTACAAAGCGTACCTGATGTGTTAAATGTTTGATTATTAGAAATACTAGAGATAAAATAAACAGGATGATGAAAGTATAATAGAACAGAATGAGATAGGAAATAACAAAATTATGAATTTATTAAAAAATTATGGAACAAATAGAGCAGAATATATATATATATCAAGAATTTGAACAATAAAGTATGCATTACAGGAGTTCAACGTAGACCACAGGATTCAAAATCATACACAAATCTGTGAGATTCTGTTAAAATTCAAACTTTAAATTCTCTCTAGGTAAAAATTATCATATATTTATACATTAAATCTGTTTTATATTTTTATTGGTAATTTACTTATATGTTGTTATTTATGTCTTAGTAGTTAATGTAAATGTTTTGTTCTGAGTTATTGATTTCTGGGTTGCTGCTGATGTATTCTTTATTTTTTTTTGCTAGGACTGCACAATGATTTACATCTTTTATTTTTCTCCCACCAGTTTTTATAAAAAAATAAAATCTGTCATATTCATATTTGCCTCTCTTTGTAGAGGTTTGTATCCTCTTTTCCATGGCTCATAGCTTGACCTAACACTGTCAAACATAGTTAATAACTAAGCAACTTGCTAGGCCATATTTCATTCCATGCCTAATAGCTTTGTTTCACATTTGGCATGAAGTTATGACATGCAATACATATGATTTGATGCTCAGATAGAAAGATCATGGTTAACACTCTCAACTTAGCCAGTTGGCACCAAAAGAATGGAGTAAATAGCTCACCAGAGCACCATCTGGTGCATCACTGGTGCTTTAAGTTTTCCTGATGCTCCTCACCCCAATAATGATTTCATAGTGTGTTTTTATATTCTTCATACATAGTTGGTCTTATGAATAATGACTTCCATGAAATCTGGGCTTTATGTCTGTTTGTGATAGCTAATTTGGCTTCTTATCACAAAATACTGCTTCAAACTCCTCAATTTTTCCACAGGAGCTTCTGCCAATGGGCCATTAAACATATGAACTTTTAAAAATTGATTCACCATGACCAGGTTATTTTGACTTGACACACTTATTATCATACCACCACCCTCTCAGTCAGATGAATCAATCTCACCATCTTTTTTTTATATTTGGCCTCTATTTGTTCCACCTCTTGACTATGTTTTTGGTTTCTATTTTAAGCATTTCTATTTCTTTATGTGTTTTATTCCTGCATTTTACCTTTCTTTATCTATTCTGTCATTTAATTTTCTCTTATTCTGTTCTATTTGTTCCATCATTTTTTAATAAATTCATAATTTTGTTATTTCCTATCTCATTCTGTTCTATTATACTTTCATCATCCTGTTTTTTAATTTGTGCTTTCCCAAATTCCATTTTGCTTTAGATTATTTACTTCTCTTAATGTATATTTGAAATAAAGTGTCTGCCTAATCTTGAAAACCCTCAGTCTCTATTACATTCCCAACTGACTCTATCAAAACCTTTCTATTTTTCTGCTCACATTTTCTACTATCTCCTTTTATTTACATTTAATATATATATTCCATTACAACATTTTAAATATTATATTTATTTTGGTCATCTCTCCCTTCACACTGCTCACCAACTTAAATTTTTTATTATTATGCAACCTATTAATTTATTTAAAATTTAGTTTTGAACAATAACTTTTAATTATTTTGGGCCATTTACGGCACATGGGCATCCATGTTGGTTGACATTTGTAATGATTGCAGAGGTTTATCTATTTACAAATAAAATCCTTATGAAATGTTTATTCATTAAGTATAATTATTATTTAACTGTCTACATTTTTTAACTAATTATGTATCTTTAACAACATATTGTACTGTTAACATTTGCCATGTAGTATTATGTACTGTTTAAAAAAACAAAACATTATGATTTCTCTTCATATTTATTTACCACATCTTTGCTCTGGTGATCACACATTCAAGCAGAGATGTAGAATATCATTGACAGATTAATTATTAATGGCACCTATGACAAGAGGAGGTATGTGACTGCACAGCCCTGAACATTGATAGCACTAGGAAAATATCAGTCATCCAAGGCATTTTATTTGTTTTGAGATGAATCTTGGGTGCCACTGGTTATATAAACTTTATATATATGGCATGACCAGATGAAAGGCAAAAGAACCCAGTGCTCAAAACTTGCTCAGGCTAGTTCCAATATCTCGAACAAAAGATCCAGTGCATTAGTACATGGAAATAATTATAATCTTATAATCATCGTGATACCATTAAAAGAGAGAAAATATATCAAGCAATATTTAAATGAACACTTTTTATTCCTATGCACATACAAATCAATTAAATAATACAATAACACACATATATACAATCCAATAAAATACACATATAATTATCTAGCATTCAATACCACTTATAATATTGATCATCCTTTTAATAGTACATTTTCTTTTACTAAGTCTAGACACTTAATTTACAACTTAGAATGTTTATATTTACCAAAGAAGGTTTTCTTAACAGGGAGATGACATCTCTTTTTGGCATATTTCCCTTCCATGGTGTGTGATCCTATCCATTTCTGATACTCCTCACAGCTGGCCATTCAGTCTTCAGTGATGACATTCTATGTTCCTTTCCATGCCTCTGAATGACAGTAGGAGAATATGCAGCAGAGTCTTATATTACAGTCAAGGCAGTGCTCACAAAAAAAGAAAATGATGGTGCCAGGGACCTGGGACATGAAGCCCAGATCAATACTTCTGGAGTTCTTTAGCAATGCATATCATTGCTTATACAGCCTTTACTTTTACATTTTGCACAGAAATAATTCATTCTCTAAAGATATTGTTTAATAAACCAAACACAAGTTTGAGTAAATAATCATCATTACAATAAACAAGCCACAGCTTTTACACCTACCTCTCCTATTGTCCACTTTTATCAAAATTTTAGTTTTTAATTACAATTGACTTATTTATTTTTTTCTTAGATTAATCTATTATCTTATTGGCCAGGAATCTTTCCAAAATTTAAGTGCATTCTTGCTGATGAAATAGCTTACAAAGATTACCATAATTAATTAATTTATTGTTTAATGGAAATTTTAGTTTCACTTCCATTTATTTACCTTTCAATATATATTTTCTTTTTACATCATTCATTATAAATAGGAGAAAGCAGATTCTGAATCTTTATTTAAATAGGATTTTTTTTTCATCCTTATTCTTAATAAAAACAAATCTTCCCCAACAAAATCTGAGACAATGTTTTTAATTTATTCTTAAGAGCTATTTTTAAGCTATTTTATTTCTAGTTTATTTTTTTAAATTATTAAAATATATATAACCTCTACATATGAGTGTTATATATATATGAATGTTACAATATATATTGTAATTATGCAGATTAACTGTAGGTTAAAGTATTAAAAAATAAAGAAGTTTGTTCATCTTCCTTGGTTTTCTTTTCACTTGATCCATGGATAATGGAGATCTTGAAATGCAAAGAACTAGATAACCATGGCAACCTAATGCTTTAAAATAATATTGTTTACTACTAATTCTAGCATCAAAATCCTAAATTTCTTGTGATCAATCTCAGAAAGAAATATAAACAGGTAAATAAGTAAATAGATTTTGGAAATAGTTAAGTGTATCATAAAAGATTACTTGAATAAAATCAATATTATTATTAACTATTACACATTTTAATTTCTGCTATTGCAATCACCATAGCAACACCTATTATAAAATTAAATGTTTTATGTATCATATATATTGTTCATAAATTAGTTATATAAAAAAATTATTGTTAAAAAACATGTACAAATATTTATATCCATTAAAATATAATAGAATCATAACAGAAATTCTTTATTTTGGTTTAAAAATGAAAAATCATATCGAACTTGGATTTCATTTATGCTGTATCCAATTTTTTAAATCTCCATTTCACTTACAAAAAGGAGGCAAAATGTTTTTGAACAGATTGCTCATCAATGAGTTAAATTCAAGTGATTTCCAACAGTCATTAGGACAACAATAATGTCATCAAGTATCTGGTAAATAGAACTGAGACACTGTAATTTGATTTCTTATCATTTTATCATTGCATAAAACAGATGTTATTCTCCTTAAAAATTTATTAAATGTTATTGTTTAAGTGGTTAATAGATAAAACTATAAAAGAATAAAAATTTTGACTATCTGCCTGTTCAATGGGGTAGCTAGCTTATGAAATTCCTGGGAAAACAACAAAAATGTGAAAGACAAACCTATCAAAATGCCTTGTATTGTAGGTCAGCTATATGAAGATATTCCATGGTTAAAAATCTGGTATTGCATTCATGAAACCCCATTATGTTCTATGGATATTGTATTTCAGATCAAGAAATTCTACAAGATCGATTAACTCAACTTAAGTGTTATAACAAGTGATTTAAACCACTTTCATAATTCAAAAAAAAAAAGGAAAAACTAGCATTGATTCTTCACTTAATTATAAAGGGATTGTTTCATTAAAAAAAAATCCTCTTTGCATATTATTGTCAAGGGAAAATTAAAGCCAGTGATGTGTAATTTTGCGTCTGTTGTTTTATTTGAAACTGGACATTTATATACTTAAAAGAAGACATTGGAAATTAAATGGGAAAGGAATTGAATTCAAATCTGTGTTAGTTACACGACATGCTTATCTTCTCTACTCAAAGAAAATTCATCTCTACACCTTAGAATTGGAAATAAAGAACTGGAAGCTACCATGTATCAGTGGATAGTAAGTGAAATGGACAAATTTTTACTTGTATGGTATGATTTCTATTCTATGTATATACTTTTTGTTAAAAGAAAGGGAGTTGTTTAATTTTACTATAAAAACATAGGTATATATATATATGGGTATGATAGAATTTAGCTATGAAAGGGTTGGAGAGATTCATTTAGTTATTATTATTTAAGTTCTTATCTGATGATATAAGTTAGTATGACCTGATGTTTTCAAATATTTAAATTTTTTTGTAGGTTCAAAATTTGATTTGGGAATATCAGATAGAAAGGGTTTAAATTATAACAGATTTTTTTATGTTTTTTTAATTATTATTACATTGATGAATAAATAGGTTTCAATTTTTATTTGATCACATTTTTTTTATCATTGTATCTGCTATTAAATAAATCTCAAAAAGGTATTTAAAAAAATCTCTCCTTCCGTTTTTATAGATAGTATTGTCTTGCAGCGCATTTTGGAGTTCCACACCCTTGGATTTTATTGATTTTAGTCTATTGCAAACATTAATTGATGTTCCATTATATTTTATTATTACTGTTATCTTTTTTTTTTTATATTATAAACCAATAAATTTAGAATTGATTTAAAATCCAACGAATCTGTATAATTCTTTCTTTTGAATGTACAAGAAAATTTTAGTAATTAAAATTTGACCCAAGATCAAACCCATCTTTATAAGTGAACTAGAATTAGTTAAATGAGCTATTTTATACATCATTTTTTTAAACTCCGATTACATATAAATTTTATATTTTTTTCTGCATTTAAATATTTGTTTACTTATCTAAATCAATAGTACTGGTAGAAATAATTTCATTAGCTCAGAGTTGATTATCTATTCGCTTATCTTGTCTGGTTATAAAATTTTAATCAATCTGTTCTGTCATTAGTTAGAATGACTTATCATAATTACTCCGAATTTCTTCAAAGTGGAGATCATAGATTTTATTAACTAGTAGAGAACCGAATGTTATCTTTGGTTTGGATAACTGTCAATTATTGTCATATATAGCTTAATTGTTAGAAAGTCCATTTTATATTTGATAGATTGGAGATTTAAGTGGATAAATAATATCAGTGATGGTAGTTCAGTAAACATGCAAGGGAAACGTAGGGCATATTTTATATAATGTGAAATTACCTAATGAAATTTATTGATAATAAATTTTGGGAGGAGTGTTTCATTTCAGAATATAACTCAAGCAATAATTGTGTATTGATCTACTGTAGGGTACGAATAAAATGGTTATATTATATTTCATGTTTTATTAAAATAGATGTAAAAATTGAGTAAAGGTTTATTTCATTTAAATATTGTAAATAATGTGTAGGTTTATAAAACATTTCCAAAAATGTAATTATAATTATTTAGAAATTAATTGATTTAAATAGAATGTCATTAAATATTAAAGTAAATTTGAATTACTATGAATAATACCAAAAGAATAAAGTATGACGGAATTTAGTTAGTTATTGATCCGTAGATTGGTTTTGTTTGATTATCAGCCAAATAGATATCTTAAGCATGCATCATTGTTTAGGGTAATGATATACAATTTCACTTTTTATTGCAGTTTACCTTGTATAGTGAATAGATTTGTTGATGTCTGGAGCGATGATTTAATTTGCTGTATTTCATTTTAAATACGATCTGAATAAATTAAATTTTAATAAAGATTATTAATATTTTGTAATAGTGTAGTGGAGAATCGAAATAATTATGTATGGGAAATATTGTTATTACCTAATGTGATAAATGGCTGAGTTAGATAATCTTATACAGGTTATAACAGAGTTACTATTCATACGTTTTTGCTCCATAATAAATAATATAAATTGTAAGGGCATTTCTTTATGACAAATGGAAAGTGAAGCAATGTAGAAAGGTAATGCAATAGAAAATCCATTATTATTGTGACAAAGTAGCTATCTCATGCTAGCCAATGATCATCAGGTTCAAGTGGTCATTATTGCAAAATGCCGAAAAACTTTAGGGCTGTTATAAAATGACATTCCATATTGAGGCTAGATTTATATTATTGTGAATGTCATCTCAATTCTGTAACATAGTAAAATTTATTATATTATTATCCCATATTATAATCAGTGGTCCATTACAAAATGGTGACCAATGATCGGGTTATGTTTTATTCAGATTAGGTTGATCATCTCCCTGGCTTCGCCATTTTTTAACACATTACAATGTATATTTATAACAATTATGCAAATAATTGAGTACTATCTATCAATAGAAAAAGCCATGAATAAGATACTACAAACAAATATTATCTTAATAATTCACATTAAAAATCACTTTCAAAATAAGCAATTTTTTTTTCCATATGTCATAGCATCGGCCAGAGGCGAACCCACAACCATCTGAACCAACTACTTGCTTGCAAGGTAGCTGTGATGACCTCTCGGCTAAGAACGCTTGACAAAATGCTGTTTTTATTGATATATGCTTAACTTAATATTTTGTTTTAAAAAATGACCTTTTTGTACACATAGTTTTTAAAATTTTTACATCCAGAAAAACTATTAATTTACGTGACAAATTTCTCTACAATAGAAATTAGTAATTAAGCGATACAATATAAATTCAGGAAGAATTTTATAAATTTGAAAAGAGTTGTTTATAATTTTGAAATTTAATTTATAGATAAATATTTTTTTATTTTATGTTTTATTTATGAGTTCAGTTAAACATATTACAATTATTAAAATTAAAAACCTCCATAAGCATTTTTTTTTGTATTTGTCAGAATATATAATTGTTTAATGATCAATTTTATATTAATTAACTTTATCACATGATTTGGTGCTGCGGTAAAGTGATAAACTCTTGGACTTTATGATATATGAATTGTGTCCATTTTGGCATTTGACTTTCTGTGAACTCTTGAACAATAAACTATCTGATTATTTTTTGAGTTACTGCACTGCTGTTCACAAAATAATATCCCCAAAAGTTGCTACCACTGCTGCTGTCTAGCATGACCATATACATAAATGATTTTCATAAATTAATTTTCACATTTTTACATCTATTTATTACTTTATAAATGTATTCATTATCTCTCTTTTTTTAAGTTTATTTAAAATGAGACAAAACATTGCACTTACATTACAGAAGCAGCAACTTAGTTTGTAATAAAAGTTTAAAAAGGTAATTGTTTAATAGCCTTTTCCTGTAGAGATTTTTTATTATTTAACCATGATGTAAATGATTTTAAATAGTGTTTTAATAATAACTCAAGTAAATAAAATTAATCATAATATTAATGAATGTTGTTGTATAAGTTAATCTTTTATTATCATTTTCATAATAATAATATTCTGCAGTCAATCATTGAACAGTAAGAAGCTAGAACATTTTTCACATTCAAACTCCCAAAGCAACTTTAATAATATTGATGAAATATAATATATATATACTTCTATAAAATATTTATCAAGAATAACTAGTGCACATACTTTATTTAAAAATTTACTTATGTTTTAATTTGTAATTTTATTGGTTAATTATTTTAATCAGCTAAAATCCTAGGAAAGATGGCTACTAAACAATCACATGATGTAAAAACTGGCAGTAATATTACAGATTTTTAATTGCAAGGTTCAAAGTTCAACAAAACCTTTAAAAAAATTATTAACATTTAGCAGCAAAATTCCAAACATAAAACTGTCTCCAAAGTAGGAATAAGTCAGCAGCAGAATGCAAACATTAAAAGTATTATTTTTTTAATTCCCTCTAAAGTCCAAAACTCATGCAGAAATTATCAACAAACAGCAACAAGTAAATGGCAAAAACTGATTGTTTTAAATGTCTCCAAATCTGGAATAAAAAGAGTAAAAGAAATAATTATTCAACTCCCTCCAAAGTCCAAACCTAAGCAGAAATTATAAACAAACACAGGAAAATGTAAATGATAAAAACACTAACTCCAAACTTGGTACTAATCAGTAGTAAAATACAATGAGAAATAACAATGATTTACCAGCTACCTTCAAAGTCAACCAGCTGTATTGAAGAACAAATGCAAGTGACACCAAAAACCAAAATCCCCTCAGATCTCAAGAAGACGAATCCCCTTTTACTTGGATACTAGAAATGTTCATTATGATTAGTGAGGGATTTAACACTACTTTTCTCAGATGGCTCATTTCTATTATTTAAAAGATTTTTCTCCCCTTGGTCCATTATCATATCAGCCACAGATATAAATATATTATTCTAACAATTTCCTGCACCAGCTTTTATATAAGGCAATCAACCAACATGGGCTGTAGGATTCTGCAGAAAAAATTTCTGAGCATCCAAATCCCAGATACCTTCAATCTAATTCTCCCAAAATTTACAGAAACAGCTGTTTTAAATTTAGGTTAAAACCATGGGTAATTTTGTCATCAGAGTTGTTGATGAAAATTGCCATAACTGCATTACAGGGGTGCTTAAAAACACCTACTTTGGATATTCCTGCAATGTTTTTTTTAAAAAATGGTGCAGCCATTTGGAAAAAATCACTGTGTTTAAAACAATTTATATAAGAGACATTTCAATATCAATTGTAACCAACAGTATTGTTGCCAACAATATCCCTACTCAGGTACTTGACCATGAATTCATCCTGTGCCTCTACATTCAAGGCTTAAAACCCTAATATTATGCCAGTGGTAAATGGGGATCATATTGCTGTTCAATGCATAGAGTCACAGAAACCAATCACAGAATTGATGATCAGGCAAAACAACAAACTCTTGAAATTTCATCATGAAGTCAGACACAACATAAACAACTGTCTCCACTTATTTCATCCAGCACTCATCAATCTGGAGGTTCCCCTCATTGACCCCAGTGCTAAATCTGCTAATATATATCTTAGATAACCACAAACAAAACTATTTCTAAACCACAAGCCAGACAATCCAATTACCAAACCACAAACAACTGCTCCACTTATCTCATGCAGCACTCATCAATCTGGAGGTTCCCCTCATTGACCCCAGTCCCGAGTCTGCCAATATTTATCTCTTAGATAATGAGAAACAAAACTATTTTTAAACAACCAGCCAGATAATCCAATTACCAAAGTGAAATAACTAATATCACCACAAGAACATTAACAAATCCCACATCACTAGTACAATCAATGAATCAATCAACATTAAAAAAACTTCCATACAAATCATATGTCACTCACCCATCCACCATAAAACAAAAGGAAGAGCCAGGGATGATGATTAAGAATATATGAAGCCAAAAACAGTAAACACACAGGATCCGTCAATCAATAGTGAACTCTGCTATCATGAAAACTAATGATACTCAATGACAAAATCATGGAAACAATATTACTATGCCTCCCACTTATAGTCATACATCTCCCATTGTCCACCCTATTCACAAAAGGAAGAGAAAAGCCAAGAATGTATGAAGCCCAAATTGGTGAACACACAGGATTCATCAATCAAGAGTGAACTCTGTTATATTCAAACTTTTATGAATACTTACTTCACTCAATGACAACTCAGCCTTCCAACTTCAGAACTGCATTTACCATCAAATCACAGCACATGGAGCATCAGTGTGTAATCCAGATTAGACCCAATCACAAAATGGTGACAACTTGACTCTTCATTCACTAGTAGCTACCCATACAATGGAGGCTTCAGCAGGCCCCTCCAATACAAATCACAAATCTACACTTCCCCTTATCACACCCATGAGATTTAAAACTAGATCATTTAATAGCAGAGGAATTAACTCAAATGCCAAATTATATCAGTCAAATCAGTAGATAAACACTTTCCAACCATATGATCTGAGACTGCTGGAGACAAAAATATGCAGGTGTTGAAAAATTGACCCTGCTATGTACCTTAACAGGCATGTTTTCTGTACATGTTCAAGAAATTCCTCATCACTATATGTTTGCATAGCACTCATTATTGCTTCAACGTGTCTATTCACAACTTTCAAGAGTTTATACATTGATTTTTATTTTCTGAGTAGGATCTTTGAACAGCATAATGTCACAATCAACTACATATTTGTCTATGTTTGACTTGTCCCAAAAATTATAGCAAACATAAGCAGCACCATCAGTTCATTGCTGGACTCTATTCTTCACCTAACTATTTTAATGGACAACTTCAATCTGGGATAATCAGAGTTTATATCTAAATGGATGCACTAGATGCTGAAGGATTTCTATCATCTGGTGCAGTCACCCTCCACAACCAACATTATGAACTCTCATTGATCTCTGGATTTATTCTGCTATGTTGCACCAACTCAAACTATTCAGCACAGACCCTTAGCCTTGAACATCTTGATATCACCACTCATCTAGGAGAAAGCTTCTGATTCTTTCTCACCTTAACTACTACTGAGTTTTTGTTTTTGGAGATGTTATGCTAAAAAATATAAAAAATCTATTTATTGACCTCATCAACTTTACCATTTAACACACCAACTCCCTTCCTCCTTCTTGCCTGCTTGCAGTGGCCAATGAGGTTCACAGAAAAATTACAATGTCAAAATGTACTCATCACACCCAGCAAACCTACATAAGTTCAAGCAAACTTACTAACAGACAAGTCAGTAGCTTAAAGAATATCTAGTAACCAAAAAGAGGAGAAGCTTCCTTGAATGGCAGCATATCTGGATTCATATTGGGACCTTGGTCACCCCTCCAAGATGAGAATCTCTATGACTTGTAAATGTAAGGTGTTAAATACACAGGGCATGATATACTTCCTATCTATCAATATTTACAGCAAAATCTACAAATACATTGTTTAAACTATCAACATTCTATTTTGTCCCCCAGAATAGACACCCATTTTTGTTCTATACAACTCAAGAATAAGTTATCCACCACTCATCAAGAATGACACTCAGAAATCCATAATATGCCTGTTTTCATGTCTTTGCATCCCAGTCAATTCACCAATAAATACCTTTCTGACTTTGCCAATCATTTTTACCAGAAAATAGACCAAATCAGAGCTTGTATTTCGTTGCCATAGTTACACTTATTAAATGACCAACACCTATATCAATTCTTTGTAACCTAAATCCAATTTTAATAGGTCTACTGGGAATAAAAATTTTGAAAAAAGTTATTAAAAACCAGTTGAAGCTCCATCTGCTTTCTATGATTTTATTAGTATAATTTTCCAAGAGGAGTTCATACACCACACAGAATCACTTATATTCAACGCAATCACGAACTTTATGCAAGAGCAAGAAAAATACCCTTCTACAGCAGTGAAAAATGATATTGAAGCAGCATCAATTCAGTCATGTCAAAACATTAATTGATATGCTTGCTACAAGCAGCATCCCATGCATACTTTCTACCTGATCAGCAATCTGTGACTGAACTGTAAAATAATATCACCCTCAGAGGTAGTAATTTCCAGTTGTTCACTTCATCCAATCTATCTCATATTTATATCATCTCTAATCTCACTTCTATTTATGTACAATATTAACCCACTTCTAATACAAATTCAGCAAAAAATATCAGGCATTAGTTTTTCCCACACTCAGCAGTTCATCACATGCATTGCCTACATAGATGATATATGAGTCTTCTTGCACTTATGCAAACACTTGCCTATACTTCAAAAGATACTCAAAAATTTTACTTCCATCTACCTAATCAAATATATTATAAAGAAAACTGTAGAATGGTCACTATATACTAACAAGTTCTGTATCCAAGTCTTTAAAAGCCAGCCTACAACATTCCTAAACTTCCTGTTCTACATTGTGGCACAAGCCATGAGGCAGACTAAACTAATGAAATTCAAAAACCATACACCGCAGATTATCATCTCTCTATTCAAAGAATATCTCTCAGTTTATTCACAAATACAACTATTTAATTTTCTAGTTCTAACCAAAATCTGTTACTAATTACCTATCATCAAATACACAAAATTATTCACAATCACCATCTCCTCCCTATGCAGCAAGTTACTGTGGGGAAAAAGACAGTGCCTGTAACAATTAAATGTCTCCTTCCTGACTCTGGATTTGGACTTTACACAAAACAAATTTTTCAAATGCAGAAGACAGTAAACCTTCTTGCCTCTACTATTATCCACTTCCTAGTACTACAATGACTAATTCCTGTTATACATACTGACTAGCCCTGATCCCCTTTTTCTGAATACATTCCATCTCTCATTAAAACAGTGCACACATTCAAATTTTGCTCCAACCTCCATTTAAATACATCTACTGGCAAATTAACAGCATGATATATTCTAGTTTCTCTCCTGCACAACTTACCCCCATGTTGGATATCAGCAGCAACAAGCCTTTTGAATCATTAGGAAGTTGTCACTAGAGCCATAGTTCTTTGATTTCTTGCTCTGAGTCAACCTGCATACCTTGCCTCCCTCTTTATATGGTGACACTGGCTCTACAAAAATATAGATCCATTCTGTAGACTATGCCATGATTCAGAGGAGGCATACCAGATCATCTTTTATTTTTGTCCAGCTTTAAATGGATCTCAGAATATCATGCTCAGAACATTCAGATAAACAAACATCTTGCAGAACTTGATACACTCCTACCAAAAATCTAAAAAACCCACAGTTCATGCCATCACCTCTACCTTTTATGTTATCTGGTGTACAAAATGCACATTTATTCTGGGGCACATCTGTCACATTCACCAACAAATTATAACAAGTAAGATACTGGGATAAAAAAATTGCCCACCCAAATGCTGCAGCCTGGTCCTACCACAAACAATCTCCTAATTTTTAGCCCAACTATATAAAAATACATTATATAGGATCTTGACAGCATACTATTCAGTCACAAATTCACTCTTCTTCCAAGAATTTCTTTGACAGTATCATAACCAGAAGTCTACACATATGGTGAGAATTGACCCAGCTGCTCTTTGTGAAATGATGAATGTCCTCTAATCATCAAGAAAACATTTCAGCAGGTAATTTAGCAGGCTCACTGACCAATTTAATGCAGAAGTTAATGCTCCCAAGTGCATCAACCCACTCAATACAAATAATAACATAACACCAAATTGATTCCCCTCCACCCCATCCCCCATACCAAGATATCATATAAACCACTTCAATTATCTTTCCCATCTTGTGTGAATATTGTAACAAAAAATTAAGATTTTATGTATTAATTATTTGTTTAATATTTATGTTAATTTTATGTAATTAAGTTATATCAAATTTAGTAATTCTATGTATCTATCATACAATTACATGATTTACATAGAGCATGTTTACAAATAATTTAATTTAGTACATTTAACAGGTTTTATATCCAAAGAAAAATGCACAGCTATTGTAGTTCACAAAACACTCACAGACTTTTTTTGTACAGTAGTCCTAAATGTTCATCATTTGTTTCAAATATATTAACAGAACTAAAGTATTAATTATACAACTAGGTAATCTTAATTAATACTGAATTTTTTAATGTTTTACTTTTAAACTTCGGAGTGTTATACAAATTTTTAAATATCATATTCTTTATTTTCATCTTAAATGATAATGTTGTTTGGCAATTTCTCACATCTATTATATCTGGTGTAATTTTTTAAGTACTTCATATCAGAATAGACTCATCATTTATAGAGAGAATTCACATCATATATTATTTTATATTTAATAAATCTTGGAATTTTGTTATAAACTTTTTCCTTTGCTAATCTTTCACTTAATTTAAAAGTGTTCCAAATCACAGTTTCATAATTTAAAATAAGTAAAATCAATGCATGAAACAAATGTACATATGTACTATTTAAAAACATTTTACAGTTTCTGGGAATCAAACCTACTATTTTATTACTTTTTGTAATAATATATTGAATATTGTTATTAGATGTTCCATTATTATGAAAAGTACCTATTTTTATGATATTCCTTTCTTGAAATACTTTTTGAATTTAGTGTATAATTGAACATGCTTGTAGCTGATTTTTTAGAAACAAAATGACCCACTATTTCTCAATATCAATTTCCATATAGTTTTTTTACACACAAATTTTGAAATATTTTAATATCAGACTAAAATTTTCTGATCATCTGCAAAACAAAAAATGTTAATACTACATACTTCTCTATATCCAAACAATAATATGAAAAGAGCAGTGGTCCAACTATATTTTTTGAGGCATTCCAGCATTAATAAAAATAAAAATAACAATAATAAGAACCTCAATCTCAAACAATGAATCAAAAACAAACCCTGAAGAAATACATACATACACTAGTATACCAACAGATATCAAACTTTCCCTGCTTAAAAAATAATGCAAATAAAACAACAACTTAAATATGTTGATGCCCTAGATGCCAGCCCTGAAAATATTTCTTTACACCTTTACAAATTAAAATCTCAATCCAGTCCATAAACCAAAGCTAATTCTCAAAATATATATACTCCAACTATTTTTTCTATTCATTTATATTCAACATAAAAATATAGGAACTCAATGTTTGAGGTATAAACTCAATTTTAAAAAACCCTCCAGTTAAATAAATAGATTCAATTTACACAACCACACATCCTGGATCTTCTGGAAACAAAAAATATACAGTGGATCTCAGATTGAGCCCACAACCTATCTAAAGACTCAAGGTTTTGCACCTATTCCCAAGATTCATCTTCACTATCCAGTGGCACTGGACTATTCATTACAAAAAACTGCCAATTTTCACCCTTTGAAATCATATGTATTGACTCTTTCCTACTTAGAGTCACTTCCACCCCAAACTGTTTCACTCAATATAATTTTTATTACATATCTCCTGCATCAGCTGTGATCTCAAGATCAACCCACTACTATCATCAACCCCTTACCCAGTTGGTTTACTGGCAATTTTAACATGAGTTATCATACATTTGTTTCAAAGTGGCTACATCAATTTGTATTATCCCTAATGAGCACTGAAGATTTCTTACCACCCAACTCCATCTTCTTCTGCAACCATCATTTATTGACTTGTACTTTTATTCACTCATGCACAATCACTTAGTTAAATTTACACTTAATCCATCACCCTTTTTGGTCACTCTAGTCAAATACTTGAACTCAATCTGAATGCAATGCAAACATCAACAATTCACCTTCATAAAAAATTAAGAATAATTCTCCCTGCACACATTTCTGAATTTTTGTACTCTGAAACATACATCATGCTATTTAAACTTAGAACTATGCAACTTGACTGTTCAATGATACATCACCTTTATCAACATGCTGTCATTCAATATTAATCATATTATCAGAATCATCTTACCACCCTCAAGACTCCTCCTAATTTTGGCTGATGAGTTACATAAAAGGATCACGATATGTAAATCTGCACCACATAGCTATGCACATATATAAAGACTTACACAAGTATATTATAACACCTGCAACACTCTAAAAGAGTACTTTGCCACAAGAAATAAAATCTGCGTAACAAAACAACACACCTGTACATGGGGGTACATAATGATGGACTCTGGAATATCCTTCCACTCTCAGAGTTCAACAAGTACTTGAAACTGAAGGTATCACCAAAGCAAGACATAATATGCCAGAACCAATATACAATTATTTCAAACAAAAGACAGCAGTCACACTATGAATTCATAATGCCTGAAGATATTTTTGGCTGGAGTTAGATAAATCATTCCATGCTGAAACTAATCACAATGCCAAACTCTTGTTATCTAAGACATATGGAATTCCTAAATTTATATTCTCACATCTCAGTTTACCTCCACATATCTATATAATTTAGCATATTACATATCAAAAAGATTATTTTAACATAAAAGATCTATATTCAATCTCTAACATAAAAGATCTATATCCAATCTCCTTAGTTTCTTTCAACAAAAAACAAACTTTAATATCCAATCTATCTAATTTGTGACAATCTCCATGGGGCTTCTTTGATATTAAAATCCTGTAAAAGTTTCCAAAAGATATCTTCTCCCTCTATGATTATCTATGTAACATGCAAAAAAGGCTCCTCAACAGGTCAAGCTGTCAAGTGTTGTTAGCCAAGAGGTCATTGCAGCTGCCTTGCAAGCAAGTTGTTGGTTGAAGACGGCTGTGAGTTTGCATCCAATGCTATGACATATGTAAACAAACAGGTCAAGCTGCTCTTATTTTATAAACTATCTTAAATTCAGTTCAAGAAGAGAAATAATATGCTCCAATGGCTGTTCAAATTGACATTGAGACTGCTTTTGACTCAGTTCCTACCCAAAATATGCCATTCACTCTTATACCTACTAACCAATTCACTCCTTAGTTTAGAAGTCCATAGTACAATTAATGGTAGATCATTATCTTCATTCACCTAATCAATCCATACTTCAACGATTTTCACTCACTTCTTTATTACTTATATTCTATTTTAACTCCCTCATAAACAAGATAGTAATTTGAAAGACATTAAATTTATAACTCTTAAAAATAAACAAGCATTTTTAATTATAAAATTCTGGTTACTTTTGAGTAATCTTCTCATAAAAGCAGTAGTGGTTTCTTTTATCTTTGACTCAAATTACTTATATAATACTTACTATATGCCTTGCATATAAATTTTCTTCTTTTAGTACATTTTTCTGTTTTCCATTGTCCTTTTAATGACAGTCCATTATTTGATCCCAACATTACTACACAGTCATGAGAATCAGTTCTGGCATTAGGTTCTAATGCTGCCCAATTAAGATACCACTTCTAAAAAATTTTAAAGTAAATAGAAGTTATTAATTTTTAACAATATTTTTAAAATATACTATATTAACTCATTATACAAGTCAACTGTCAGGGTTCACTACTTAATTTTATAGTTTTAATATAGTGTATATATAATTTTTTTTAATTACATCTAAATGATACTATTTGTACATTTATATTATTGACAAAAACAAAGCAATTTTAAAACTTACTTCAGATAAACAAGTGTAAAAAATTAAACACTACCAGTAGGATTGTTATCCTTATTGAGAATACTGTTTTAGTCTGAAGCAATAATTTTCATCTTAAATAGCCAGCCCAAATATCGACTTGACTGTTTATAGTTATCTTTCTCTCTGATTGTCTATCTATCTGTTTATCTGTCTATTATTCTACTTGTTTATCTGAATATTTATTTATTTATCTATCTATCAAAATATTTATTTACTATTTTCTATTTATTTATTCATTCACCCATCTATTTCTTTTTTTACATCCTTTTTATAAATTATATACATATTATCAATGCAAAATACATGTTCATGAAATGTGAATTATTATTAGATGTATACTTGATCATGTTTATAAATGGGTGTATTTGGCCAACCTAATTTTTAAATCAGTCTTCTTAATGTACTCAAAAAACAATTGGGTCTGTATCATTTAATTTTGTATTTCACAAGGTTGACTTTTTTTTTTCTATTTATTCACTTCTATGTTGATAGATTGAATATTTTTAGAGTTAATTTTAGAATTTTCCTTACATTATTTATATGTTTATATGTATTCATTTTTTTGATTCTAGCCTAATTTCTCAATATGATGCATGATCTTTGATAATCCAGGTGATAACTACATCAGCATAAATCATTATTTGCTTTTTTATCATCAACAAATCTCTTGTCACATTCGTTATGATTGCTCTTTGAGAATCTAAAAATATAATAAGATCCTAAATTTTTATACAATGTGGCTGACTAGAATATCTATTTGTTATGCATTCTATTCTTTATGGCTTTATCTGTGAGTCATGCATCATCATCTTATGATTTTTATCCTAGGATAATCTGTCTGTTTGATTTATATCTTCATGAATTGACCTTTTCCAGACTACTGACAACTAAATTATTTATCATCTACCTACATTTTATTTAGTCCTGCAAATGTCTCTATCATATACTAACTGTTACTTGGGATCACAAAATGAAAAGAGTTAAGATATCATTAAAAACCAAAGATGGTCAGCCCATGTAAATGGTGGCTGTTGATTTATATGAGGCACAATCTCTTATGACATTCCAATACATTCAACTCTACCTTTGGTGTTATGGATTATACAATAATTGGAAACATAATTATATACTCTGAAAAATGATGTTAACTATATAGAATATATTTCAGATTTGGTACAGAGTTTGTCTTTCTTATGTAGAAAACAAATCCAGAGTGAGATTGGATTCAAGTGGGGAAAGGGTTAGATATTGTCACCTTGTTTACTTCATACTGCAGCAGAGATAGCAGTAAAATAATTTTTAAATGGTTTTCATCATAGATTTCATATGAAAGAAAGATGAGTATCTAATGTGTGATATGCAGATGACCCAGTGTTTGACCACATTTTATATTTTATACTTTGGAATAATCAGCCACAAAATCATAACTTTTTGCTCATTTTAATTACATCAATAGAAAAAGATTAAAGAAACTAATAGATCATTTGTAAAGGGCAGAAGTAGATTATAAACTAAGAGTAAATACAATGAAAAGAAGTATAATGTGATTAACTGAAGAAATAATAATCATTAAAGTAGATGAAGATCAGTTAAAACATGTTTCAAAGTTTTTTTTATTTAAATTTTAGAATAAATCAAGATGGAATATATCATACTGAGATAAATGCACCATTGAAGTCATTTACAAAATCAAAGTTGTATATTGAAAAACAGAGGAATAGTATGTAAACAAAATGAAGATTATTGAAAGATTTGAAAAGGTACATTACTATATAAGAATATGAAGTATGGATAGAGATGTAGAAAATAATAAAATTGTTGCATATAAAATGAAGCATTAGAGAAAGATGCTTGGTATACCTTGAGTAGCTAAGAAAAGTACTGAATGTGTTTGGAAAAGATAACTGTAAAGAAACAATTGTCTGAGATGGCAAAATGACAAAATTTACAAAATATTTTGGATAGGCAGCGAGGTAAATTAATCCACTTGAATGTAGTATTTCTGATGCTTAATGGATCAAAAGAAAGAAAATAACCAAGACTATCATGCAAGGATAATACTACAGAATGTATAGGATTGATAATAATGGAAGCATACAAAAAAGCAAAAAAAAAGTGATCTGTGGGCATTTTATCCACAATGTCACCCATTGTAAAATCATCAGATCATGTAGATGATGATAAAATTATAGAATAACAGGCCAGCCATACTTAAATTATATATATATGCATAGCGTAAGCTTGTGGTTAAAACACCTGTAGAGGTCCCTACTATCGCATTTTATACACATTATCGAGGTTATAGCCTCAGTAAATATTACTTAAGTAATCAATGTGCGTTTAATAAATTTATATATATATATATATATTACAAATCGATGTCTGTATTTCTTCAAAATAATATACGTAAATTTATAAATAAATATTTGAAAATACAGTAATTAAAAGTTTATAAAAATTATATGTATAACCGTAACTTAGAAGCGCTTTCAACTACCTGGTAGCTTTGTCAACTATCAGCTACAAGGTAGTTGAAAGCGCTTCTAAGTTACGGTTATACATATAATTTTTATAAACTTTTAATTACTGTATTTTCAAATATATATATATCATCCTTCAGCCTTAAATAAAATATTGCAGGACAAAATTCTCATAGAAAAGTAATACATCATCACTTTCTAAGCTTTCAACTAGCACGTGGTTGGGATTTTATTGGTTTTATCTTTACTTCATAATTAAAAATAACAAAATATCTATTTACTGATCAATATTGTCTAACAGACTTGATTAGCTATTGAAAAAAAATTCTAGGCATATTTAGAACTTGAGAAAAAATGTTCACTTTTATTAGGACTAAATGTGAACTCAATATTTATAAGCAAAAATATAAATATAATAAGCTCTATACTAGATTAATCTTATACACATATATATTATTAGAATAAAATTAAGAAAATACCTCAGCATCATGTATGTATTCAACAGTAGGAATTACAAATTTTCCTTCGTTTTGTATATCATTTAATGAAAGCCATGTGTCATCATTTATTATATCTAAATGAAATGATAAACAATCCTATAGTTAATAATTAGAGTAATGGTAACTTGTTTTTCAAACTAAAATCAGCTATCTGAAAAATATATGAACAATGTGAACAATATGTATATATATATATGAATATATAATTCTTGAAATATACTATTTTAAGATACTGTTTATATCTAAACATATATAATTAGTTATGTGTAAAGTTGCTAATTTATTTATACACTTATTTGCAAATGGATTATTAAATAATTTTTAACATTTATTCTACATATCATAAAAATAAGTGTGTCCAAATACCAATACCGATGAACTATAAATAATATTTATACTGCTATAAGGTAATTATTAAATGATTTACATGTATAGGCAGGAATCTGGTCACGTGATAGAGGTAGATTCATCTAAAAATGCATATTGGGGAAAGATCACTTGTTCTTTATATATATAGAGAGATTCAAATCAGCAAAAAGTTAATGTTCTCAGCAGACTAACCATGAATATGAGGGGAAAACATTAAAATCACATTTGGTGCAATAAACTTTGTTAAATGTAAACTTTTAATATTTATTTTACATTAATATTAATATTAAAGAAAAAGTTGAATTAAAAAATTGTATATATATATATTGTATCAGTATAAAGTATCGCTATATGGACTGGGTTGCCTGTGAGACAGAGACTCTTGTACTAAAGTTAATAGATTGGACAAGTATAAGACTGACCTACAAGGAAATAAAGAACCTTGTAAATCTTGCCTTATTTTTCTTTTTCCTACTGATATATAATTAAAAATAACTTACTTAATGATATGTGCCAGCTTTAAAAAATATAAATACTGAATTAGTATAATAAACAACTTATATTTTTAATGATTATTTATAATAAATCTTGATTGATAGGATGCTTACTCTTTTGCTCATATATATATAAGTAATAATAATCATAGCACATTTAAAGTCATCAAATGATTTATGAATGTGAAGTAAATTATAATAAGGCAACAACTTTCTAAAATTATATTAATGTTGTTTTGGGGAATTCATGATGATGTGAGACAATATGTATAGCTATAATAAGATGGTATTTTCTGCCATCTCATATATTTTATTTTATTAAAAATGCATACTTATTACTTTAAAATAATTTTTGAAATATTTTTTTTTAGTAGTTTTTTTTATTTTTATCTCGAAGAAATCAGAATTTCTTCATTGTAATTATTTATTTCAATCCATTATAAATCAAGATAAAATTAGACCTTGAGATTTCTTTTTTTTTTTTCTAAAAGTTTTTTTTTTCATGTGTCATAGCATTGGCCAGAACGCGAACCCACAACCGTCTGCAACCAACTACTTGCTTGCAAGGCGGCTGTGATGACCTCACGGCTAATTTTTTTGTTTTAAATTGTAATTCTTGGAAAGACATGGGTGGGGGAGAGTATAGATTTTAGTAAATAAATCTATTGTTGAAACTTGAGATACTAAAAGTATTTTGTAATTAAATATATTGCTGGAGTCAATCTATTATGCTAGTTAAACCAGAATTTTTGCCATTAATTAAAAAAAGGAAATGATCAAAAAAGGACAAAAGTTAGAAGTGTAAAAATGTGTCTAAAAATAAAATGCTAGGTGTGAATCCTGTTCATGAAATAAAAAAAACATAAATTACAGAGTTTCCTTTTGTTAACTTACTTAGACTTGGACATTGAAAGCATCTTGGAGATTGATTGAAAAATATAGTAATAAACAGTGCCAAGGAAATGTTCTCCAGCTAAGAGACATAAGAACTTCCCCCTCAGGGAAATACATCTTATAGTCATACCTAAAGCTACCCAAGTGATCATCAACCAAGGGAAGGAAGGATTTATCAAGCTAGTCAAGGAGATCAAAAAGCCATGCCTGCAATCTCCAGGAAAATCATATAAGAAATTTGACCACATGGAGAAAGTTGAACCATTAATTGATCAAGGTAATTATGAACTTTTATTTAAAAACTTTTCTTTTGATTGGTGTAATAGAGTAGTAGACTCCATTAACTTAACTGAATAAAAAGTTTCAACAGTAGAGATTGGTTTTAAGAGAGATTATTACTTTTATATCATTTTGTATTAAATAAATAAGTTTTTACTAATATTTTATTAATCAAATTTTTTTTTTGTTTAATGTTCCTTTACTTATTATGTTCAAAATATGTGTAAGTTAAAATTCAAAAATGAATGTTAACTGCTCAATCTAGAAAGTCAAGAATTGGTACTGCCTTCCAAGCAGCTGGACCAGGTTCACTTTCTGGTCAACGCATTTGACATATGAAAAAAACAAAAAAAACAGGGAGAGTGGAGGAAGGTTAAAAGGTTTTAAGTTAAGAGTTTTGGCAATAAGTAAATACAAGAACCTTATGTTGGAATCTGGTGTTTGAAATAGGAATGTTTGACAATTACAAACAAACAGTGGACACTTGCCCTTCCCTTAAGCTTTGAATAGAATTATTAATTGTAAAATGGAAAGGCTTTGAATGGGGAAAGATAATCTCATTCTTAATAGTAAGTCAACCTTCAGTCACACCTATGCAGACAGACATCCTGAATAAATTTGAATTGCCATCTCTCATAGTGTTTGTGTGGTGCATGTTCCCTCAGAAAAGATATTAAATGGTTAATTAGGGATTGTAATTATTAAAATGAAAAAAGAATGGAAGGGATGGAAACAATATTTTTGTTTGACTTTCTTTTTAAATTTCTGATCGAGTTTGTTGAAGGACTTGAAAAAATTGGAATTAGGAAAGCTATTATGAAGGGGTAAAATATTTACTTAAATGCCTCTGTGTTTTAATCTATCTTATTAGTTTAATAATTGTCAATTTGGTTTCATAAAAGTATAATTAGCCTAGTCTGCATAAGATTACATTTTAAAATCTATTAAGTGATTGCTGTATATAAATAAATTATCACTATAATTGTTGAAGTTGATTTTTAATCTAGTGCTATGCTATAGGCCTAGTGGCATCCTTGTACCAATCATCATAATTTTGGTAATCTTAGAAAAATTGCAGAGTGTCAATTTGTTGTGACATATAGGTTATAGAAGAGTGAAATGTAAAAAATGGCTTCCCAATGACTAGGGCTTGATAAAACAGTGAATGGCCAGGGATGAGAGTCAATAATTAGTTGAGGAAGGTTCAGGTGTTGATAAAAGAATTAGATAGGTTCTGTGGGGGGGGCAGTTTTTTGAGTTTTGAGATAGTTTGAAAAGGGTTTTTTTAAAAAAATGACAAGATAAAATTAAAATAAAAAAACATTTGAAGGAGAGAGGAGATCCCATTGGATACCTAGAAAGCTTGGAAGAATGTTTATATATATATATATATATATGATAAACAAAAATGCAAGTTAAAAAAACTTGCTAACACTTGTATTTATGTCCACAGATGGCGTTCTACCAAAAACACCGATCAAGCGTATGTTTTGTTTACATAGACGTCAGAGTAGCATTCACTATCTCTAACTATAATTCCACTTTCAGATCATGATTTCAAGCTATTTGCTATCATCAGTGAAAGACAGGAATAAAGTAGATCTAAATACAAACTCTGAGTGTTTATGAAACAATTTCTATTTAGCTTGCAAGCGTGAATTTTTTAGACACGTAATGTCTTCAAACTCAGCATAGCAAACCAGATAGCTATATGGGTCTGATCTCAGTTCAGCATCACCACATAGTAGAAGCCTCTGCAATCTATATCATTGCAAGAAAGACCTCAAAGGTACATTTATGATAAACAAAAATGCAAGTTAAAAAAACTTGCTAACGCTTATATTTATGTCCACAGATGGTGTTCTACCAAAAACACCGATCAAGCGTATGTTTTGTTTACATAAACGTCAGAGTAGCATTCACTATCTCTAACTATAATTCCACTTTCAGATCATGATTTCAAGCTATTTGCTATCATCAGTGAAAGACAGGAATAAAGAAACTAGATCTAAATACAAACTCTGAGCGTTTATGAAACAATTTCTATTCAGCTTGCAAGCGTGAATTTTTTAGACACGTAATGTCTTCAAACTCAGCATAGCAAACCAGATAGCTGAAAGTGGAATTATAGTTAGAGATAGTGAATGCTACTCTGACGTTTATGTAAACAAAACATATGCTTGATCGGTGTTTTTGGTAGAACGCCATCTGTGGATATATATATATATAAAATTAAGAGCTTGCTAATAGCTCTAAACAAGCTTTTTTTTATGATAAATGCTACTACAAGAGAAGGCATTCAAATCATTTTTATCTTGGATTGTCCCCATCCCCAGACCGGTTTCGACCTATGGGTCTCTTCAGTGAGGAGTTGGGACATTAGAGCTAAAAAACCAACTCAAGCTAAGCATTTATCTAAAAGATAATTGTTAGAAGAAGATCTGAAACTTTTAGACATCTACATGTCTTTAAAGTCAGCTCTCCAACTGAAAAAATCATATGGGCCTGAACTTAATTCAGATACTCCATATATTAGTAGGCTTATATATATATATATATATATATATATATATATATATATATATATATAAGGTAGAAGAAAAAAATAAATGAATTACTTAGAGATGATGGTAAGAAATTGGTGGCAAACTATACATGAAAGGCTAAAGAATTTAAAACACTACAATAAAGCATTAATGCATACATTTTGGAGTATGGAAAGGCAAGAAAAAATGTGAAAGGACATAGAAGTGGAAAGGTATAGAAAATAAGATGGGATAGAGTATAGACAGTTTTTTAAAACAAATTATGAAGGTAAAAAGAATGATCTAATATCCCATTCTGAAATGCTAGATTATGGGTGTAATAAAGAAAGATGTGCCAAAAATATACAAAGTAGATTAACAACATGTAGGTGCAAATGATTGGAAAAAATATTGGAAGCACTTAGAGATAAAAAAGGCATGTAGGACAAAGAAGAACAAAAAGAAAAACAACCCAAAGTTTTGTGTGATCATCAAAGAAGAAGAAAAAATTCAGATAGTGGCTGAACAAACCTGTCTGGTGATCTTGGTAAAAGTACAGTGGATTGGGATACAAGCTCTGCTTGATTCAGGGAGTCAGGCCTCTATAATCTCTAACAAAATGTTCAACCAAATTAGAAGTCAGAAGGGGGCAATGCAGATGTTAATGCTAACAACAAGAAATAACCATTGGCAAATGGTAAAAGAGTCAAGCTGGACCCTATGCAAGTATATGAGGAAATGCAAGTCGAAAGAAAAAATACAACATACATTATTATTAATGCCAGGGTTGATGAAGGATATGATACTGGAGTCCAATTTCATGCATCAAACCAGGATAAAAGAAGTTAGTAATAATAGATAATAATAAGTCCTGTTTAATGGTTGAATTAGAGAAGATAATAATAAGGTAGCATATATGGTATCAGATGGCATATACAAAGAGATAGAGAATAAAGTATGGAAGTTAAGAAGGAATAATAGTAACTGGGAAAGTCAACTTAAAGAGATATTGTGACAAGTGATTGCCACAAAACCCAGAATTATAAATGATTATGTACACCATATAAAAGTAAAAGCTAAAACTCATTTTCAGGATAGGTCATACCCAGTTTCAAATACAATGATGGAATAAATAAACAAATACAACATATGGAACAGTAGGGTATCATAAAAACCACAGTCTCCATATATAAATCCCTCAGTGATTATGAAGAAAAGATGTCTCTATGAGGATATGTTTAGATGCACATCAATTAAATGCTATTACTATACTTGACAGGTATGTGTCACTGTGTATAACAGATTTGCTGTTAGAATTTTGAGAGAAGAAATATTTTTTGTCTTTTGATTTAACATCGAGTTATTAACAGATGCCACTCTATGTGGAAGACAGAAAATACTCTGCATTCCACTATGACGGATATGCATATGTGTTTTCCTGAAGGTTTGTGATGATGATGTTTTAGTTGTAATTTTATATTGGACTATTTCTATCATCTAATATGACTATTGACTATCTGTAGAAAAATTTAAGTTTATTTAAATATTTCAAATACATTCAATTGTTAGTAATAACACATCCAACAGGTTAGTATAAGCACAATGTTTCAAGAGGTATTATTCTTCCCTCTTCTTCAGGTGTTACTGGCCTGACCTTGTCAAAATTTGGTAAGATTTCTTCTCAAAGTTCTAAGTCCTTTGGCACACAAGACTCAGTCTCTTGTCAGGGATTCTAGACATTTTGTAGAATTAATCAAGAACATGAAATGTGAAAGAACTGACTTACTGGTAAGTTTTGATGTGGAAAGTTTATTCACAAATATGCCATGTGAAGAAGCATTGTCTATTGCAAAGAAAGATTAAATGGTGATATTAGTTTACAAACCAGAACATCCTATTGATAGTATAATGGAACTTATTAACATTCTGCATAAACATAACCTACTTTCAATGTAACACAGAATTCTTTCAACAATATCAAGAAATACCTATGGGCTCACCATTGCCTCCCCTGATTAGCAATATTTACATGAAAGAACTTGAAACCTTAGTCATAAAAACTAATTCATTCCCATCTAAAGTTTGACTTTGCAATGTGGATGATACAATTGTTGTATGGCCACATTGTAAAGCACTGCTACAAACTTTCTGGAAACACATCGGCTACATATCCCCTTCAATTAGATTTACAATAGAATCAGAACAAGAACAAAAATTAGCACGCTTAGATGTTTTTGTGACAAGACTTCCTCATGCAAAATCCAAAACTACATTTTAAAAAAAATCTGCACATACAGGAAAAAACCTACCCTATACATCCAATCATGTCAGAAACACAAAGCATGCAGTGGTATTATCACTATGGAACAGAGAAAAAGAAGTTTGTTCAGAAACCAGAGATGTGGGAAAAGAAAAGATCTATATAGAACAAACTCTTATGATAAATGGTTATCCATCAGCTGTTATTAAGAAAACATTAAAGAGACAAGAAAAAGAACCATCAAAAGAAAAGACAATTATTGGTACTGTAGTGTACCCATACATTCCAAAAATAGCAGACAAATTTAAAAAAATCTGCAATCAGTATAACATCAAAACATCCCAGAGTCATATCACCCTATAAGGAATTTTAACATCTACAAAGCCTAAACTTGAAATACTAAAAATAAATAACTGCATCTATGAAATACCATGTGAATGTACAAGAACATATATTAGTGAAACCACTTGTACCATTGAAAAGCATTTGCAAGGAGACAAACTGATGATTAGAAAAGAGAAAACAGATATGTATAAGGTAGAAAATCATGTATATGCCAATGAACGTATGTTCAATTGGGTAAATACAAAAATATTAGATAGAAAAGAAAAAGTACAAAAAAGAAAATTTAAAGAAGCTGCTCACATGACAATGGCAAAAAATCTCATAATCCAACCTAGTGTGACTATACATAATGTATGAAAGTCACTAATCAACTTTGCTCTTAGAAAAAAGTGGAGAACTCAGGAGGAATCTCATAGATATGTACACCTTTACCCTGCTTAGCAATGACAATTGGTCCTACAAAACTCATCGTTAAGCAAGAATATCATATACAGACAATGTATTTATAATGGAGGTCTATGGGAAAAAAATGGTTGGTTCCAGTCGACGTAAAATATCCACATTGGTTTTCAAGCTCAAAGATTTTCTTGATTTTTTCTTAACAATGATGACTAAATAACACTAGGAAAAATATCACTAGGAAAAAAATGCATATTTTCACGGTTTAAAAAGTACAGTACAGCAAAAAGAAAGAGAAAGTGAAACTAAAATTTGAATTTAAGAGTTTTTATATTCTTCCACAGAAGTTTTTCATCGTAATGAAAAAAAATCCATACTGAAGTGCATTTTTTTAAAATTTCTATTACAGTACATATAACTGTACATTTATGTTTATTACTTACGTAAAATTATTCAAATTAAAAAACAATGTTTAATTATAAATTATTTAATTGAACATAAAGACTTATTACTGGACACCAGAATAACAAAATGCTTAATGTGTATCGTAAATCAGTCAACTTCAGAAAAAAAAAAAAATTCAACTTATTTTAAAAGAAAAAAAAACAATTGTACTAATTTTCTAAAACATACACAAAGTTTATTTTTCTTTTATTTTATATTTGCTATAAGTCGATTGTTGGAATCTTAATAAATACAGTACTATATTTTTAGTAATGTAATAGTGCCCCCCCCCATTTGTGTAGAAAAAAATTCATTAACATTTATTTTAAATACAATCTGTTTTTCTTTTTAAACTTTTCTAATTTGACATTTGTATTTTAAAATGTTGTTTTTCTTTTGATTTGAAACAACTTGAATGTAAACAACATGTTTATTAATGAAGTTACAAAATCAATAATTATTTTTACATAATTATCCAGATGTTCTAAAAATATTATATCGTAATTAAGAAACACACACACAATTTAATATTCATATTTAGTGTTTTCCTGAAAGTTTGTGATGATGGTATTTTAGTTGCCCTGTACCGTATTTATATATTGGACTATTTCATCATCTAATATAAGTGTTGAATGTCTTTAGAAAAATTAAACTTTATTTAAATAATCCAAGTACTGTACATTATATTTAAATAAAGTTTAATTTTTCGAAAGACATTCAACACTTATATGTACAGTATACAGTATTATAGATTCAGTAATTATAGATATTTTAAGTTTATATGTTCTATATTCAAAATACTGAATGAAGCACTAACATTGTGTTTTATGAATAAAATATTGTATGTATATAAAATTACAGCAAAGTCATTACCTGTAAACATATTACAATAATATAATTTTGCTTTTGGTTAAAATGAATTTAAAATACCTATTCTCTGACATCATCAGTGACGAAAATTCAAGATGGCTGCCAAAAATTTTTTTTACAATATTTCCTGATTGCTATAGTGAAAAATCTATTGTAAATCTAAGTAGTGGGTACAAAGTGATGATGATTGCTATTGTGAAATATCGCTAAATAGCCAATCGCTAAGTGGGGTAAAGGTGTATATGAAATTTCCACTGACTGTTGCCTTTAGCAGGATGTCTCAATTGGTTAAAGTATTATCTTAAAATTGAATACTCAACAATTTAAGAGTCCAGATTCTAATCCCATGCTAGTACTGTCACTGGTCAGGCCAACAACACCTGATGAGGAGGAGAGAATAATACCTCTCAAAACATTGTACATATACTTACCTGTTTGATGTGTTATTATGAACAATTGGATGTATTTGTAATATTTAAATAAAGTTAAATTTTTCTAAAGACATTCAATACTCACATTAGATGATGGAAATAGTCCAATATAAAAATCAATAATATCAACAAATTAAAAAAAATTTTTTTTTTTTCAAAAATTGTATTTTCTATATCAATACTGAACATATATATATATATAATACATTTATATATGTTCAGTATTGATATAGAAAATAAAGTTTTTGAAAAGAAAAAGGAGAATTTTTTTATTTGTTCATATAATTGGAGAACTTTTATATTTTAATAGAAAAGGTGATTGTACATTTTTTGTACTATAATATTGAAACAGTTAGATCTGTTTCACCTATTATATTCTATAATAGTGTATTTTGTTTCACTCAGATTGTGTGTGTTTCTTTAATTTAAAACATTGAGTGTGCTTATACAATTGCCAAGTATGTGTGTGTATAATCACCTTGTTAATTATAATATAAAAATACAGACAAATATTTATATACGCGCATATTCATTTACATTTGTTAAAACTGAAGTAAACATAATAGTGTGTAGTTAGAATTTATATATATAACAGAATAATAAGTTTAAATTTATAAAATTATTTAAGTTTCAATATTCATTTTAAATAATTTTCAAGTTAAATAATTTTCAGTTCTATTGTTTGTTTAAAATAACACAAGCTGGTAATTTGGTTACAGGTTTTAACATTTCATCTAAAAATACATCTTTGGCTAAAACTTGACCTATTTAAAATTATAACTAAGACAAATTATAAAATTCAGTCAGGCATAAATTTCATACTAAGTGCCTTGCAAAACTATAGCTATGACTCAAATTGGAAAACTCTAGGGAATATATTTTCCTACTCTAGTAGTAGCTATGATGCAAATTGAAATAATAAAACTTTTAAGTCCGAATTTAAATGTAGCACATATTTTACTAAGTGGATATTTAGTTAAAGGCACAGTTCGAACCAGTAATCAGGTGATGTGACAAAAGTAAAAGGAGGAGGGACCTACTGTCAAAAGTAGAATATAAAAAAGGTCTGTAGTAGCCATCAATATTCTTGGTTGTTGCTGTTTGAAAATATTATTCTTGGTTATTGCTGTTGAAAATTGTTGTTGTTGCTGCTGATATTTTCCTGAAAGACCAGTGCCAAAAATATTTAAAAAAGCCATTCCTGCATTAAATTAGCAAGCTGAATCCTAGAAAGCCATTACTTAAGCTGTCCAAATGATGACCATTGGCTAGAGACAAGAGACAGCCATCTACTTGTCCCAGACAAGCTGCTACCAATGAGAGAAAACATCAACCTCACCTGAACACATCCCATGATGGAGAAAGAAGCTACACCTGAAATTTCCAGAGAGTTCCTTGAATGAAGTGATAAGAGTAAAGCTGCCAACAAGTAAATTTACAAAGCTGCATCCAGACTTAAACCTAGTAAAGCCACAGCTTGATTTGGTAGAAGCACATTAAAGAAAGATGCCTTGAAAGGCTCACCACCAAGATTACCGGTAAATTATTCTGCAGAATATTAAATTCCATTACTAAACCCATTCTAAATTAAAAGTTAGCTAACTAATCAATCTTGTAATTAATTGTACCATTTAAATGCTACACTAAACTGTTTATATTAAATTTATTTAAAGCTTAGAGCACTTTCAAAATTCTTGCTTGATCATAAATAATTTAGATAATCATAAATATTTAGGTTCTATAAAACCATTTCAAACAAAGTTTCATTTCTAAATTATAATTTTATTGATCGTTTTATGCAATTTATGCTTATGCCATCTATCTTTAGTTTTAAGTTCATGATTATTAATTTATGCTATGTTCATCAGAATGGAGTATTGTAAGTTAATAATTATCAGAGGCATGTTTAAGCACCTTTTATTATCAGATTATTGTAATATAAAGAATATAGGCAAAACTTCCTTCTGAAATAAAACTATTATTTATGCTAGAATGAATCAGTTACTTATAATGCCCAAAATAAGTTATTTAAAATGCATCTTTTGCACAAGTTATTTAAAATGAAAATATTTGCTAAAGCTATTTAAAATGTATATTTTCCATATGTTATTTAAAACGCATGTTTTGCGTATGTTATTTAAAACACATATTTGCGTAAGTCATTTGAAATAGATATTTTACGAGTTATTTAGAATTAATATTTGAGTAATTTATTTAAGAATAAATATGTTGTGTGAGCTATTTAAGAATCAGTATTTGACGTAGGTTATTTAAAAATCAGTTCATTTGATATTAGATGTAAATTATACGACATATAATTAGTGTTTTAAGTTCAAGTAAATCTTTATCTTTTGCTATAACTCCATTCAATTAAAACTTAAGAAGCTATGCAGAGACCCTTAAATCAGATTCTTATTATTGCCTTTATCATGTGACTTAATAATCATTTATGAACTGACCGGTGGTAGTAGCACTGAAAGAAGCTAAGATTTTGGCATAATTAATTTATAAAATATTAATTTAGCATTGCGAATGTGTTGCTAGTTAGCATAAATATGCATATCTCCTTGCTATACCTATAATGACCTACCTCAGGATCATTTCCACATCAAGTCACGCTTTGAAAGTTTAGGCAACTGTGACATTTCTTTGTATTTGAGGGAAGCAAAGCATTCCAAAGGGCTCGTAAGCCACTCTTCTGCTCACTTGAATAAAAGAGCCACTTCGTATTATAGAAAGCAAACTGGTTTGGGGAACCATTTACTAAGTAATAAACCTCAATTAAGAATACGTTTGAGGTGCACTTATTTTGATACTATAGTTTATAACACACTAGAATCTGATGTTCGACTGCCACACTTCAGTTCAGCTTCCCTAGAAAGTAACTTTGGCTTTGATCCAATTCAGAATCTGAGTTAATGCATTTATCTGTGTAGCAATTATATAATATCATGCAAATCTCATTATAGTTGAGTTTAAACTTAGTAGTAATAATAATATAATCTCTATCATTTACCAATAAATTGATCACTCTATTATTGATTTGCACTATATAGGACATAGCATGAGTTAGGACATGGAAGATGGTATGGACCTATTAAAGTCATAGAGAATTAAATATTTTGTAAATCCAAAAACCACTCACCTGTGTCTGAGCACTATTTAAATTGCTTTGTGATATTATTTTATAACCCTGAACCACTTACCTGTATGTGAGCCCTATATAATTAGCTTTGTAACCCTGAGTCACTCACCTACATGTGAGCACTATAAATTGCTGTAATATATTCTTCATAACCCTGAGTATTCACTCATTTGCATGTGAGCATACTATACCCAATTTATTCTGCTTTATAATTTATTAAGTATTATATTAAATTTATGAAATATAACTTTGTATCAGATATATTAAATTTATGAAATATAAATTTGTCTCAGTCTCCATTCTTGCTCACTACCTTATGAATCACTAGTTAAGTTATATAAGATGTGTTGGGGGGATGTCTCATGTTTTACTGTTTTGCTATTTCTGGAATGTGAATAAAGAGATATCTATGAATAAAGAGATATCTAGTGTAACCTCAGGCATGTCATTCGCTATGGGTTGATTTCAAAGCATGAGTAAGAGAGTGGAGATATGATCAGACATAGGATATTACTATCCCAACTTGGTCAGATTTTGGATCTCTGGCTCAGATTCTCAGTCTGTTGAGCAAATGTACAAACATGACTGTTACATAGGTATATTTTTTCCCAGAGTTTGGTGCCCAATGTGGGGCTTAGACTAAGTATATGACCCCGAATAGAGTATTTATATTTTTTATTTCTAATATCAATGCAGTATGATAAAAATATGTATAAATTAAATAAAACAACTTATAATCTAGTATTATAATTAAGTAATTGAGTTGGTAAATAATTTAACTTTGAAGTCAGAAATGACAGGTGATTCAGAGAGGGATGAGCAAAAAAATTATTAAGCAAGAAAAAAAGAAATACACACGAAGTGAAAAAAAGAGAGAAAGTTTTATTTTTAAGGGAGAAACCTCAGGTGGCAAGACATGCTGGGTGAGTCTAAAAATTTATTTCATTACTTAGATGTGTTATTACATACTTTATCATATATTATTTAGATGTATCAGGTGCCAAATAACAAAAAGAAAAAATGGGCAAAGAATAAGGGTGAGTGAGGTAGTTATAGGTAGTCAGTTCTGGGGGAGTAGATGGCAAGTCAGTCGTCAAATAAAAATAAGAAAAGAAGAAAATCAATGATAAAGATAGTATATATATATATATATATATATATATAATAAAAAATAAAATGGAAGGAGAAAGAAAAGATGGAAAAGAGGAATAGGAGGAGCAGACAGGAAAGGAAGTAGGAAGTGAAAATGAAACTTTGAGATCAAGGAGAAAAATAATAAAAGATAGTAAAAACAGTGTGGAAGAGGAAATAGAGGCTAGCACAAATGAGAACATAGAAGTTGAAACCAGCCCAAAATCAAGACAAGAAAAAGGTTATAAGGAAAAGGAGGAAGTGGTAGATGAGGGATTCAGCATAATGGCAATAATGAAATGGATGATGGAAGAGAGAGAAAAGAAAAATGCTGAAAGAGTAAAAGACAGGGCTGAAAGGGAAGAAAAAGAAAGGAGTGATAAAGAAGAAAGGGAAGAAAAAGAAAGGAGAGAGAGAAAAAAGGCAAAAAGATAAGGTTGAAAGTTAAGAAAAAGAAAGGAGAGAGAGGGATGAAAGAGAAGATAAAGAAGAAAGAGCAGAAAAAGTAAGGATAGATACAGAAGAAGAAAGAGAGAGGGGAGATGAAATGATCTATAAGGCAGATATTCAAGAACATGGAATTAAAGATGGAACTGAGATGGGGAAGATGAACAATAGAGCGTAAAAGGCAAAATAAGAGAACCCAGAGAGCAAGGGGCTTTTCAAAGTGCAAGAAAAACAAATTGGAGAAAAGAAAAAATGAGATAGGGAAGAAAAAAGGAAGAGGCTGAAAGGGAAGAAAAGAAAAAATGAGATAGAGAAGAAAGGAAAAAAGCCAAGGCTGAAAGGGAAAAAAGAGAAAGGAAAAATAGAGAAGAAAGGAAAGAAAAAGAAAAGAGAGAGAGAAAAAAAGATAAAGACAAGGCTGAAAGGGAAGAAAAACAAAGGAGAGATAGAGAAGAAAGGGAAGAAAAGAGACATAGAAAAGAAAAAGATATGGCTGAAAGGGAATAAAAAGAAAAGAGAGATAGAGAAGAAGGGGAAGAAAAAGAAAGGAGATACAGAGGAAAAAGATAGAGAAAAAAGCAGGACAGAAAAAGAGGAGATGCTTCATTATATAGGGTGAATATTAGAACAAGAGGGAGAGCCTCCATATAAAAAGATAGTAAAGATAAGACCAGAAATAGAGAAAAAAGTAGAAGTTCTTTAAAGTGAGTTAGAGATAGTGAACAAAGGAACCACAGAAGGAAGAGTAGATATAGTACAAGAGATACAGAGGCTGCAGGAGAGAATAGATAGAGTAGAAAATGAGCAGAAAGAGATAGGAATAGAAGGGAAAGAGCTCCCACAAAAAACATAGGTTTAGCTTGTTTAGTCAAGGTGGAAATAAAGAAAGCAGAGTATAGGGCAAGGAAACTAAAACCAATTTATAAATTCAAAGTACAGGAATGGGTTTGGGTGAAAGATAAGCCTCCAAATAACAGACCCTTATCCAAGTACTGAAAATTTAACCCACTCTACAAAGGGCCAGCCCAGATAATAGGAATCTGAAGAAAAATGCTTTTAGATCACATAATGTAGACAGAATCAGAAGTTCTCTTAGAGCAAGGTGTAGGGAAATTATATTTAGGTTCTTTTGTGCTGTATGTTTATTGATAATTAGAATTAGTTTTACCCTATTTAACCTTATTTATTAATTAATCATTTATTTATAGTCTATTACTCAAATTGTAGTAAGAGGCATTAGTAATTAGAATGTGTTACCTTATTCAATCTTATCTATAACCTATTACTAGAATTATTGGGAAGTTAGTAATTAGAAATATGGTTCTCTTGGTTAATCATATTTATGTATTTAATAATTGTGTTACATTAATTGTATTTAACTGTGCTAGAGCAAAGAAGTGGATGTATTAGCTGCTTACAGTACCAGAAAAAGAAAAGAGAGACTGAGGAAAGTAAATAAGACTAGTAAATATATATATATATATATATATATATATATAGTATATATTTACTTATTTATCTAGTCTATATATATATATATATATAGAGAGAGAGAGAGAGAGAGAGAGAGAGAGAGAAAGAGAAAGAGAAGGAGTTGGATAAAAGTTACATAAGTTGTGTAGAATCACTAGGTAAAAACAGAAGTGACAAAAAGAGAATAGAGAGGGAATGAAGGTCTTTTTTTTTTCGTCTGGGAATGGATTGCTATGAAACAGTTAGATCTGTTTCACCTATTATATTCTATAATAGTGTATTTTGTTTCACTCAGATTGTGTGTGTTTCTTTAATTTAAAACACTGAGTGTGCTTATAATATTGCCAAGTATGTGTGTGTATAATCCACCTTGTTAATTATAATATAAAAATGCAGACAAATATTTATATATGTGCATATTCATTTATGTTTGTTAAAACTGAAGTAAATATAATGGTGTGTAGTTAGAATTTATATATATAACAGAATAATAAGTTTAAATGTATAAAATTATTTAAGTTTCAATATTCATTTTAAATAATTTTCAAGTTAAATAATTTTCAGTTCTATTGTTTGTTTAAAATTACACAAGCTGGTAATTTATTTACAGGCTTTAACATTTCATCTAAAAATAAATCTTTGGCTAAAACTTGATCCATTTAAAATTATAACTAAGACAAATTATAAAATTCAGTCAGGCATAAATTTCATACTAAATGCTTTGCAAAACTATAACTATGACTCAAATTGGAAAACTCTAGGGAATATATTTTTCTACTCTAGTTGTAGTGATGATGCAAATTGGAATAATAGAACTTTTAAGTCCAGATTTAAATGTAACAAATATTTTACTAAGTGGATATTTAGTTAAAGGCACAGTTCAAACCAGTAATCAGGTGATGTGGTAAGAGTAAAAGGAGGAAGGACCTACTGTCAAAAGTAGTATATAAAAAAGGTCTGTAGTAGCCATCAATATTCTTGGTTGTTGCTGTTTGAAAATATTATTCTTGGTTATTGCTGTTGAAAATTGTTGTTGTTGCTGCTGATATTTTTCTGAAAGACCAGTGCCAAAAATATTTTAAAAAGCTGTTCCTGCATTAAATTAACAAGCTGAATACTAGAAAGCCATTACCCAAGCTGTTCAAATGATGACCATTGGCTATAAACAAGAGACAGCCATCTACTTGTCTGAGACAAGCAGCTACTGATGAGAGAAAACATCAACCTCAGCCGAACCCAGCCTGTGATGGAGAAAGAAGCTACACCTGAAATGCCAGAGAGTTTCTTGAATGAAGTGATGGAGGAAAGCTGCCACCAAGTAAATTTACAAAGCTGCATCCAGACTCAAACAGAAAATCCACAGCCTAATTTGATAGAAGGACATTAAAGAAAGATGCCTTGAAAGACTCACCATCAAGATTACTGGTAAATCATTCTGCAGAATATTAAATTCCATTACTAAACCCATTCTAAATTAAAAGTTAGCTAACTAATCAATCTTGTAATTAATTGTACCATTTAAATGTTACACTAAACTGTTTATATTAAATTTATTTAAAGTTTAGAGCACTCTCAAAATTCTTGCTTGATCGTAAATAATTTAGGTAATCATAAATATTTAGGTTCTATAAAACCATTCCAAACAAAGTTTCATTTCTAAATTATAATTTTATTGATCGTTTTATGCAATTTATGCTTATGCCATCTATCTTTAGTTTTAAGTTCATGTTTATTAATTTATGTAATATATAGGGTATATGAGCACAGACTTTCACATGTCCCACCACTTTCCACTCTATTTAATAACACTGATACACTCAAGCACATATATGCTGAAAAGATAAATAATCATCAATATCCATATTTCATGCTAAACCAGCAATCAATAGTTGGTCCAGATTAACATCTCCCACACATATATTACATAAGTGCTCAGATACATATTAAGATAGACAATCTTCATACTTTAATTGACAGGCTCCAATCTACTACACACTCCAACTCTTCAACCATCCAAACAATTGAAAATCTGATGATGGAATGCTCGAAGGCCACCCTGAGGCCAAGATTCTTGTCACACTCATGTTGACCTAAGGTCAATCTGAACCTCACATGTACAGGACATAATCCATTTAATACATATGCAAGGATGGGCAGACATCTCTTCAATGTAATAACTGAAACACAGGCTTATTACATATCTGTGTCTATATATGTAATATATAGGGTATATGAGCACAGACTTTCACATGTCCCACCACTTTCCACTCTATCTAATAACACTGATACACTCAAGCACATATATTCTGAAAAGATAAATAATCACCAATATATGTATTTCATGCTAAACCTGCAATCATCAGTTGGTCCAGATTAACATCTCCTGCACATATGTACCATAAATGCTCAGATATATATTAAGATAGACAATCTTCATACTTTAATGGACAGGCTCCAATCTACTACACATTCCAACTCTTCAACCATCCAAACAATTGAAAATCTGATGATGGAATGCTCGAAAGCCACCCTGAGTCGAGATTCTTTTCACACCCATGTTGACCTAAGGTCAATGTGAATCCCACATGTACAGGACATAATCCATTTAATACATATGCAAGGATGGGTAGACATCTCTACAATGTAATAACTGATATAGGGTATATGAGCACAGACTTTCACTTGTCCCACATCTCTCCACTCTATCTAATAACACTGATACACTCAAGCACATATATGCTGAAAAGATAAATAATCACCAGTATACGTATTTCATGCTAAACCAGCAATCATCAGTTTGTCCAGATTAACATCTCCCACACACTTATGGTATATATGTGTGGGAGATGTTAATCTGGACCAACTGATGATTGCTGGTTTAGCATGAAATATGTATACTGGTGATTATTTATCTTTTCAGCATATATGTTCTTGAGTGTATCAGTGTTATTAGATAGAGTCGAGAGTGGTGGGACATGTGAAAGTCTGTGCTCATATACCCTATATATTACATATATAGACACAGGTATGTAATAAGTCTCTGTTTCAGTTATTAATTTATGCTAGAGGCACGATTAAGCACCTTTTCATTATCAGATTATTGTAATATAAAGAATATGCAAAACTCTTTTCTGAAATATAACTATTATTTTTGCTTGAGTGAATCAGTTACTTATAATACCCAAAATAAGTTATGTAAAATGTATCTTTTGCGCAAGTTATTTAAAATGAAAATATTTGCTCAAGCTATTTAAAATGAATATTTTACGTATGTTATTTAAAATGCATATTTTACATATGTTATTTAAAACACATATTTGCGTAAGTTATTTGAAATAGATATTTTACGAGTTATTTAGAATTAATATTTGAATAATTTATTTAGGAATCAATATTTTGCATGAGCTATTTAAGAATCGACATTTGATGTAGGTTATTTAAAAATCAGTTCGTTTGATATTAGATATAAATTATACGACATATAATTAGTGTTTTAAGTTCTAGTAAATCTTTAACTTTTGCTATAACTCCATTCAATTAAAACTTAAGAAGCTATGCAGAGACCCTTAAATCAGATTCTTATTATTACCTTTATCATGTGACTTAATAATCACTTATGAACTGACTGATGGTAGTAGCACTGAAAGAAGGTAAGATTTTGGCATAATTAATTTATAAAATATTATTTTAGTGTTGCGAATGTGTTTGCTAGTTAGCATAAATATGCATATCTCCTTGCGTATAATGGCCTACCTCAGGATCATTTCCACATCAAGTTATGCCTCGAAAGTTTAGGCAACTGTGACATTTCTTTGTATTTGAGAGAACCAAAGTGTTCCAAAGGGCTTGAAAGCCACCCTTCTGCTCACTTGAATAAAAGGGCCTCTTCATATTATAGCAAGCAGACCGGTTTTGGGAACCATTTAGTAGGTAATAAACCTCAATTAATAATACATTCGAGGTGCAATTATTCTGTCACTATAGTTTATAATGCACTAGAATCTGACATTCGACTACCACACCTCAGTCTAGCTTCCCTAAAAAGTAACTTTGGCTTTGATCTGATTCACAATCTGAGTTAATGCTGTTATCTGTATAGCAATTATATATATCATGCAAATATCTTTGTAGTTGAGTTTAAGCTTAGTAGTAATAATAATATAATCTCTATCAGTTACCAATAAATTGATCCCTCTAACTATTACTGATTTCCACTATATAGAACATAGCGTGAGTTAGGACATGTAAGATGGTATGGGCCTATTAAAAAGTCATAGACTAATTAAATATTTTGTAAATCCAAAAGCCACTCACCTGCGTGTGAGCACCATATAAATTGCTTTGTGATATTATCTTATAACTCTGAACCACTGACCTGTGTGTGAGCCCTATATAATTAGATTTGTAACCCTGAGTCACTCACCTGTGTGTGAGCACTATAAATTGCTGTAATATATTCTTCATAACCTTGAGTATTCACTCACTTGTGTGTGAGCAAGTTATACCCAATTTATTTTGCTTTATAATTTATTAAGTATTATATTAAATTTATGAATTATAAATTTGTCTCAGTCTCCATTCTTGCTCATTACCTTATTAATCACTAGTTAAGTTATATAACATGTGTTGGGAAGGGGATGTCTCATGTTTTACTGCTTTACTATTGCTGGAACATGAATAAATAGATATCTAGTGTAACCTCAGGCATGTCATTTGCTATGGGTTGACTTGGAAGCATGAGTAAAAGAGTGGAGGTATGATCAGATGTAGGATATCACTATCCCGACTGGTCAGATTTTGTTTCTCTGGCTTGGACTCTCAGTCTGTTGAGCAAATGTATAAACCTGCCTGTTACAATATATAAAAATCAAATATACATATGTGTTTCAATGAATTCCATTTGGGCTTGTTAACAGTGGCTCAAGGCTACTATGATATTTGTATCAAGTGTTATTCAAGAGGGTAAATTTTGAATTCTTAATCTACAATGTGGACAATGTTGTGACAGCGTTGTGGTCTCTCCAAAAAAATTTGGAAAAAATAGCCATATTTTTTCAGGGTATTTTTTCAGGGATGTCAACAGAAAAATATCACAATAAATCTAAAAAAGCAGCACATTGCAAGAAGTGATCATTTTTCTGGGACATTTTGTTTGTGCTCCAGGTGTGAGACCTCATCCCAACAAGATCAAGGCTATTATTAGATTTCTTCAACCCAAGAATAAAAATTAAGTCATTCTCGGGGATATGCAATTTTTATCAAAGATTTTACAATAATTTTTCCATAGACACTGAAGTGCTTATACAACTGCTTAAAAAAGAAAGTTAGTGGGAGTGGATAGAAAAGCAATGTAAGACTTTTTTCAGAACTGTTACAACAGCCTACCCAGATTTTATCAGAGCCTTTGTTCTGCAAGTGGATAACAATAAAGTGTGATTGGTGGCAGTGTTATTCCAGGAGAATAAAGAAAAAGTCCTATATTTTTTAGACAGGAACTTAAACCCAGCAGAAAAGAACTATACAATGACTTAAATCGAAGCATTGGCCATTGTATTGTCTTTAAATAAACTCAAACATTTACTACTAGGGTCCAAAATTATTATAATTGCAGATCATAAGAGTTTAGAGTTTATAAACAAGTGCTATTTAACTAATGATAGGCTTATAAGATGAGATCTAAACATACAGAAATTCAACTACTGGGTAGTCCATTGCCCTGGAAGTGATAATATAGTGCTATACATATTGAGAAAAAATTTGATTCTGGACAGAAGCCAAAACTTGACACTAGAGAGAGCTTGATTAATTACTTTTATAATTGAAGTTATAGAAGATTAAATATGAACAAAGTGATTATTCTGAAAGTGAGTTATTGGTTTTTTTGCTATGTTTGGGAAAATATAAGGGGGATTTATATATAAAGGTCATGGAGTTGACAAAGATTATGTTGTGGAAATGGGATGATGCAGATTGTGGGAAAACTTAGGGTGGACAATGAAAAGGGAAGGTAAAGTGGCTAACGGGTTTCTTTGAGCATAGCAGCTGAGAGATTCCTGACTCCGTTTAAGAAGAAGTCACAATCCATCACATCACAACAATGGATCAGATATATTGATATAAAGGGATATGAGGAGACTGAAGTTTTTACATACAGCTGATACAACATGTAAGTAAATTTCCTAATCTTAATATTTTGGTTGTCTGTTTATTATCATATTTTTATAACTATCAATGAAAATTACCTCTTTAATTTTTCTTTTTTCATGATTTCTTCCTTGATTTAAAATCTTAATTATTTTAATACCAAAATCAAATTTACATTTTCTATCATGATCATAAAACACTCATTCTGTGAAAGAATTAAGATTTTAAATCACAGAAGAAATCTTGAAAAAGGAAAAACTAAAGAGGTAATTTTTATTGATCGTTATAAAAATATGATAATACACAGACAATCACCGAATATTAAGATTAGTGAATTATGGGATATGTGAATTGACACATGCTTTCCAGTTGATGCTGTTTTATTCCATTTTGAAATTAAGTCAGTTTACTTGAAAATGATGATAAATATAATTGAAAGTACGGCTATTGATTAAAGTTTATATTGGAATTTATTTTATTTACCGTTATTTGGAATATAATTAAATTTTATTACAATATATTTATTATCAGACACTTATTGTATTATTGCCTTACACAAACACACACACACACACACATATATATATATATATATATATATATATATATATATATAACAATTGAGGAAACATTTCAATAAATTTCATCTACATATAGCAGAACACATACATGCATACACAGGAGACATTACAACATGTTTAAAATAAATATGAGTAATTATATTAAGCATTATTCTACATAAGTGATAGTTTAATTTGTTAGAATTAATAAAAAGATTTGGGAACAATTGAACATACATAGTAAAAACATATAGATACCATAAACCCCATAAATATGCATACCTATATATCTTATTCACATTCACACAATATACAGGCAGAAAATAATACATATAAATATAGGATTATCATATAGCATATAATATATATTTTTTCTTTTGTATTAATATAATAAAATAATTATAAAAATGAATATATAAATAATTTTGGTTTCTTTATTTGGATTTTGTTATTAAACAAGAAGAAATTTTATTCTGTCTTATATAATAGTCAGGGTGTATTAGAAGTTGGAGTCTTACCATATCTGCCATACAGGTCACGACCAGGCTATTGGAACCTGGAAAATTTATATAGTAGGCAGATACATAAGTTAAGATCCAAATTTTACATATTTATTTTATTATGACCCAAATTTTATATATTTATTTTATTACGACCGTCAGCCGTAGTCACTAGCTCACAGAGCAGCAGAGATAATTTTTAATATAAAAAAAAAATAAAAGAAGCCACTGCCAGTAATAGCACACATAAACATTTATTAAACATATATAAATTTTAGAATCATTTTAGTCTAACTTTTACTTTAGAATTTAATTTTCATTTTAACTTTTATTTTAGAAGTTTGCACAGATGAATTTATTAATATTTTATTAGAGTGTCAAGTATGGATAGACTACATAGATTGCATTTGAAGAAGAGAATATTGTATCCCTTATTTAACCTTAGGCCAAAAGTCTGCAGTCAAACTAACGTCAATCTATCTGATATATCGATGTATTCAATGCAGCATGAATACAATAGCACAATACTATACTGTCAGTAATGCACATCTGAACAGCATGGTTACAGAGAAGAAATTGTCTCTCATCCAGTACAGGAATGTTACACTGTCTGGCAAGAAAAACAATAAAAAAGAAAACTCCATAGGAAGGGATTGTGGTCCTTTTTGCCATCTTACTATCCCATTCCATAGGCAAAGGGGGTGATCCACAGAGCAGGGAACACTGTATGTCTCCGATGGTCAATAAGAAATAGGCTTATTTTGCCCAAGTGTGGCATATAATGTGATCCTGCACATAGCAGATATTCATGCTACATTTACTAATTACACCAATACATCCAATCCATTGACCCAATTTAACTATGAAACAAATAACCTAAGGTTTATCGTCACTTAAAGTAACATAATTTTACGAATCTATGCAGCCATTCATGCCCGACTTAAATTTAACATGATTTAATTAAAAGTTTAGCTTAACAGAAAAAAAAATCATAATAAACACATAAAAGAATGAAAAAAATACATTAATGGAAATGATAAAAATATATATATATTCAATAAAAATAATTATTAATAAATAATTTACATTGGTCAGATAGGAAATTTTATTTCTATTAAATACTGAAAAAGTTTTGGAATTAAAGTTCTTACTGTTTTAAAATACTGGAAAGTTTTACAATTAATGTTCATTAGTTATATATATATATATATATATATATATATATATATATATATATATATATATATATATATATATATAAAAATATAATATATAAGTTCTTACAGTTATAAAAAGTTCATCCTTAACAGTTGCTTGCAATTTGGGATCCAGCATTAATTCCCCCGATGTCCTGAGGAGATCAGTATGCTATTGGCCATTTTATTGATTCATTCAGAGGTCCTATACTTTAGCTGGTATTTTATTTCTGGGCCCTGATGTCCTGTGGTCTGCAATATAGGAAAATTATTGGTCATTTCTCTTTCTCTTTTTTTAAAAAAAAAACGGAAGGGATTGAAGAGTGCATCTTTTCAATCCCTTCTCCTTCAACTCTCTCCACACTAACACATATAGCACATTTCTTCTTTCACATCTCTTTCTCTTTTTTCAGAAAAACTGAAGGTAATGAAGAGTGCATCTTTTCAATCTCTTTTCCTTCAACTCTCTCCGCATTAACACATATAGCACATCTCTTCTTTCACATCTCTTTCTAATAATTTATTTCCAAACTTTTCCTTTTATATTAAACTTTCAGATCAAGTGGACATTATGTCATGATGATGATGATCGTTTCATTGAGGTCAATTTCCTGAGGGATTTCTTTTATTGGCTATTCTGTTCCTATTGTTTTTTCTCTCCTATCTGACCTTTAATTATACATTTTGAGATGCCCAAGGTCTAGTTTACTTTAACTAATTGAAAATAATCATTTCCATTTTACATAATAGCATTAATTAAATTATTGTACATTTTTTTTAATCTTTTAAGTTTTTCTCTTTTTTTCTGAAAATTTAGTTTTAAAATACTTTTTTTTTCTTTAATAAAGTTTTCTTTTAATAATTTTTCATCTGTGCAATTATATATATATAAAGTTTAGATGACTTTTAATTTTCAATTTTTAATTTTTAAAAACAAAGGTTTTATTTGTGAACTTTTTAATTTTTAATTTTATTTATTAGAATGTAACAGCATGCATGCCCGTTACACTTATAATAAACAATAATAAATTTTTAGAAAGGAATGTTTTGATTTTTATTAGACTAGTTTGGATATGGTAGTTACATGGTGGCGTAAATCCTTAGCAATTATATGATTTTGTTGCTAGGTAAAACAATTAAATTATTTATACAAAATTTTAAAAAATGTCTAGTGTTGAGGGATTAAAAAAATTGTTATAAAGTTTTTAAAAAAATCTAAATATTTCAATATCCATATATATTACTAATTTTTATATTCCTCTGTTTTTTCATTGAAAATATCAAAAACTAAATTATCTAGTTTTTATTGTAGTTAACATATAGAATGGCATTTGCCAAGAAAAACTGGGATTATCAATCAAAGATCCAACATGAAATCAAAAGGTAAAGATTTTTATAAAGAAAATTCAGAAAATAATACAAATTGTGACAATTACAAAATATAAGGTTAGTCTAATAATGGTAATTTTTATAAGATTAAGGAAGGATGGATAAGAGGTTATATTACTTCTCTTTAATTTGTTCAATTTGTATTAATTATTTGGAAGAGGAAATTATTATTAAGAAGGATTGTTTATATTTAAAGTTATTTGTTAAATATGTTGATGATTGTTTGTTTGTAGTTGAGAATGATAAATTGAAAGAGTTGGTAAATGAGTTTAGTTGTTTTGATTCTTCTATAAAATATGTTGTAGAAGGAGGGTGATCTGATTTCATTAAATTAAAATTCTTAGATATGCTGGTGATTAGAAATGTAAAGAATAGTAAAGAATAATTGCTTGGTATGTAGACATTAATTAAACTTGATAGCTATCAATCTGTATCTCATAAAGTAGTTACTTTAAGAAATTATTGTTATAGAAATAAGAGATTAATTGTTTCAAAAAGGTCATTTTATAAAGATTGTTTGAATGTTGGCTGCTCTGATAAATTTGTTTAAAATATTTTATTTAATAATAATAATATTTGTAATGACATAAAGAATAAAGAAAAATATGATTTTGGATGTCATTTAATTTGTCTTTTTATAAAATTGTATGTCAAATAGTAATTTGTTTGGAAATAAGAAAATTGTTTGGAAAAGGGGTATTACTTTGAATAATTTATTAACTAATACAAAGGGAATTTTTTGATAGAAAAACTATACCTGGAGTAGTGTATATTATTCTTTGTGTTGTAAGAAGCTATATATAGGCCAGAGTAGTTTGAGCTTAAATGAAAGAAGTACAGTTAAAAATAAATATCTTAGTTCTGCTTTATATGTCCATGAAAAAGACACAGAACACATTACTAATTTTGATGAAGCTAAGATTGTCTTCTTTGAGAGTAATAAATTAAAAAGAATTAAAAAATCTTTATTAATAAAAATTTATGATTCTGAAGCAATTAACTTATTTAAAAGTTCTTTTAATATTAAGGGGGTATGGTAAGTAAGTGGAATTATGGGTAATGTTTAGTTTAAATTTGTTGTTATTTTGTAGTTCTTTATACTTGAGAAGTCTGCTTATAACAGTGAAATCATTGTTTGCATTTTAATGTTTATATTTTGACTAGTCTGGTTGAGTAATAAATATGAAATTTTTTGATTATATATATATAAAAACACAATTACTTTTCTACACAGCCACATTAATATTGTAACATGATTGAAATATTAATGCAGCTATGTAGAAAAGTAATTGTGTTTATTTTTATATTTCTTCAAGTTATTTAATATATTTATTATTTTCATATATATATATATACTGAAGTGTAATATATGTACTGCCAGATATTAATTTCAAAAGAAAATAAAATCTTCTAACAAAACCACTAATTTGTTAATGTTATGGCTATATAGTAGTTTAAGTACAGTTTTAATATAAGTTAGCAACTTGAATTTTACTAGAAAGTAAAGTTATATGTTATTATAGGAATACATGATATGGGCAATTAATTAATGTGTGTGTTTTATGTGAAGTAAAAACATTTTCTTTTAATTTATTATTTTTTTAGACATTTTTTTATCTAAACAATTTCCTAAACCATTACTCAAATTAAAACATTTTTTAATTAATGAGTTTAATTTTATAATCTAACTGATAAACACTAAAAATTATTAATTCTTATATTATCTAGTTGATTAGACTCAAATTTATTGTAATTGTAAATAGGAATTTTTTTTTATATTTTATCTTTGATATAATTAAAATTTACTTTTAAGTAAAAAAAAAATTATTTTCTTCTTACAAGTAAAATTTTTCCTCTTTTATTATAATAAAAAGAAAAAACAAACTAAGCCATTAAAAATAGATAAAAAAATGTGATAAAAGATAAAACTATTCTAGAATATAACTAATTAAAAGTAAAGTAGGAGATTTACAAACTATTTTGTATCAGATACTATAAAATTTTAATTAAATAAGTTTGAAAACAATTCTATTTATAGCATCAAATTAAAGTTAAAATTAAGACTGAAAATTCATTTTGTAGATCTTTTGTAGTTTGCTTGATAAGTGACTAAAATTTTATATAACTACATGTAAAAAAGCATTGTCATGGTCTTTTTTAAAAACTTCATTACTAGAAGCTCTGCTGAGAGAGATAACAACATGTGAATAACTGTCAGCTAAAAAAAAAAGCAGTGCACTTTCCCAGTCTGTTGTTTTTCTGATGATAGTTTGTGCTTTTCATAAAAGAGATCATCTGCATATATTTTACCAACAGAAGTATGTTTACCTAAATTACTAAAGTAGTTTTATTTTGAGAGCATATATATAACATCCAAAATTTAAATATATATTAACTATATATGAATAGAACTTTTGCATTATACCGATAATCCAAATGCCTGAAATGAACAAATAAGTACTGTGCCTGTTTTTCCTTAAAAAGAAAGGAAAGAAAATAGGCAACAAATAAGTGTTGTTATTTTAACAATGTATTACTTGTCTTCATAAAGTAATGCAAGGAACAAAGCTAGTACTTCAAGTTGAATAAACATGATCTTCAACTCCTAAATATAGTTATGTTCATTTCTGCATTAAACTCTGGATCCATTATGTAATTGATTGATTTATTTAAACTTTTAAAACCATAAGCTTTCTGTGGTCTAAATATTTGTGTGTATAATATATTCTATCTTACTTTGACAATGCTTTTTTATTATTATGTCCATTATAATCCTTAAGGTTATATGAGTATTTTAGTTTAAAATCTTACTTAAAACGAGTTACAGGTCATATGAGAAACATTATTTTTTAACCTTCAAATTATCTAATGTATTATTTTGTCAGGCTAGATTTTAACATGTAAAATTATTTTGTTCTTTTAAAAAACGCCTTATACCAACCTATTATTTCTGTTATATATATATTTTAGTTAGGTAAAACGTAATTAATAGTTTGGTTCTATTAGAATTTTCAAATACATTCACTTGCAAGGGTGTTAATCATTTAATAAAATAAATCTTTATTGTTACAATTATAAAAGAAAAATGGAGTAAAACCAAAATCTAATGTTTTTTTTTTTTTAAGAAAAATTTTATTCTATAGCTATATTGAATGTTATAAATACAAAAATGATATCAATTACATATCCATTTGAATAATAGTTTTAACAAGGCTGTAAACCTTAGCAATGAGCGTCTGAAAAAATCGTCACTAGGGACCTCTGTAGGTCTTTAAAACACATGCTTACGCTATGAAGAAAAGAGTGAAGTAAAGTAAATCCAACCTTCTGCCATGTTGCTCTTGTGATATAGCTTGGAGCAATTAGTTGGTCCTTTTTCATGATTTTCTCCATGATATTCTTAAATTTAGTCCCATATGGATCTCTCATTCCTTCAATTGTGACTTTACATCTGACACACCACAGGGCATAATTCACGAAAATTGCCAGTCTTATGTCCGTAAATAGACCCTGACCTATATAATCTTTAATTGATTTGTAGTGTGCACTTGTATTGCTGTACCATTTATGAGATATCGATCTATAATTGGACATAATGGGACATTTAAGAAAAATATGATCAATTGATTCCTCCTCTCTCTCACATGCCTGGCACACAGGATTGATCTTCTTGAAATTTCTCCTGTATGCCAGAAATGAGTTTGTAGGGAGGGAGTACAGGTTGATTTTAATTAAGAAATCTTGAAATTTTGCCTCAATGAACCAAAATTTTGATCTTGAAATCAGTTGCTGATTGGTGATCCCAAGAGACCCTTTGTTTATGTTATTTTCCCCATGTATTATTTTATATGCATTCCAGTATTTAATTTTTGATATAATTGGGTTTTCATCAGATCAATAACTTTCCGAATATTATCAAATAACAAATTCCACCAACTTTTATTAGTGGGCGGTGGTCTATCAGTTGGTGTGACAGTTTCTTGATATGATATACTTGAATATTTGTTTTGAAGCCAGAATAGTAGGTTATAGTCTCTCTGGAATATCATGGTTTTGATACAATGTAATGAAAGGTTATTGAACCTTCTAGGCATTTGAAGTTTTCGGAGGCTGATGGCAGCAACCTTTCGGCCCCAGAATAGTTTTATGCATAGCGAGTTTATTTTTTTGATAAATTTTTTGGAGGGGCAGATACCAGATAGGAAATAGTTAATTTTTGGGAATATCAATGAGTTTAAAAGTCTTACCTTACCATGAAGTGAAACATATATCTTAGAAAGGGAGGTAGTTGTATGGCAAATTTCTGTTAATAGGGATTCTTCGATTTCTCTCCTCATAGCACTATTGGATTTTGAAAAATTAAAGCCTAGGAATTTCTGTGGGTCAGCTGTAAAATTTGAAGCAATTTTCCTGCCAGTTAGCAAGCTCCAGGAGGCTGATTTCTTTTTATTGAATTTGAGTTTATATTTGTCTGAGTACCATGCTAGTATTTGCTCTAGTTTAGTGATATATTTCTTGGAAGGCAGGCAGATGATTATATTGTCCATATAACTGAGATGTTTAATCACTCTTCCCATGGCAGGTACATACACTCCAGGCAGTGATCTCTCAATCTCCATCAATAGTGGGTTGATATAGGCTATAAAATATAGCGTGCTAAGTGGAGATCCTTGAGGAATAGAGATGGAGGGTTCGAACCCAGGTGCAATTTTCCCATTCATTGTGATGTGGATGATTCTGTTGGCTAATAGATTTGCAATCATCCTCAGATAAACATACAGCACCCCATATTCCTGAAGAACATCAATCAGAATGTCTGGCCTGACTGAGTCGAATGCTGCCGAGATGTCGAGTTGGACAGCGATCGGTTTTGACATCTTCCGGGCTCTAATAACATCGATAAGGAGTTTCATTTGGCCAATGGCATTAATTGATGATTCCCCTTTTTTTGCATATTGATTGGTAAAAATGTATTCATAAATTTTCACTTGGATTTGATCCTTAATTAATTGTTCTATGATTTTAATTAAAAGGGGAATCATTGAGATAGGCCTCAGATTATTCAAGTCATGTTTTCCATCTTTTTTCTTTAGGAAAGGTACGAGAGATATTGGATATAAGTTGTTAATCTCTCAACTTCCCTCTGCTAAGTGGTTTATCATGGCTTTAATTATTGGCACTGAATATTTCTCTAGATGTATGAGGATGAATTTTGGTATGCCGTGTATTCCTGGGTGCACCCTCTCTGGGAGGCTTTTTAGCTTGATGCGGATCTTTTCCTCAGTGATATCATGAGTCAGGTTCTCATTCAGGCCAAACAGTCCATTGACATTCCCAGTCTGATCAAATTGAAGTGTTGCCCTAAAGTGCTCTCTAATTGCACAGATCATTTCCGGGCCCACAAGAATGTTGTTATCTATCATTAATGACAGTGGAACGAGTTTCCTGCTACCTGTTCCCAGTGCCCACTGGAAGTAACTCTTGGACCAGCATTGTTGATCTGGCAGAAATCTCTTGGCTCGCTTAATTGACATATATTCAGCCAGAGATCTCTGCTTATCCCGGTATTGGCATTTTAGGACAAGGGCAAGAGGTACAAATTGATTATCGAGTGGAAGTTCTTTTAGTCTTTGGTCAATAGCATCAAGATCGGCTAATAAGCGGTTAGAGCCTTTCTTGTTAAGGGAAACCTCATTTATTATGGATTGGAGGATGCCGATGAAGGAGAACCATGCCTCCTCCACTGGTAGTCTTAGGATATCAATTTTTTTAAAGTAGATGTAGGCCTCGGAAAAGAGCCGTTCAGGTGTGGTCTGTTTTAGCAACATTCAAATAGTATTGTTATTTTCTTCAACTATCGGATGTCCAATATTTGTTTCAAGAGATAACTCTAGGGCCAAGTGGTCAGAAAAAATCACTGGTCGAAGTTTTGCATTGATTTTGAAGTGAATACTCGGGGAATAGTAGACAAGGTCAATCAAGGATCTGACATTTTTAGTGTAGAAGGAGAAGGCATCTATAGGGAAGAATCCTTCTCCACTCATCAGTATATGATTAAAGAGGTGAATATATTTTTTATTGAAAGAACTATATGTCACATTGAAATGTGGAAATGGATTTGAGGCCATGACTGAGTTGATGGTGGTGATTACTTTCATGATTAGATTGTGGTTATTTTTAGTGTAGAGGTAGATTAGGTTGATTTGAAAGTGGTTATATTTTAGGTTAGCAATTAGGCAATTTGAATCTAGATGCAGAATTTTGAAGCTAGTAGGAGGATCTTTCTTGTAATTGATTAAAATAGCTATGCCTCCTGCTGGTACCATTGAAATTGAGTATTTGAAGAAGCCCAGATTTTGGAAAATCTGATCAATTTTACAACATGAATTTAGATGTAATTTTTTTTCTGCCATGCATACGACATTTGGCTGGCATTTGACTATCCAATTTTGAATAGCAAGTGCCCTGTCAAATGAGTTTAGGCCCCTAACATTAACTCCATAGAAATTCAACTTCATATAATTTGTATGAGGTGATTTGTCCCTGATTGACCCTGCCATTACCATTGGCTGGTATCTGTCATTCCATTATTCATCTATTTCTGCCCAGTCTACTTCGTTACTGCACTTAGTCCCATGTACCTTCATATTGCACAGACTGATTCTCCATCTCAGAAGCAGCCCAGTCTGACTGGGAGATTTCAGTGTCACTAAGACCTATGAAAGAAGTTAGTAATAGTTCTTCTTGATTATTACTGTCATCCAGATTCATGCTCTGTTCTACTGTCTTAGAGGTACTGGATGAGATTTTGATAGAGGATTGAATATTGCCTTTCCTTCTTTTGTTATTCTTATCATTCCACTGATTTATCTCAATATCATCATGGTATTGTTTATTTAGTTTCTCAGAATTATCATTTGAATATGTTGTAGTATCTTCATCAGAACTGGATCTGGTTTGTTGTCTTGATTTTCTTTTTTTCCTGTTCTTCTTTGGTAATGTTTTTCTATTTTGTTGAGTTGTTATAGAGCTAGGATCTTCATGCACCCATTCTTTTTGGTCACCAATGACTGTCGCATCATAGTCTGATCCACTCTCATCAATGATCATCTCGGGTCTGTTTGTCTCATTCTCAATCCAATTATGAGATTGGTTTTGTCCTACCCCACTAGTGAAGTGTTGTGACTCAGTGGTATTAGAGTTGATTGGCATATTTAAGGGGGTGTGATCCAACACTTTATTTATGGGAGTGTGAATCGGGATTTCTTCTAACATTGTCAGTGTTGGCTCAGATTGATTGAGTTCTTCATGATTTGAGTCTAATTGTGTTAAGTTGTCCAGATTGTCATCAACTATTTTAGAGTCCAGTGTTAAGACTATTGTTGACTTCCCTGTCTTCTTATTGCATTTATGAATCCTATTCCGTTTCGAGCCACATCCATTACATATGCGAGCTTGGCAGTCTTTAATAAGGTGACTTCGTTCCAAGCAAAAAAAACATTGTGGTGGAACTCCATGGAATGTTAGGACCATCAGTGAACCTCTGGAGTAGACCACTGTGAGTATATCTTTGGGGTGCACTTCTTTCTTTAATGTGATAGTGAAAGTACAGTGTTGGTCAGAATGCAGCCATTAGTTCGATGGTCATATCTGTATGTTAGTCCAGTTGTTTTCCCATATTTCCCAAGCATGTTATCCAGTTCTGCTTGATCAAAATTCATCAAACAGTTCTTGATGGTTCCATTGAGTGTGATTGCTCTGTTTATATCAATTGTGCAGATGATCTTTCCATCCAAGAGTCTAATGTTATTTTTGAAACAATTTCTAGTAGACCATGAAGTAAATTCGGTAATTATATATCTATCATTTGGATGGGAAAAGATCTTATTAATTCCCATCCACATATCATTTTCAAAGATCATGTTGTAAAATTTCTCAATATGGAATTTAAATAATCCTCCAGTATGATTTGTTATGGTCAAAATCAGAGTTTTGTCATTGATATAGTTTTTAAAAGAATTTAGTAAGAGATCAGGGATTGAGTTATTAAATTGATTATTTATTCTTTGATATTCTTCTTCAGTAAGTTGTATTGTATTTTCTTCATTGTGAGCTTTTATTAGCTTTTATTTTTTGTGATGTATTATCAATTTCTATATCAAGAAAATTCAGTATGGAGTTTTGGTTGTTATTTATTGTGTTTCCATTTTCCCTTAGCTTATCACTTTCTTTTTTAAGGACCTTGGCATAGATTTTACTTTTATTCTTACTATTATAACTTATATCTATATTTTCATTTTGCTCTTGGTATGGAGAAGCACTTTCTTTGATTTTATTGTATTTAGAATCCACAGATTGACTAAGAAGCAATTTTCCATCTTTAGGATTTTTCATATGTGATGTGATGTGATGTATTATGGCTTCTCCTTAAACGAAGTCAAGAATATCTCAGCAATTAACAATGTTATCGCTAGCAGCGCCCTCAAACGGTTTTTTAGAACGAATTGTACTAAGTGTTTTTGGTTTATTTGTGTTGCTATTATTTTTATATGTGGTAGTATAGTTGCTGTGATAATTAGAAGATTTATTCAAGGTTTCAGAAATCATTAATTTAGGTGCTTCTGTTTCATTTTTAATAACTTTTGAATTAGTAATGTTGTCTTCTATAACGACTTTATTGATTTCTAACGATAGACTAGGAATTTTTTTCTCAAATTTCTTTTGCTTTTCATGAGGTTTGATACTTTGTGAATCAGAGATGTTGTAGTAATTATCATTAGAGTTAGGGAATTGGGTAAATTTCTAACTTGGTGAGAACTTTTTCCAGCTTTTGCAGAATTTTTGTCTATTTGTCATTACTATTATTCAAGCACTTATCGGCCATATTAGAAATATTATCGGAAAGATTTCTATTCTTGCTTTTAGTAGATTTGGGGTTTTTATCCCCTTTCATGACTTAGGATTTAATGAAAAGTCACTTACCCACTTAATAGGGCACTTGTCTCAGTTTTAACTATTATTTTTGCGATTAAAATTTTATTCTTTGCAGGAGCTTGGAGTGGTTGTTGAAACACTATGTTGAATCATAACAATCACTACTAAGTAATTTATCTTTATAAACCAAATAATCATGTGACCAAGTAAACTAATACAAGATTTTCATTATTTTATTGCTTTTTTTAAAAAAATATATTATTTCCACTTTTAAATAGATAAGCTTAATATCCATCTAATTTAGCGTTGACGTGATCGCAGGGAATCTTATCACTGGGTATATAATACCAGCCTAGATATTTTTTAAAGATTAATTGATCCTTAGCTTTTAATTATACTTTTTCTAAATATTTTAATATTTTTGATCGACTCACATTTTTATATATGTATGGCTATTGATTTGACATGTGCTAAAAAATGTTGTCATATCTCAGTTTACTTGAAGGGTAATCACATTTAATTTTACTTAAAGTAGATAACATTTTCTGCTATAAAATAAATTTGTGCCCAATGTTCTCATTGTCATATCTTTAGTTAGGTATAGAATACAATTATTTTCTTATTTTATTATAATCTTTATCCTTTGTAATAACCCATAACCAGATTTTTTCTTGTTCCTTTTACAGCCTCATTGTTATATCGAATACTTTTGGGGTTTTTTTCCAGCTCATTCACCTGTTGAAAGTTATCTTCTAAATGTTGGAAGAATCCATGATGTAAGTTATTTCTCAGTCAGTGATGATTATACATTCATGTTTATTGTGGAGTGAAATTGATTGTATTATATAAGTAATTCACAGCTAGCAATAATATCTAAAACTTTATTGCATGAGAGTCATCATCATCATCAACCATTAACAATCCACTGCAGGATGAAGGTCTCTCCAAGTTTAATCCATCTTCTCTGATCTTTAGCTTCTCTTCTCCACATCACCCCTGCACACTTTCTTATTTCATCTATCCATCTCACATGTGGTCTCTTTCTGTGTCTTTTACAATCTTTTGGAATCCAGGTTAAGATTTCAATTGTCCATCTATTATCATCTCTTCTAGCAATATGTCCAGCCCAACTCCACTTCAATCTTTTAATTTTTTCAATGAGGTCAGTAACACATGTTTGTTCTCTTACCCATATATTGTGTTTTCAATCTCTTCTTGTTATTCCCAACATGCATCTCTCCATACTTTTTTGAGTGGTCTTGAGTCTCTGTATTGCTCTTCTATTAAGTGTCCAAGTCTCAGATCCATAAGTAAGAACTGGTAAAACACATTTTTATATCCATTGTCTTATTCATTTGTTGGTTACAAAAAATACTATTTCCTTTAATTATAAATGTAATGTAAGAGAAGAAATCACTATTAATATAGTCATATTAGAATTATAAGACATAATAAAGTATAAAAAATTAATTTTGTAATATTTAAATAAATTACTTAATACTGAGCTTTGAATCAAACTCTAATTAACCTCTTAGTAATCTTTGGAGTTCATAAAAGACTACATTATTAATTAGTCAAGTTTTCATCCTCAAATCCTTAACTAGCATAGTATTAATCAATGAGTTTATGGAGATGATGATTTAACCCCCAACATCTATGTCAGATAAATTGTAAATAAATTTGCCTACATACTAATAAATCTCCATTGTGTTACTAACATACTAGTTTTCTTTATTTACTTGAACTAACTACATTATTTTTATTTGTTTATTCAACTAGAGTTTTGTGTGTCTTGTTGATTTAGGAGATGAAAAAAGAAAATAGTTGGTGCAGTCAAGCATTTGAACCAGAGGAAAGTATTTATAAAATTAAGGTTTTTTTAAACTATCAAACTATTATTGGCTGTATATTTGGTGGATTTAAACTATCACAATATATATATATAAACATTACAAGCATAAAGCTAAACTAGTCAATATAAAATCAAAACTACCCCAAATCTAAAATTAAACCAGACCAGCATAAAAATAATATTAAAACACAACCTAAGGTTTCACTGCTACAATCAGACTTCTCAAGTGTAAAGAACTACAAAAAAAAAAAAACCACACATTATATATACTATTAAAAACTACCCACAAATCCATTCACTTCCCATCCACCCTTAATATTAAAAGAACTCTTAAATAAGTTAATTGCTTCAGAATAATAAATTTTCAATAATAAAGACTCTTTAATTCTTCTTTTGATTTCATTTCTCTCAAAGAAGACAACCTTAGCTTCATCAAAATCAATAGTGTGGCCTGTATCCTTTTCACGGACATACAAAGCAGAACTAAGATATCTATTTTTAACTCTACTTTTATGAACCTACTACTTTTATGAATAAAGGTTCATAAAAGTAGAGTTAAAAATAGATATCTTACTTCTGCTTTGTATGTCCATGAAAAGGATACAGGCCACACTATTGATTTTGATGAAGCTAAGATTGATTGTCTTCTTTGAGAGAAATGAAATCAAAAGAAGAATTAAAGAGTCTTTATTATTGAAAATTTATTATTCTGAAGCAATTAACTTATTTAAGAGTTCTTTTAATATTAAGGGTGGATGGGAAGTGAATGGATTTGTGGGTAGTTTTTAATAGTATATATAATGTGTGGTTTTTTTTTTGTAGTTCTTTACACTTGAGAAGTCTGCTTGTAGCAGTGAAACCTTAGGTTGTGTTTTAATATTATTTTTATGCTGGTCTGGTTTAATTTTAGATTTGGGGTAGTTTTGATATATATATATATATATATATATATATATATATATATATATATATATATATATATATATATATATATATATATATATATATTATATATATATATATATATATATATATATATATCACTCCCCCAAGATATGAATTAAAAGCACTCTAAATGTTGATTGAGCAAAGGATCAAAACTAGAATAAATTCACTTATTTTTGGAAGCTCTAATGTTTATAAGCATACCTTTAATAATATTATCAGTAATTCAGAGTCAAAATCATTGCTAGGATATATTATGACACTTAGGAGTTAATATACAGTTATACAAAGCTGGAGATAGCATCTCTCTTTTAACACCTTTATTAATTATTATGATTAAGGTATTAAATAAGAAATGACATCTTCAGCCCTGTATAATTCAGTAAGAGTTTAAGTGCTCTTAAGTGCCATATTCCTTCTGGCTGATGTTAAATTAATTTCACTCTCAATTATCAACAATGTTGAAAAAAGTATGCTTATAAACATCAGAGCTAGCAAGAATATGTGAATTTATTCTATATTTGATCTTTTGTTCAAAATTTAAAGTGCTTTTAATTCATAGCATGGGGGAAGATGATTTATTCCCTTTGTGTGTGTATGTGCGTATATATATAAACAGAGAGAGAGAATTAAATGTTAATGTTATTTTTTTTTAATTCTTTTATTTAACTTAGAAATTTTGTTTGTTTGGGTTAAACCTTGTAATCCATTTTTAACATGCTTCTGTCAAATGGATTTTTTAAAAATTTGTTCACACATTAGGAAAGAATAAGAATACAATATGACAATAAAATATTTCAGAGTTGTCCAGCTATTTGTCCAATCTAATGGGTGTTGCGGGGTCTAATTGCAAAACATAATCTATGTCAGTTCAATAAGTTTTCAGTGATGCATATATATTTTAAAAACAGAATTTATTGAATTTTAGGAATAATTCATTAAAAAACCATAAAAATTGGTTCATTAAGTTTTCGTAGTATATCATACAAAAATATACATTTATTGAATCTCACTAAAAATCATTTACATGTAATTACAATGAAAACAAATAAAAAATGATATTTTAATTTCTTTTGATTGTCTTTTGTTTAAATGAATGAAATCTTAATTTCTCTTGTTTATAAAAGTTGCTTTTTAAAAAATGCCTTCTTCATAAACAAAACAATGTTGGAAATATTTTTTAATGTGTGTGAATTTCCTATTAAACATTATAAATTATTTTTTTAAATGTATATAAACAATATAATAACAATATTATCTTTGCACCTTTTATTCTGTTATTTTCCTCTTTGCTCTCAGGTGTCATTAAGTGACTACTTTTAGTTTGACAATATTCCTGAGCTGCATCTCTTGTCTTTAAATCTTTGACAACCAGAAGACAATCAAAATAATGAAGGTATATCCAGCCTTCAGGACAAAAACGAGCTACAATTATAGAAAAAATAAATATTTAACAAATATCTTTTTATTCTTTTTTGTCATTGATATAATGCATATATAATTAAGACAAAAGTAACTACCTCCCACTGAGTTATGAGATGTCAAAAGCAATAAAAGAGAGAATGGTATCACTCTCTCTTTAAATACTGTTGATATAGAATTTTAGTTTTTTATGTAGTTTTGAAATTATAGAGTGAATTTTGTCTATTGTTTTAATTTATGTATAGACGAAATAATTTGAAATCACTTGGTACCATTCTCTTTCATTGTTTTTGATATCACATAAATTAGTAGATTCATTACAATTACAAATACTTAAACAGAGTTACGATTACTTATTTTATATTGTAATGAGATAACCCCCTATACCACCATCCTGTATTGGAGTGGTCAATATATTACTATATTTTATATTGTGCATACTATAGAACATTATAAGAATAAATATTATTATATATAATGTTTAGCCATACAGCAATATTTTCTGCATATTATAGGATATATTTTTATAAGACATGAAGTTAGTAGAAAGTGTAGCTATTTTGAGCAGATAAAGCTTCAAAAAGTGGCACCCAGGCTCAAACTACATGCTTTTATAAATGATATCAGGTAAATTCAACATAACTCAGAAAACAATGAGAATTAGGTGAGATATTGCACAATTAACATTAATGAATGAAATACATGAATAGATAAATGTACACAGAAACATATAATTCACAATAGTGATTTATTTTACCATAACAATATGTGATGTGCATCAACATTGTATAACAACAACAAAAAAATAACATTATCATAAAAATTATTATACATAAGAAAGTAATATACCACCTTGATAAGGCATTTGATATTCAACAGTAATATTTAATACACTGATTTAATAAATATAGTTGAGATTTAAAATATTTTTCTTTACTTCAAATGCTTGACCAATTATATTATACATACACATATGATTATATTAAATACAAACGGTTAACTGAAAATTAAAGTAATTATTATATGAGTCCTTTTGTTTTGTTTTTTTTTTGCTTGTTGGTGATTTGTTTATGTATTTATGTTGTATATTTCTTCATCTAAACTTCTTTCTTTTAAGAAATTACGTTTGTAAGGATTCATTTAAAATATGAATTTATAATTGTCATAAATTTCCAGTTCATAAAATGGTTGGCCTTCATATTTCTTTCACTTTTGTGAATGCAATGTGAATTTATATTTTGTCCCACTTATAAATCCAAAATTCTGTATTTTTTTTATTATTTAGAAGAGAGAGAGAACCACTCGAATAATATACCTTTAAAGATTACTTCTAGCCATTCTTATTTTTTAGACTGGATATTATGAAAACACCAAACAGAATTTTAGACCTGATTGTGCTAGTTCAAAGGCAGGCTATGAGCTGCCTCACCCTTCCATTTGAAGACTGCATTTACATTAACCACAGCCACTAACTGCTTAAATGAATGCGATATTTATATATATCAAACTCTGATGGATTTTTCTTTGTTTGGAAGGCTGTGCCCTTTGATATTCCTTTCTTGAAAATGTTCAAGCAACATATCAACAGCAATTAGAAGACTAGATAACTGACGACTGGAGCACTGGCTGCATATATACATTGATTATATAACTAGGAAAGTGACCTCTAGCTTTATAACTCATGAACTGACTTCTGGTCAACTCGCGAACTTATCTCGACTTAAAAATTTTAGCTCACTTTATTTTTAAAATAGTGCTTTTTTAAAAAAACACAATTATTGCAATTGAATCTCCCAATCTGCAACAAATACCAACTAAATTAACCAAGGCTATATTTGTTTTTAAACACGCCAACCTAATGCTCAAGGCTATAGGTATTTTTTTTTTTGAATGTGTAGCCACCAGTGAGTTGATCAAATGTGATAATTACAAAAATAATTAAACATTTCATTCTTTTTTTTTTCTTTTTTACATACTTCCATATTAAAATATATGCTTTGCAAATGACAAACTTATTAACTTTATAGATAATAAAAGTTTTTTTGTTATATCGATATTAATGCACACACATACAAACAAGATATTCATTGCATTACAATTAAATAGCTATTTTTTTTTTAATGCAAACAGACTATTATGATTAAAATACCAATTCTTTATATATGTAAACTATGGTACTAGATTACATTACCATCCATATAACCTAAAGAATTAAATTAGGTTGAACCCCGTCTGATATCTTAGTTTAACTCGACCAATTTTATTTCACAATTAAAAAGGAAAAATGTTGATATTAGTCATGTAACGCTGGGTATTAATATTTCCACAGACTTACAAGCTAAAATACTATTCACTTTGGGATATTTAATCAAAAATAGTTTTACTTATCTGAGTTTGCAGATATAGAGTTCTATCATAAAATATAATTATTAGACTTTGTAAACATGATTTGTCATGTTTTATTTATCTGACTTTGCAGACATAAATTTATTTTCTTGAGATAGAGGTGATTATTGGCATACTATGTGCATGCCACTTCCAGCACCAAGATGAACAGAAAATTTCATCATAGTACAGAAGTACGCAACACTACATGAGCACCAGAAAAGATATTTCAATTTAAACACAAATGTAACTTACAACCCAAAGATCACATTGAAGAAAAAAAAAAGTATTTGGCAAAGTAAAAAGCCTTTATTACATGTCTCATAACTGTTATAGGCTTCAGATTGATGTGTGCCTGGTAAACAAAGTATTTTACAGATAGAAAGTCCATTATCCTCTTTGAGACTAATTTGGACAGATTTTAAATCTTAGGTGTGTGCAGTGCCAAGATACCAACTTTTTGAAATATATGAACACATTGCATTCTTACATCTATGAGATAATTACCTATCCACCATATGCTGAATGCAAAGCTATCACATTTCACAAAATTAACCCTGATCTCTACATAATACTATTTCTTCTTCCCAATTTCTGTTTTATCATTTTGATTTTCTTTTCTGTATCATAAGAATAACTGCATCCTGCTTTTGGGAAACCATGAATCATGATTATATCTTTTATAATAACTCTCTTTCATGAGAGGTAATTCACTTCTGAATCATTTACTTACCTGTGTTTTGGTAGGACTATTGCGGCTAGCAATTGAACTTTTTCAGTTTCTCTTCTTCCATGATGGTGCTTCTTCCTTTCTATCCTGAAACTATGATAATAGCTTGATCTTGCATTTCCAATATTGAATGACATTCATAGGCATATCATTATTTCCTCTGTACATTGTCTTAAAGTTTGAATCCCTTTTTTTTTTCAGCATATGCAAGTTTTGTCATCCAACTGCTCAATGGTATGCTTGTCTGTGTCAATCAATATTTTTTCCAATATGTATGTCTTTAAATCCTTATAATTTGAAGTTCTGAGAGAGGATCCACAGTGATTTCTCCCAATTTTGCTATTTGCTTTTTAATAAAGGGGAGTGTAGGGCTCATCAGGAAGACACTTTTTTGAGAATATTTTGTGTTCAAACCTTTCCTTATAATTCTTACTGAGTCCCACCCAACATAATTAATAGAATAGATTAATCAATCCCAACATGCTTAGAATATACGTTGCAAATGACTACAAGCAATTAGCCTCTTTGGTCATAGCATTAATGCTGAACTATCTTTCTAATTGTTAATAAATTCAATGGTTGCCTCATCAGCATTACTTTAAAAAAACTCTTATTTTAAGAAACTGGTTTACAATCACAGCTTTTTTATTATCTCTATTATACTACCATCATCTTTGTTAATTTGACTAGACAGGTCACCCTATTCACACTTGTACAAATTCCAACCTTCTTTGATTATCATTATTCACTAACTCTTTGCCTCTTGTACTTGGCTTATTTTAACATTCATCACTTTTTATATCTGATTAATTTTAACATCTTATTCCTCTTTGTTTTGTCGAACTTCTTTCTAATTTTCTTTTTAACTTGTTTGATTAGATCTGCTATTAGATTAGTCATTTTTTACTGTTTTCAGTCATTTCTTCTTTTTGCTTTTGATCACTATCTTTTTGTTGATTTTTTTTATTTCTAAAAACATCTTCTGACATTGCTGACTATTTTCTTTTCAGTTTTTAGCAGCATTTCTTTTTTGCTGTTTTCTTTAGCAGCATTTGAGATTTTCTGCTTTCAATTCTTTGAACATTTGTAATAACTGGACTGCTTAGTTTATGTTCTCTTTTCTCTGACTTCCTTCTATTATTGTCTGATCTTGTCATGTTTTTTTCTCTATTATTTGCCCTATTTTATCAGTTTGTTCTCCAGCCTGAATTTTGGCCTTCATTAACACACAAGTTCACTTAATTCCATTTTGTATATATTCAGTCCTAATCTTATTTTTTTAGCATAATTGCTTTTACTTCAATTAAGTTAGCTATAAGTAAAGCTATTATTTTGTCTAATTTATTGTATGAATGTAAAACATGGATACCCTATACATGCAATATAAAAGTATTAGAAAACTTTCATTTAAGAAAGCTCTGAAAATGTTTTAAAATAGTATGGCAAGATATATTTTTCAGTTTGGAGGATATAATACTATTGAGTTCACTACTGTAATAACACAGCTTTATTGAACTGGATATATAAATGGAATAACCAATAAAAGACTTCCTAAAAGGATGGTTTGTGGTGAATCTGATTATGGGTTTTCTAGGAAAGATAGGATTATTTCAAAGATATTCTACAGAAGTGCAATCTCAGTTGTTTCCACTGGAAAATTTGGCAGAGAACAGAATACATTAGAGAGTTATAATTAGGCATGGTATTGAAATATTTCAAATAGAAAAGTCTTCAACAGAGGAAAGTAAAAAATAATATAAAATTATAGAGATAAAAAAAATTTTTTTATATTAAATGCTTTTACTTACTGAACACAAAAAATTGTTTTTTAACCACAATTAGGGTTTTAAACTTAATTTGAAATAATTGTTTCAGGGTCCAGAAAATGAATTAAGTCAACAGGGATGGACTTAATTAATTTATCGACCTCCATGCTTTTATTTTAAATTAAATCTAAAACCTCCAATTGTGGTTGAATAAAAAATTATTTTTTAGTGCACAGTAAGTAAAAGTACTTATTGAAAAAAAAATGTTTATCTCTATTATTATTAACTTTTTAGTATTCGCACAGTAAATAAAAATGTAAAATTATTTTGTACTATAAAATGATTGGACATTTATAGTTGATATATATATATATATATATATCAACTATAAATATTATATATATATATATATATATATATATATATATATAATAAATTAAGTTTGATGTCTGTATTCATTCCAAAATATATGTAATATTCAAATCAATATATATATATATATCAAAATACAGTAAAATTCACATAAATTATATTATTTTTAGAAGTACTTTTCACTATCCATTTTGTAGTCTTTATCAACTATATAATATTGAATAATCAAACTGAGACAACCTTTCACAATAGCCATAGTTCAATTCAGATTTCCTATTCTGTTATTTTAACATTTGATTATTGCCGATTCATTAACATTTGATGATTTCTTGAATTAAACATTTGATGATTTCCTGAAATCAACAAAACCTCTTTTATTTTACATTTATTGTGGCAATGTTCAATTTGCATAATTTGTATATTTTATAATCAAATTTAAATTCATATTGACAAGATTTATTATGATTAAATATAACAGATGATGAAGGTTTATTTACATCTATTTCTGATTTTTCTCTTTTTGAATTCTATATAAAAGCATATGCTCTTTTATTCTCTTCTCCTATGTACATTTAGATTTACCAATATATTGTAAGCCACAATTACATATCAATTTATATATAATACAATTTTGATTAACATTTGAATTTAAATTTTAGAGTTATTAAGTAATCTATTTATATTATTTGTTGAGAAAAAAGCAATATGACACAAACCATTATAAATTCTCCTAATAAACTTGACCTGCTCATCTGATATAAATGGCATTGGAATCCATTTCATTTTGATATAATTTTCATTTTTAGTTTTATTATATTGTTGATTCCTTTTAAATTTTTTAAATAATATCAGTAATAGCATTTTTATTATAACCAATTTTCAACAAATCATTAACAAATAAATATACATTTTTATTTTATCACTAGAATATTTGCATAAATTTTCATTTTGAAATAAGAATGACTTTAAACCAGATAGCTTAAGAATTATAGGTATGCGTGATTCATATGGAATAAAATCTCTAGTTTCAATTGGTTTAATTAACATAAAATAATCCAATTGTTTTCATTATATATAACTCAAATATCCAAGAATTTTATGGAATTGTATTTTACTTGAATTATAACTCACTTTATATCCTTAATATCTATGATGTATTTTAATTTCTTGATATTTTAATTGCTTTAATATTTTACTTTTATAAATTCATATAATAAAATTACAAATTTGAGCCACAGCAGGAAGACCCATTGGCCAACCATACTCATTTTATAATATTTATTATTAAAATCAACATAAATATTTTTATCAATAAACTGCAATACTTTTATAATAAAACTTATAATATCAGACATTATATTTTTTGAATCAATGACTACAATTTGGATTATTTTATGTTAATTAAACCAATTGAAACTAGGTTTTATTCCATATGAATCACATGTACCTATAAGCCATAAGTTGTCTGGTTTAAAGTCATTCTTATTTTGAAATGAAAAATTATGCAAATATTCTAGTGATTAAATAAAAAATGTACTTTATTTGTTAATGATTTGTTGAAAATTGGTTATAATAAAAATGCTATTACTAATATTATTAAAAAATTTAAAAGGAATCAACAATATAATAAAAATAAAAATAATATCAAAATGAAATGGATTTCAATGCCATTTATATTGGATGAGCAGGTCAAGTATATTAAGAGAATTTATAATGGTTTGTGTCATATTTCTTTTTTTTAAAAACAAATAATATAAATAGATTGCTTAATAACTCTAAAATTCAAAATTGAAATTTTAATCAAAATTGTATTATATATATATATATATATATAGATAGATAGATAGATAGATAGATAGATAAACAAATCAAATTAATTATTATTTCCTTATTTATAGATTTATCCCCCCCCCTAATGATTATTTTAAAGTATGAAATTAATTACATACAAACATTACTTTACAAGTTTTCCCCCCCTAATATACAAATTCATCATAAAAAAAAATCTTTAATTTTTATTAATAGTATTTCAATAGTTTCTCATGCTTCCAACTTATCACACATCATTCTTCTCATTTTTACTCCTTTTATACTTATAAAAAACTTATTAAAATTATAGAATTTCAACTCCATCATGTTATTTACAATATTTAGATTTTCTTTTTTTTTCTTTCACAATCACAATCGAAAGTTATTTTCCACTTGTATAGTATATTTTATTTAGATATTTCCAACATTAACTATACTTGTCTTTATATTATTCTTTATGTATTCCTTGCTAATGTTAACATTTAAAATGGAGAATTCTACACCTTTTCCTTAAAGATAAAAAAATGATATTCACCTCAACATAGTTTATATTCTCAAATAATCTAATTCTACTGATAATGATCCATTTCACTCCTTTCCTACAATATGTATTTATTCTTTAATAATTATCTCTAACAATTCATTAAGTTCTTTCACTTAGCTTATGTATTTTCTTTCCATTGATAGTTTTAATAATTAATTCTTCCATATAAACTGTTATAAATTATTATAAGTATAAATATAATTCTCAGTCAAAATTTTTATTTTCCATTGGCCCATATTAATCTGTACATCATTCTAACTTTTAATCCTTCATTGACTCTGTCTATAACTTCTTATAAAGGTTTTTATTATACAGGAAAGTTATACTAAATTGATAATAATCAATTTTTTTCTTTTTAGTAAAATTTTCATTCAGATATACATTTGTAAGTTCTATTTTAATATGAAGCAAATTTTTCAATATGCAAATATTTCCACTCTGATTTATTTCTAATTTAGTTTTAATTATCTTTAAAACTGTACATTTAACTTTGTCACAAATAATTTTCCTATTATTCATATATCAATTTCACTTTAATCATGCATAAATATTATAATAATTAAAATGCCTAGATATTTTATTTTGCTTACTAATATAATTATGTATCAACATAATACTCATAGTCTATTCCTTCTGTTCAGAGATTACTTGATAACACTTTGGTAGAAATATATAACTTTTTCCTTCCATTATTTCAAGATTTTTCCCAATATAAGATTCAAAGTTATTTTTGCAAATTATAGATTGTTGCTTTAGCCAACAGAGATTTATCTTGTTTACTCTTCCATGTTACTTAGAACCTTATAATAAAAAGCTTGAAATCCTTATATCTATCATCAGTAATTATATGTTTTGTTTAAAAATAAATAAATAAATAAATAAATAAATAAATAATAATAATAATAATAATAATAATAATAATAATAATAATAATAATAATAATAATAATAATAATAATAATAATAATAATAATAATAATAATAATAATAATAATAATAATAATAATAATAATAATAATAATAATAATAATAATAATAATAATAATAATAATAATAATAATAATAATAATAATAATAATAATAATAATAATAATAATGTTTAAAAGATTTAAGCAAACTTTTTAAAAACAAACAAAAAACAAACCCAGTTACTTGATTTTTATTTCCAATTTGTCATCTTTTTTTTTAATATCTCAAAATTTTCCTCTGATTTTTTTTCTTTTCAATGATCATCATCTGCATGTTAATAATTTATTCTAAATTGTGCATTCCCATTGGTTAATTTTCCCACTTCTCTGATTCTGAATGTTTAATAATTTGCTTGTAGCTGAACCATTTTTAAAAACAAACATCTGTTTTAAAATATTTATTAGTAATAAAAAACAATACCTTTAATGAACTTAATAACACTATAACTTAAATCATTTTTATTTTACTTCTATACAGATTAAATTCAAGATTAATCCTATGAAAATATAAAGTTTGCATTATCATCTTGCTTATTGATACAATCTGGCCTTTTAAGTATCTCAACACTCATCATCATCAGAACTCTCACTTCATGCTATTAATTCAGGTCATAAAATTGATTTTTATAGTACATGAATCATATCCACATGTGATAATCTCTACCAGTGTAAAATCAGAGAAGCCATTGAAATACTTAAAAGGCCAGAGTATATCAATAAGCAAGATGATACATGCAAACTTTTTATTTGGAAATATTTAAAAAAAAAAAACATTCTTAATTTAACATTTTTGCTATTGGTGGAACTTAAACATTTTTTTTCAAATGAATGATTGTACCATCTCTACAACTGCCTTTCTACCTTTTATCACCCAATAGATGACTTGTGTGATCAAGTCAAAACATCAATTTATTAATATTTAATTTTTTTAACATGGATGAACCTGCAAAATATATCTTTTATATATGCAAACTGTGAAAATCTTTGTATTAATTATATATATATATAATGTTTAGTGAAATTTTCCACGTATTTTTTTTAATTAAAGCTCAGCCAATGTATAAGTAATCAACCAATTGAAAATGGTATTTGCATTAGTCTGATACCTAGTTGTCAGATTAATACAAATATTATTACTGGATAAAAGAATTTCAGTTATACAGTCTTTAATTATTTGGTTCGTTTATTAGATTTTAGTTAAGCTCTAATTTTAAAAAATATGAAAATTTTCATTAAAATATTCAGTATTTATGTATATGAGGTTCATAAAAATTTTCTTTTATTAGTACAAATGTATATATGTATGAAAATATTTAATAAGTTGAGTTTTTTATTTTTCTTAATTTCTAGTTAAATATCTACAGCTACTTTCTTATTAACATAGAAGCCAATTAATATTAGCTATATGGGACTGTGGAAAAGAGTACAAGACTGGTCCCAAGCAACCAATCTTGAATGACTGCTATCTTAGTAAGATCTTGGCTATAGATCTCTAACTAAAAATAAAAAACTCCATTTATTAAATATTTCAATCTATAATGTTCCACTAAATATTAAATAAAAATATATATTTATATATTAATGTTATAAATACATAGATACTTTAAAGCGTACCCAAAAAAATAATTATTAACAAAAAAAATCATTAACCTTTTTTTATTATTTATTTTGTGATGAAAATTGGTTTTGATAAAATGCAAAAATAAAATATTTAAATAAGATTTTTATATATTATTTGTAATTTTGACCCATGGTTATTTCATATTAGATAGGCAAATAATTTGATGGAATGTGACATTTTGCAAACACAGGGCATGTGATTTAGTAATTTAAATGTGAATTAGAAAATTAAATTATTTTTATATATTAATTTCAATTTTTCATTACATTTTTTTCAAACTCTAGATAATTGAACCATGGATTTTGAGATAGTGAGTAAGAAAAGTTCTCACTATACTTCTTAGACTTTTTATTTTCTTATATATATATATATATATATATATATATAATTCCAAAAAAGATTATTTACAAATGATTATCGTTCTAAATTTTAATTACTATTTTATATTTAAATTATTTAAACAATCTAATAGAGGGATTTGAACTTAGGATTATTCAGTCTATATTCGTTCTCCACTCCATCTCAAACAAGCGACACATATGAGCATATACATTAAAAAAAATAGATGATTCCCAATATACATATTCCATGCAGAATCAGCACTCATCAGTTGGGCCAGATCATAATCTCTCACACATATGTATAATCAGTGCTCAGATTATATTAAGATAGCAATTCCTTAAACTTTAATGGACAGGCTTTAATCTTCTCATCTTTTCAGCTATTCAACTGTCTATTTCACTGAAAAGGCAATGATGAAACATGTAAATCCCTTGGTGGATTTGATATTGTAGTCATTACATCAATCTAACTACTCATATCGGACCATTATTACATATCCATATAATAATAGTAGAGAAATGGGCTGAACTTAAAGATGTAACATATTTTAAGGCAATATGTAATTAACCTATTTATTCAGTGTACTAAATGTTTCTTACATAAGTAAATAGAGGGATTTGAACTTATGATTTTTCAGTCTTTATTTGTCCTCCATTACATCTCAACAATCGACACACATGACCACATACATGCAAAAAAGATAGATGATCTCCAATATATATATATATATATTGTATAAGACAGATTCAGTATACTGAAAGAATAAGCTCATTAAACAATCTAAAGTTTTGCAGGATATTTTTTTAATAGATTGATTTAAAAAAGTTTATAATTTGTCTTTTAAAAAAATCTAAATAAAATATTCACGAAAATGAATTACTATTTTCTTTTTTCTTTTCTTCTATAAATGCATTTTAATTAAAACAAATATAATTTTATGTGCCTGTAAAAAAAATTTTCAGTCGCAATAAAAATATTAATTCAGACTGAAATATATCACACACAAAAGTATTGTTATTCTTAGACGTACCAACATATTTGTTAGTTTTCGTAAACAATATTAAGGTGAGTGCATACATATAACATGTATAGTTAGTTCTTGGGTTTTACAACTATTGCTTATGATAAATTAGCAATTAACAACGATGAGTGATTTAGTATGATGGATGGGCCAATCCTTATTAAACACGCACATATATTTGCGTAAAATTTATATATTGTACCATATTATTAGGAAAAAATAGACTATTTAACTTACCATAAGCTGGAACTATTAAAAGAATAATCGATAAAAATTTAATTGAAGTCATTTTTAATACAAAATTTTAAAATTCTTAAATATATAACATGTTTATTTCTTCCGTAGCAAAAGGATTTCCGGCAATAATTTTATCGTTACGTTTCAAAAAGATTTCATAATTGTTCGATAAAGGATTAAATAATAAATCAGACTTTTTCAGAAATACTAATCTAAAAACCTTATCTAGGTAAACACAATTTATATATATGTAATGTGTTATCTATATAAAACATGCTTAAAATTATTTCTGCATGTATAAAACATATATGTGTTAATAAAAAGAGGAGCCAAAAATAAAACAGCCATTTAATAGTTCACTATGAAGCAAAAACCTGTTCATATCTCCCCCCCCCCCGCCTTTAAAAAAAACAACAAAAAAAAAGTGAAAGTGAAGGTATTATTATTTATCAAGCTCGCCAATTGCACATCGAACTGATTAAAGGATTGTCATCTGAAAGAAAAATCTTAAACATTTAATTAGATTTGAACTTCAATTCATAAGTATGGCAAATGGATACTATAAATGTGATGTGATGTACTGTGACTTCTCCTTAAACAAACAGAGTCAGAAATCACTCAGCAACTATGCCCAAAGAAACCTGTTAGCCACTTTACCTTCCCCTTCCATTCCCCACCCTAAGCTTTCCGATAATCTGCTCCATCCCATTTCCACAACATAATCTTTGTCAACTCTATGGCCTTTATATCTAAATCCCCTTATTTTTCCCCAAACCCAGCATAAAAAACAATAACCCACTTTCTGTATAATCACTTTGTTCATATTTATTCTCCCATAACTTCATCAAGTTTTAGTAATCAATAGATAATAGAAGGTTGTGCACAGTAATCCCCATCCAGGATCTACCTATCCAATATCCTGATTATTGACTACTAGAGTGATACTATTGTGTGGAAAAATTTACTCCTGTCTTAACAGCTTATATAAGCATAAAGAAGGTAATCATATGATGTTTTAATATCAATTTTAGCCAAAAGATAATAATGACTATGGTTACTAAAAAAACTAAAGACATCAAAATAAATAGATATTGAGCTAGATTCAGATCTGTACACATTGTACAATTTTTTTGATTTAAAACATTATTATGTTTCATATTCGGCTAATATCTTTATAATTACCTAAAAAATAAAAAGTATGTGCTGGAAGAGTATGTGGATTCCAAAATCCAGGTGCACTGCTCCCAGATCCTTCACTGTTGAAACCAAAAGCTAGAAAATAGTCTGGAGATATTGAATAAGGAGGCACTGAATAGGGATTACAATGTCCAACCCTCTAGAACATATTGATTGCTAGAGCTTGCACTAAGTGGTATTATGGAAAATTTTGCTATTGTTAAAACACAACATATGAGATATTATTTATATATAAAATTTTACTTCTATTGAACAAAGTGCAATTTTATAAATGAGTTATAAAATATATTTATATTGAGACCGATTAAATGAAATATCTTTTGAATAAGTGTTTTTTTTTTAAAAAAAATAATCATTACTCTGGAAATATGTAAACAAAATATTAACTATTTTATCATACATGAAAATATTTCAAAAATAAAATAATAGCAATAAATTATAGCTTTTTGAATGGGACAGTATTATGTATCTGTGATGTGATGTGATGTATTTGGCTTCTTCTTAAACGAAGTCAAGAATATCTCAGCAACTATGCCCAGATAAACCTGTTAGCCATTTTATTTTCCATTCCCCACTCTAAGTCTTCCCATATTCTGCCCCACCCCATTTTCATAACATAATCTTTGTCAACTTTATAATTAGGAAAATTGCTTGGTTGAATGGGAGAAAAATGGTAATGAAGAAGAAAAGAAAAGGTTTGGTAAAGAAACTAATATTTTCATATAATAAATATGATGTAGCTAGAATCTGTATAGAAGGGAGTTGCAGTATTGTAATGATGCATTATGTGTTAGTAAGATTTTAGATTATTTAGAGAAAGTACAAAGGGAAGTAGGAAGACATGCATTAGATGCAGAGATGTGGACAGCAAAGGAGGTAACCACATGAGAAATGGGATGGTCAAGTTTCTATATGAGAGATGCAAAAGTAAAATGAAAATGTTTGTAAAGGTGAAGCAGGATAGTAAAAGAATAGCCAAAATAGTGTTTAATTAAGTTGGTGAGTAAAGGGCAGGTAAATAAGATGGGTGTTAGAAAGTAATGCAGTATGCAAAAGATTTGGATAAAGAATTTATATTGGTATATCATAAAAAGTGGGATGGATTGTGTTAGAGGATTGTTGATGTTATAGTGGTAAGGAATGGGATAAATGAATAGAAGCATT